>WOXC01006141.1:0-460000 GCA_011680675.1 Gymnobelideus leadbeateri
ATTGAAGTTAACCTGATATAATGATGATAAACCCTTCCCCCAGCGTAGAGAGAGGCATTATTGACTTCGAGGCCCTCTGTCAATGAAGACATCTCTCCCGAGTGGGGGCTCTTGGCCTGCTGATGCTGTACTAATTTTTTCTGACTGTTTCAAATTAGGAAAGCTCTGCTGATAGGGGTTTTCTGTCTGCAGGAGGGGAATGTTCAGAACTTTTAAATCTAGAAATCCTGGCCTTGGTTAAAGAGACAGAGTGTGTGTGTGTGTGTGTGTGTGTGTGTGTGTGTGTGCGTGTGTGAGAGAGAGAGAGGGAGAGAGAGAAAGAGAGAGGAGAGACAGAGAGAGAGACAGAGAGACAGAGAGAGACAGAGAGAGGAAAGAGAGAGACAGAGAGAGAGACAGAGAGACAGAGAGAGACAGAGGAGAGAGAGAGACAGAGAAAGAGAGAGAGAGAGAGTGGGGGGAGGGAGAGGGGGGAGGGAGAGAGAGAGAGAAAGGGAGAGAGAGAGAGAGAGAGAGAGACAGAGAGAGAGAGAGAGAGAGAGAGAGAGGGAGAGAGACAGACACAGAGAAACAGAGACAAAAGAGACAGACAGTGTGTGAGAGAGAGACAGAGACAAAGAGGAAGTGTGTGTATGTGAGAAAGAGACAGAAACAGACAGAGACAGTCAGAAAGTGTGAGACAGAGACACACAGAGAGAGACACACACACACAGAGAAAGAGACAGAGAGGAAAGAGAAGAGAGAGCGGGGGGAGAGAAGAAGAGAGAGAGATATGGGAGAGAGAGACAGAGAGACAGAGGAGACAAGGAAGAAAGAGATATTGGAGAGAGACAGAGAGAGACAGAGATAAAGACAAAGAGAGACAGAGAGAGAAAGACAAGAGAGAGAGAAAGGGAGTGTGTGAGAAAGAGACAGAGACAGAAAACAGAGACAGAGACAGTATGTGTGTAAGAGACAGAGAGAGTGTGTGTATGTGAGAGACAGAGACAGAAAGAGACAGAGAGACAGAGAAACAGAGACAGAAAGAGACAGAGAGTGTGTGAGAGAGAGACAGAGAGAGAGTGTGTGTGAGAGAGATAGAGACAAAGACAGAGACACAGAGACAGAAAGAGACAGAGAGGGAGAGAGAAGATATTAAGCTGGTCCCCACCTTCATTGGATCAATCTTTACTTCACTGAAATGTAACCTTCCTCTGACATCTACTTGCTATAATGACTCTGAACAAATCTCTTTCCTCTTGAAGTAGTAAATAGAGTACTGGACTTGGAGTCAGGAAGACCAGAATTCAAATCCTGCCTTAAACTCCATTCATTCTGTGATCCTGGGAAAGCCACTTCAGCCTTGGCTTCCTCAGCTGTGAATGGGAATAATAGTATCCCCTTCACAGGGGGTCACAGGCAGCTAGGGGGTATAGTGGTTACAGTGATGGGACTTGGGATGGGAGTTGGAAAGACCCAAGTTCAGGTTCTGCCTCAGACGTTTATTAGCTCTGTGGCGATGGGCTAAATCATTTAATCTCTTTCAGCCTTAGTTTCCTCAGTTCTAAAATGGAGACGATAGTAAGAGCTACCTCCTAGGGCCGTCGTGAGCTTAAAATAAGATAACCTGTATACAGCCCTTTGCCAAGAGTAAAATGCAATCTAAATGCCGGCCATCTCTACCTATTTATAACACTTTAAGGGGGCAGTGATGCTTCGCAGTGGATAGACACTGGGACTAGAGTCAGGAAGACCTGAGTTCAAATCCAGCTTCAGACACTTACTAACTCTATGACCCTGGGCAAGTCACTCTCTCTCTCACCCTGTTTGCTTCCGTTCCCTCGTTGGTAAACTGATCTAGAAAAGGAAATGGCAAACAACTCCAGTGCCTTTCCCAAGAAAACCCCAAATGGTGTCCCAAAGAGTTGGAAATGACTGAAAAAGACTAAACATCAAAAATGGTTTGCAATCCAACCTAATCCAACCCAATAAACATTCATTAAGCACCTACTATGTGTTATGCAGTGTGCTAAGTGCTAGAGATATAATTATTAAAAAGCAAGATGGTCCTTGCCCTCTGGGAGCTTACAATCTAAAGAGAAAGATAACACCCAAATGGAGGAAAGCAGGGATAAAGGGATGCATTAGGGAGGGATGGGGTGCCTTGTTCAGGCAAGGCAGCAGGTGCAAAGTGGAATGAGATTAACATATGTTATTATTATTATTATTATTATTATTATTATTATTTGCTTTTTTGCAGGGCAATTGGGGTTAAGTGACTTGTCCAAGGTCACACGGCTAGTTTTTGTGTTAAGTGTCTGAGGCCGGATTTGAACTCAAGTTCTTCTGACTCCAGGGCCAGTGCTCTATTCACTGCACCAACTAGCTGCCCCCAACATATATTATTATTGAGATAATATATGTAAAACACTTTGAAAACTTTAAAATGTAGAAATTGTAGCTAATTATCCAGGTCCCACAGATAGGAAATGAGAGAACTTGAACTCCAGTCTCCTGACACCAAGACCTGTGCTTTTCCCACCAAGCTAGGCCGCTATGGAAGATGATGACAATCCTGTCTTCAAGAAACTCAGACTAAGGAGTCCAGTTTCACATTTAGAAAATGGTTAAATGATGATTCCTGAGAGTACTTAAGGAAAGCTAGTGTCATAGACAGGAAAAGCTCCAGGAGATCAGAGAAAGGGGAAATCACTGTGGGGTTATTGTTGGTTCTTTGTTCTCAAAGAGGACCATCACATCAGGGAGGTGATGCAAGTGAATTGGATTTAAGTGAAGAGGGCTATGCAAAGTCACCAGCCTCACTCTCTCCTCCTGAGCCACCTGGGTTCAGTGGCCAGATATCAATCAGGACAACTGGAGATAGCCCTTGGGATTAGGGTAGGTAGAGGAGGGATAGTCAAGACTAAAGAAGGTAGCCTACTCCTGGAGGACCTGGGGGAGAGAATGGACTGAAGGAACGTCAGAACTAGACCCTGCTGAGATCATCATCGTGAGATCTTGCCTCACAGGAGAGGTAGGCGAGGAAAGGTGTTGCTGTAAGACTGGTGAAGGGCAAAGGTTATCTCACTCTTCAAAAAAGGAATGAGAGATTGTGTGAGCATACACAATCAACTGGGGTGGGTTGGTTTCTATTCCTGGCAAAATTTGAGAATGTATTTTTTGTAGGAAAGGCTTAGGAAATCCAGGAAGGAAAGAAAGGCACACCAAGAGCCATCTTGCTTTTATCAGGAGTAGGTTGTTCCATGCTAACCTTTGTATCTTTTCTGACCAGTGGGCCAGAAGCATAGATCTGGAAAACAGAGAGAGCAGTTGTCTGAGTGTTAGTGAGTATTGAGGAAAGGCCTCTCGCGCTTTTCTTATGGGTGAGAAGAAGAGGTGGATTTAGAACTGATTATATAGAGCTAGAAGGGAGCCTTAGAGGCAGGCCACAGACTGCAACCCCTTATTTTACAGATGAGGAAACTGAGGCTAGTTCATGGATGACCTGAATTAAAGAGGAGTAATTAGTGGTTCAATATCAATTCAGATGAAGCTCTCCAATAATAATAATAGCTAACATTTTTATACCACTTAAAGTTTGTAAAGGACTTTATAGATGCCTCATTTTATCTTCATAATGACCTTGGGAGGTAGGTGCTATTATCATCTCGGCTTCATAGATGGGAAAACTGAGGTAGAAGTCCATCATGCCCAAGTTTTCAGACCTATATCTGATGCCAATCAAATCTTCTGGACTCCAAATGAAACCTCCATCCACTGTGCCACCCAGCTGCCATATTCTCTAGGAAAATACCTTTGGCATATATATGTGTATAAATATATATATGTATATATGTATGCATTTTTTTCCAGACCTGTGATTTCATGAATTTTGGAACACTCACTAGTGTGGAGAGGGCTCTGGACTTGGAATCAGGAAGACCTAGCTTCAAATCCCTCTTCAGACATTTACTAGCTGTGTAACCCTGGACAAATCACTCAAAGTTCTCTGTGCCTCAGTTGTCCTGAATTAGAAAGTCAATAGTTGATAAGTATTTATTAAGTGCCTTCTTTGTGCCAGGGACTGTGCTAAGTTCTGAGGATACAGCAAAAGATGATAGACAATCCCTGCCCTCAAGGAGCTTGTAATCTAATGGAAGAAAAGACATGCAAATAAGCATGTACAAGTAAGCTATCTCTGTGAGCCAAAGAGGAGATAACTAAAGGACGGGCCCTCTTTGGGGAGTGGGCAGAGGGTCTCAGCCTATTCCGAGCCTCTTACTCCCAAGCAGATAATTGAAGGGTCCCAGGTTTGGAGCCAAAAGGGATCTCACATGCCACTGAGTCCAGCTCCTTAATTTTATGGATGAGGAAACTCAGGCCCAACAAGGTTAGACTCATGGGACTGAGCAGTTAATATCTGAGGCAGCATTTGAACTCAGCTCTTCCTGACTCAAGGTCCAGTGCCTCACCAATGCTGCCATCCAGAGGGGAAGTCTTTCTGGGGCAGAATCCTACCTGAGAAATGCAAGCAGTCTCAGGGCTTGGCCTTTCTCTGGAGGAGACTTCTTTCTCCAAAGAGAGTTGATTAGGCTCTGGGAGGACTCACAGTAACTTAGCTTATACATTCCTCCCTATGGGCAAAGAGCCAGGGAAAAGCAGAGATTTCTCCTGAGAAAGGGAGGAGAACTCTCTGGCTCCCTGCTTGGAAACATTCAGAGTGTCAGAAGATGGGAGTCCTCAAGGCCTTCCCTGCTGGGCGTTTCTCATTCCTGCTGAGTCCCTGGAAAGCCAGGTTTGTTCTGTCTCCTTAACAGCCATTGTCTGAAGTTAGAAAAGTTCATCTGCTGTGATGCCCCTTCCTCCTCAGTTTCCTGGTTCTGTCTCCTCTGTCCTTGTTCTTATTGATGAGCCTCCCAAATCGCTAATGGCTTACAGAAATGAGCTCCCCATTCTCTGTAGAATGAAAGTCTAAACTCCTTACTCTAGTATTCATGGAAGTGTGGTTAAGGGAGAAGAATGTTCAATAGGGAATTAGAGGGCCTGGAATCAAATCCTGGCTACTAACTGTGTGACCTTAGATAAAACCCTTTCAGATACAAAGAAAGGTAAAAGACAGTGTCTGCCCTCAAAGAGGTTACAGTCCAATGGGGGAGATAAATTGCAAGCAACAAGGTACAAATGAGCTAAAGACAGACTAAATTGGAGATAAGTAACAGAGGAAAGCCACACAATATGGTTGAAAGATAGCCAGCCTTCAAGTCAAAAAAGGCCTGGATTCAAATCCTGCTTCTGGTTTCTACTGGCTATGTGACCCTGGAGAACTCATTTAATTTCTCAATGCTCCAGGAAACTTTGGAAGACTCTAAGCAGCAAAACAATTGAGATCTAAATTGGTGGAGAGACTTGCCTCACCTGGAGTACCTATTCCGACAAAATCCCTGCCTCCAGACCTAGTATCCTAAGGAAGCAACCTCTTTCTTGCCAGGGTCAGGGAGGGAGGAAGAGTCAAGGAACCCTCAGAGGCCCCAGACGACCTTTGGGGAAGGAAGAGAGACAGATAGAGCCCCAAGTGACTTTCCAGGCCCTCGGTCACATTCTGTGAAATCAGCTTCCTAAGAATGACACCCACGCAGATGTCCATGGCAGACAGGGGCTGGGCCGTTGTCATGGCAGCAGCCTTGTGTCCGCCAACTTCTTTCAACCAGATGCCACTCCTGGGCTCCCCGCCACCCTCCTCCTAGTCCCCCTCCCCCTTAAGCAGATTCTAAGAGCTGGGTGTCAGGAAAGTATGGCCAAAAGCCCATCAGGCCACTAGGGGAACGAACTCTTCTTTCCTGCCCCTAGGACACAGCCTCTCCATCACCCAACGGGGCTGCTTGCAAGCAAGCCAGTTCCCTCAGAGCTGGCCTTCCAATCCCTTTTTTCTCCTCTCCCTCTGGGTTTGGGGGAAGGGGCCCCTGGATAATTTCTGGGCCATTGTACCCTGGTGGCAGCCCGAAAATTTATCACCCAAGAAACATCTTCTGGTTCAAAGTGCACATCCGTTCTGTTAATGGTCCACGATCTTTCCCCCCCGGGAGGAAATGGAGAGAAAGGAGACATTATTGCCACCAGACTGAGCCAACCAGAATTAACATGACAATGTCTCCCCGACCAAGAGATGCTGACTCCATCCAGAAAACAAATGGGCCTTTCCTTCCCCCTGACCAGGAGGAAACAAGCTGGAGTCCCTAGCCCTGGGCAGACAAGAGCCTCTCACCTCTCCTGATGACTCATCCCTTTCCAGAGAGCGGATGAATGGGCTTGGGGATAGGGATCCAGGACTAGAATTCTAGGCCCCCTACCTCTCCTTCTGGGCCCCTTTCCACCCCACTTAGCCCCCAGCCTCAAATAGCTGAAAAGTCATCATGCAGAAGAGAAATTAGACTCAATCCCTGTACTCTGCAGTTCTAGGGGACAGATGTGGGAGACAGAGATGGGCATTGCAGAGAAGCAGAGGGAGGTTCGATATTGGCAAAAGCTTATCGACAAGTCAATCTGTTCCACAGCAAAATGGTAGGTCTCCAGAGGTAGCAAGTTCTCTTTCCCTGGAGGATTTCCAACATACACATGCTGTCTTCCCTGATAGAATGAAAGCATCCCTGCCACCTAGCCTAGGGCCTAGCACACAGTAGATATTTAATAAATGTTAGGGGATTTATTGGTTCGTGGAGTGACTGATCACTTGTCTGATATTGTGGCCTAGAAGATACAAGAGATATGGAATAAGAACGATGTGGACTCAAATCCCTCCTCAGAGACTTACTGCTGAATGACCCTGAGCAAGTCATTTTCCGAGACAACCTGGTACAATAGAAAAAGTATTGGACTGAAGGTGGCAAGATCTAGGTTTGACATACTTACCCTGCGGCATATAGCTCTGAATAGAGTTGGGAGGAGGGAATCTGTTTCCAGGGGTTCTTATTCCGGGGTCCATGAACTTAAAAAAATATTTCTATGATAATTGTATTTTATTGTGATTTGTTTTCTTTATAATCCTGTGTATTTTAGTGAATTTAAATTTTTTATTCTGAGAAAGACTCCATAGATTTCTTAAGCCATGCCATAAAAGAGATTAAGAGCTCCTGATTTAAACTGAGGACCCAAGATAGAGAAATCTTTAACCAAAAAGAATGACTACCTAATGGTTGGACAGCGGCAGGGGAGAGATTTTTGAGGTAAATATTTACTCCCCCTGTGTTGAAGATTATTTTTTCTGACCATTCTACTTAAGCTGGGACTTTCTCCCATGAAGAATGTACAAGTTTGGTTGCAGCAGAAAATATTCCTAGGACTGCTCCTAATAGTAGCAACAATGATAGCAATAATAGTTGGTAGTAATTAGTAAGATTATTATTAATAATAATCATATTATTATTGTTATTAATAATCATTGCATTGTGGCATAGCTATGACCTTGTCTTTATTTTTATTTCATTTTATTTATTTTATTATTATATTTATTTTATTTTTCTAATTGCATTTAAGACAAATTTTAACATTCATTTAAAATTTTTGAGTTGCAAATTTTCTCCCTCCCTCCCCTACATCCCCCTTTCCTAAAATGGTAAGCAATTTGGTGTCGGTTATATATGTGCAATTGTGTAAAACATATTTCCATATTAGTCATGTTGTGAAATAAGGAACAGACCAAAAGGAAAAAAAAAAACATGAAAAAAAAATAAAGTGAAAAATCGTATGCTTCAATCTGCATTCAGACTCTATAGTTCTTTCATTGGATATGGATAATATTTTTCCTCACAAGTCCTTTGGAGTTGTTTTGGATCATCGTATTGCTGGCAATAGCTAAGTCATTCATAGTTGATCATCGTTACAATGTTGCTGTTATCGTATACAGCGTTCTCCTGGTTCTGCTCACTTTACTTATCATCAGTTCATGTAAGTCTTTCCAGGTTTTTCTGAAATCTACCTACTCGTCATTACTTATAATACAATAATATTTCATTACATTTATATACTACAGCTTGTCCAGCCATTCCCCAATTGATGGGCATATCCTCAATTTCTAATTCTTTGCCACCACAAAAAGAGCTGCTATAAATATTTTTGGACAGGTAACTCCTTCTCTCTCTCTTTTTTTATGTCTTTGAGATACAAACCTAGTATTGATATTACTAGATAAAACTGTAAGCACAGTTTTATTGCCCTTTGGGCATAGTTCCAAATTCCTCTCTAGAATGGTTGGATCAGTTCACAACTCTGCCAGCAGTATATTAGTGTCCCAATTTTTCCATATCTCTTCCAACATTTATCATTTTTCTTTTATGTCATGTTAGCCAATCTGATAGGTGGGAGATTGTCCTGATTTACATTTCTCTGATCAATAGTGATTTAGAGAAATGGCCTTGTATTTTTTTTTTTCTTTTTGGAGGGCAATTGGGATTAAGTAACTTGCCCAAGGTCACACAGCTAGGTTATTGCTTGCATGTGCATTAAGTGTCTGAAGTCGGATCCGAACTCAGGTCCTTCTGACTCCAGGGCCAATGCTCTACTCACTGCGCCACCTAGCCTCCAATGGCCTTGTATTTATTAAAGGCCATGCCAGCTGCTGGCATGATCTGGGAGGTCTTACAAAGCCAGAAAGGCTTTGAGACCAAACCCAGGGAAGTATCTATAGTCCAAGACCAGCCAGTGTGAGCTGAGTGATCTCACTACTGAGATTTCAGACTTTGATTCTTTTTAGCCTTAGCAACCCATGAAGGTCATCTCCCAAAGTACAGAGGGTCCAATCCATACCTACAGGGGTTGGACAGTTCCATAAAGGATAACCCCATGATGCTATGTATAACAGGACATTGGCTGAGAGACTTTCGGGCTGGATAAGGTAGAGATATTTCAGAAGAGTTCAGGATAGATGGGTCTAGAGAGGTGAGTACAAAAAAAAAAAAAAAAGCTAATCACCTTTGATTTAAACTGAAGAGAGAAATCCTTAAGCAAAGAAATCGATAATGGTTGGACTTCAGATACCCATAAGGGAGATTTCCTGGGAGTCACAGAAATATGGCAAAGCTAGTTTCAAAAATGTTCTTTCATTCTCAGTACCTGAAATCCTAAACACTGCTAAAAGTAGATTCTCCTTCCCCCTCCCCCTCTATCCTTGGTTGAGCTAAGACCTCATCTTGCTCCCAGTCAAATAGCCCATTTCTTCTCCTGTGTTCGATCACTTACTCTAATCAGTAAAATTTCCCCAATTTCTGTTTCCTGTTTACTTTTGATAAAAAGGTTTACCAGTTATTCATGATTGTCTTTTGTGTAACCAGAGTTTGCTTGGAGGAAGTTAAGCTAGTGAAAGTAAGCTAAATGTTAGCCTTCTCTTAAGAATGACCAAGGGAAGTATCCTTTCTTCTGAAACCCTCATAATGCTAGATCATAGGCATTTGGAGCTGTGATATGTTTTGTCGTTGAGTCATTTCAGTCACATCCAACTCCGTGTGACCCTATTTGGGGTTTTCTTGACAAAGATACTGGAGTGGTTGACCATTTTCTTCTCCATATCATTTTACAGATGAGAAAAATAAGGCACACAGGGTTGTGACTTGCCTAAGGTCACACAGCTAGTATGTGTCTGAAGTCAGATTTGAAGTCAGGAAGAAGAGTCTTCCTGACTCCAGACCTAACAACACTCTGTCCACTGTGCCACCTATCTACCCATTATAGATATAATGTCTATGATAAATTTAATTCTAGCCCACCCCTGTAAAATCTAGCCCAATACACTTCCTGGAGATAGAAGAGTGACCTCCTTCTGCTCCCCACAACAGTCTCTCTTGGAAATGGGATGGGCTATATCCCAAATTAGATTTTTACCTAACCATCCCACATATAGTTTTTTACATTAGAAACCAACCAACCATATACATTATGTGTGGAAGCTTGTCCACAGGAGTATTTCTTAATAATTTTTTTTGGCCATGTCCATTTCAAGAATTTTTCTTTTCTTTTAAAAAATATTCAAGGAATTGGACATTTTTAGTGGTATTTCTGAGGCTGCATGTATTTGTCCTCAGGCTTTCTCATCATCTTTTCTGAAAGCTGGTAAATGACCATCACCTCGTACTTTGGATCTTAAGTGACTCCATTGCCCTAGGCGTTCCATTTTAAGAGGTCCACTGTTTAGGGAGCTGGGGTTACTTTCATCTTTGCTGGCTTCACGCTTTTTATTTGACTTTTCCTGCCTTTCTGGCTTCACACTTTAAATTGGAATGCTCTTTGTTTTTCTGTGGGGTAGATACATTTTTTTTTTCTGGAAAGAGTGATATTGAAAAACAGGGTATTTTTTTCAACCTTTTTAAAAAAGGAAGTATCTGGGATTCAATTTTTCATCAGGACAATTGAGAATTCTATTAGTATATTTTTATCCTTAATTTCATACACACTCACGTGTGTATGTGTATATATACTAATTTTTATATAATTCAACGTACACACATATATGGAACATACACACATATACTACATACAAATATATGTGCATGCATATTTATACACATGCACAATATATACAAATATGCATGTGTAAACATATATATGTGTATATATATATATATATACACATATATAGGCAGCTAGGTGGTACAGTGCATAGAGTGCCAGCCAGGAGTCAGGAAGACTCATCCTCCTGAGTTCAAATCTAACCTCAGATACTTCTTAGCTGTGTGACCCTAGGCAAGTTACTTAACCCTGTTTGCCTCAGTTTCCTCATCTGTAAAATGAGCTGGAGAAGGAGATGGCAAACCATTCCAACATCTCTGCCAAGAAAACCCCAAATGGGGTCAAGAAGTATCAAACTGAAATGACTGAGCAACAACAACAGCAAATGTTATCTCAATTTTAGCCTCATCACAAACCTGGGAGATAGTGATGTTACCTCCATTTTACAGATGGAGAAACTGAGGCAGGCAGCAGTTAAGAGACGTCCCTAGAGTTAGACAGCCTGGAGAGATGGAGGGCTCTCCTTTTTTGGGAAGTTTTCAAACAAAGGCTGGACAGCTAATCACCAAGTATATCATGAAGCTGTGATTTTCAAAGTGTGGTCTAGGGACTAGAGGGCCCCAAGATCCTTTACTTATCTTAGGTCTATGAGAACAAGACTTTTGTTGTTAAGTCATTTCAGTCATGTGTGACTCTTTGTGACCCCATTTGGTGTTTTCTTGGCAGAAATACTGGAGTGCTTTTGCCATTTCCTTCTCTAGCTCGTTTTACAGATGAGGAAACTGAAGCAAATGTTAAGTGACTTGCCCAAGGTCACTCAGCTGGGAAGTATCTGAGGTCAGATTTGAACTCAGGAGGATGAGTTTTCCTGACTACAGGCTGGCACTCTATCCTCTGTGCCACCTAGTTGCCCATATATACACGTATATGTGTATATATGCATATTTGTATGTTATGCATATGTGTAAATATGCATACAGGCATGCATGTGTGTGGTATATGTGTGTGTCCTATATATATGTGTATAGAATTATACTTTAAAAGAGTATATGTGCACATTACATAGACAAAAAGATAGATATAGATATATACAAATACACATTATACTTGTACGTGCGAAATTAAGGACAAAACGATTAAACCACAAAACCACAATATGTGTATGTGTGTGTGTGTGTGTGTGTGTGTCCTCCAAAGAATAGTTTACCTTCCCATTCAGGAACTCACAATTTATTTTGCATTCTTTCCCACAGTAAGAAGATGCATTTTATATTTTTTGAAGGTATAGATAATTTTTCTTCATTTCCTGGTTCCACTCTGGAGTTTTTTCTTAGTGATTATTCCAGCAAAAACCCTATTTATTTTCAATGTTTTTCCCTTTTATATGTCTCTTATTTCCTGGGAGTGTACAGAGCTTACCCCACACTGACTTGGGTTCACACTGTACCTGAGCTAGCATGAAAATATTATTAGCTATTTGTCTGCTTCATTTTCTCGATGTGTTATGTATTTATAAGCAAGTTTGAGTGCCTGTTGTATACATAATGATTTGCTCTACATTGCTACATTTAAAAGTTGCTAGTCCTTTTTTCATGATTTCGGAGTTGTTGCTGAATAATACAAATATACTATATTTACAAATATATTATATTTTAAAATATATTTACAAATAATACAAATATACTACAAATACAAATAAATAATAAAAATTGTATTATTTATGCTTAGTATATTAATTATATAGAGCAATGTTTGCTACAATAATACACATTTATTATGTGCATTAATATTTAAATATTGACATTGTCACTTTTGTGGGGCAATCTTTAAAAATTATTGGAATTGGGGCAGTTGGACTATATTTCTGTGAATTTACAGCTGAAAAACACAAAGGTCTCCTGATATCAGGAGGGGGTTCAGACCTTAAATATAGAGACATTTTAAGAACACTGTGCAAATGTGTAGAAGACTTGTATGAATATGTAATTAATATTAAGGTGGGTGAGATGACTAAGGATAGTTTTCTAATCCTAATTAAGAATTTTGACTGTGGATGCCTCTATGAAGAGCTGACACCAGGGGGTAATACCTGGGAGCTTTATGACAATTCACTTTTTGAAAAAAATCTAGGAAGAAAATCAGGGGTCAGACTCAGCAAAGAAGGCTTCTCCATAGAGATACCAAATGGCAAAATTAAATCCAGAAATACCACTTCATCGGTAAGTAAAGCTGAGGCCATACCCTCTATGGAAGACACATATGATAGACCCCCAAATTCGCATTTTCTCTAGAAGCGAATTGTGTTTCTGAGAGCTTTTATTCTGAAAGAGAAGCCAGACCACCTTGTTTTACAAATGAGGAAACTGACGCCCTAAGGGATGAGTGCCTTCCTCAAGGTCACACAACTACTAAGTGGCAGAGAAGGAATGTGAACTAATGTCTTCTGACAAGAGATTTAGTGTTTTCCCCATAATTTCACAGTTTCTGACCTGACTCTGGAGAGGGCATAGCCACTCTGGCAAAGTGACAATTTTTTATGAGATTGAAGGAAAATAGTCTCATATTGTGTTTGGCTGTCCAAGCTTCCAAGTGGTTTTGTTTTGTTTGTTTTGGTTTGGTTTGTTTTTTGCCCTTAATGTCCAGCCATTTACTTATTCAATAAGGTAAGTACCGACTGACTGTGTATCGGGTGGAATACAAGCTCTCTGTTTCGCTTTTGTTTTGATATTCTCAGTATTTAGCACAGTGTCCGGCCCATAGTGAGCATTTCTTAAATTCTTATTGATTAATTGATTGGCAGGTACTGTACTAGGTACTTGGTAAATAAAGAAAAAAAATAAAATCCGCTCCTGTCCTCAAGAAACTTACATTCTATTAAGGAAAACATGACTACATATAATTAATTGCAAACTATATACAAAGTTGTTGTTTAGTCATTTTCAGTTGTGTTTGACTCTTTGTGACCCCATTTGGGGTTTCCTTGGAATATTATAGAGAGCCCCAGGTTTGGAGTCAGTAAGACCTGAGTTCAAATCTCACCTCAGTAACTGACTGGTTATGTGACCCTGGTCAAGTCATTTAACCCTATTTGCCTCTGTTTTCTCCAGTAAAATGAGCTGGATTAGAAAACTGCAAACCACTCTAGTATCTTTGCAAAGAAAACCTCGAATGGGGCCATAAAAGGTAAGATACAACTGACACAGTTCATAGTGGGAGTTAGGGTTATAATTCCACTTTACAGTTTAGGAACCTGAGATGTTGTGACTGACCCAAAGTTATACAGTTTGTAAGTGCTGGTATGCCAGCTGAAACCTCAGCCTCTTGTCTCCCAGATGCACCCAAGTGGTCTATATAATATACTAAGCTGGTTATGGATGAAACATATTTCCCTATAAAACAGATGTTTAAAAAGTTTTATTAATGCTTTTTTTTTATACCAGGATGACTTTCCAAAATATACATATTCTTCCCAAGGACCCCCTCTCCACCCCCTTATAACTGAGGTTAAGGGCTGGGGGAAAGACTGGTCAATGAGAACCCAGTCCTTGGAGCATGCAAAGTATGTCTCTATGTTGAAGGCTTCTGAGCTGGGTTCTGGACATGCAAGAAGCCTCTGTGTAGATCCAACAGAACATTCGGCCCACACTCCCTGGACCGTGTTCTCGCTGGCCAGGACCCTTTCCACTTGTAGAAGAGAAACAGTTAAGTAAGTTAAACCCCTATAATGACCCTATCTTAAAATGTGTGTGATATTCCCCAACCCTAGATTACTGCCTTTTGTTCATTCATTCAATAAGCATGGTGCTTAGCATGGGGGATACAAAAAGAGGCAAAAGACAGTCCCTGCCCTCAAAGAGTTTACAATCTAATAGGGAAGACAACATGTAAACAAACATGTATAAAGCAAGTTATAAGCAGGATAACTAGGAAGGCACTGGAATTAAGAGGAAGTGGGGAAGGCATGTCTCTCCTGAAGTTCTTGGATAATAGATTGAATTAGTACTAGAGGCTTTCTAGTCAAACTCTTTTATTTTACAGCTAAGGAAACTGAGACCCAGGAAGATGAAATTACTTAAGAACACACAAAGGGGAAATTTGAACCCAGACCCTCTGAGTGTAGAGCCAGTGTTCTTTCCAGTAGACCATGAGGATCATAGATGGATGATAGGGGTTATCTGGTCCAACCCTCTTGTTGTACAGATTGAGGAAACGGACCAAAATTGTAGGTGGTCAGAGCATTTCATCATCATTAACCCTCTGGACACCAGATTGGATGATCCATTTACGCTAAATTCTGATGTCTTCTTCTTGTTGTTCCTTTCTTTGCATCCTGGTGGCCCTTGTTTGCATTGCAGCCATTGCTTCATTCTGCTTCCCATTTGTACAGAGCACAGCTCATCTGTGTTCCAGTAAAACAGAATTTTATTTTGCTTTGGGCCTTTAGCCATCTCTCCACAAGGACCGGCTTTCTTCTTTTCTCTGTCAGCCCATCAATCCACAAGCATTTATTGAGCACCTTCCCAGAGCCAGCCATCCACCCCCGAGCACGGATTCCTTGTCAGAGTTAGGAAATGGTGACTAAGCTACATGAGCCCTGTTCCAGGCCTCTCTGGGGGGGAGCCTCCCAGTCTATGGAAGGGAACATTTTTCCTGGCTCGGCCTCTTCACAGTCAGCCTGGGTCCTTTGCATCTTCAAAGGGCTGCTCTGCTGTTGAATAATTAATTCTCGGGCTGCTCCTGGGAAAGAGAATAAATAAATGTACCTTTTAGAGGGTGACAAGGGCCTCTGGGGAACCAAGGGCTGTCAGCTTAGCAGAGGCTGGAGGGGGGTGGCGCACACGGGGCTCTGTTTACTCACTGAAGAAATCTTTAAATTGGATCTAACTCCCTGCCTTTCATGAGGGAGTCTCTGGTGCCCCTTCAGAAATATGTCAACATGGTAACTGATGGCTCACTCCCAGGTCTAAGCCCTCTCTCCTCCAGTCCGGCATGGAGAGAAAGACTGCCCTGACTTTTCTGCTTGATATACAGGGCCAAGGTGCTAGAAGCAGCTCCCAGGGTTCTATGGAGAAAGAACCACGGCTTATCAGATCTGGGAGAGGCCTCAGAGCAGGGAATATCAGCACTGGGAGGGGCCTTAGAACATGGGATGTCAGAGCTGGGAGGCTTCTTAGAACAGGGGATGTCAGGGCTGGGAGAGCCCTTAGAATACACAATGTCAGGGATGGAAGAGGCCTTAGAACAGAGGATGTCAGAACTGGGGGAAGGGCCTTAGAACAGGGAATGTCAGACCTGGGAAGGGCTTTAGAATAGGGGATATTAAGACTGGGAGAACCCTGAGAAGAGGAAATGGAGGAGGACTCCTGGGCCCCTGGCTCATACTAGCTTAAAGTCTAATAAGGATTAAGACAGAAAAGCACAAACAAACCCAGAACTAGGGAGCATGAGAAGGAATGGGAAAGCATTTATTAAGCACTTACTGCATACCAAGAACTGGGGATGCAGATACAAAGGTGAGGCAATCTTTGCCTCCAAGGACCCTCCGTTCACACAGGAGATGATACATCAAAGGGGGTGAGGCCTGGAAAGGGTGTTTGGGCCTGGGAAGTCACCAGGATGACCAATGTCCCACAGTGGGGCAGTCAGTTACCATGCCTTTTTCAGGAACAGTGAATTTGATTTGATTTGATTTCAGTTTCCATAGAAAGAAGGTTACAGTGCCTGGCCATAAACACAGCCTCAACTTGGGCACCCTCCATCCCCAGGGCCTTCTCTCTGAGGTTACCCTTCCTTCTCTCCATCTATCTTGTATGCACCTCATTATTAACATCTTGTCTCCCTCATTAGAATGTGAGCTTCTGGAGGGCAGGGGCTGGTCTTGCCTTTATTATCCCTAGTGCTTAGTACATAGTAAGAGCTTAATAAATGCTTGGATTTCATCCCACTGACCAAGTGGGTTTCCCTGAGCCCTGATTATAGCCTCAACTTTGAGATCCTCTGGTTACTGAGATTTCCCCCCACCTACCCCACCCATATCTTGCTAAGTGCCTGGCTTTTGAATGTTGTCTCTTATGCTAGAATGTAAACTCCATGATGGTAGAGACTGTGCTTTTGCCTTTCTTGGCAATATCAGTTCTGTGCCTGGACATAGCTGAATACTTAATAAATGCTTCTTGGCCAATCCTTAGAGGAATCATGGGTTTTGATCCAGTGTCTCAGAATTCTGATGTCCAGTGCAGCTGGCCTGACTCACAAAGGGCCATTTGGACCCAGTGAGCATCTCGAAGACAGAGGACATGTTGGGAGCCTGATGGCTGCGGCTCATGCCTGGGAATCTTTTCTAGTATTCTCCTGGAGGGTGCCAGGAGCTAAGACATGCTGTCCTCTTGTCAGGCTGACTCATCCTGCCTCCTCTCTTTCCTACTCTCCCGGTTCAGAAAAGTCATTTTTCTTCCAAGCAGTTTTGTAGGGTTTGGGGGTGGGGGGAAGTGGCACAGGAGGGCAGATAGATGAGAATGAGAGAAATAAACATTTATGCAGCACCTGTCATTGGGTTTCGTGTTCAGCTGGTCAGTCGCATATGACTCTGTGAACCCATTTGACTATTTAGGGTTGGGGAACCTGCGGCCTCAAGGTCACATGTGACCTTCTAGGTCCTTGGGTGCGGCCTTTTGATTAAGTTCAAGTTTTACAGAACACATCCTTTTATTAAGGGGGGAATTTGTCCTATGAAGTTTGTATTCAGTCAAATGGTGATACTTGAGGACCTAGAGGGCCACATGTGGCCTCAAGGCCGCAGGTTCCCCACCCCTAGACCCTTCTATCCTCAGCTATCCCCTGAAGTCTGTCCAAGCTCATGTTCATTGCATCCATATAGCACCTACTATGTGCCAAGCACTTTACGATAATTATTTCATTTAATCCTCACAACAACCCTACTATCATCCCCACTCTACAGTTGGAGAAATTGAGGCAAACAGAGGGTAAGTGGCTTGTCTAGAGTCTAACAGCTAGGAAGTGTCTGAGGCTGGATTCGAACTCAAGTCATTCTGCCTCTAATCACACCTGCTGAGCGAGCTTCTGGAAATGCAAGTCCGGCCAACATCAGAGGAAGAGGCCTCTGGAAAAGATTTTAGCTTTGTACCACAGCAGTCCCTAGCACAGTGTCTGGCATACAGAAGGGTATTAATGAATGCTAGTTGATTGATTCTTGGTTGGGGGCTGAAAACTTACCTGCTCTCCTTTGGAAGGTTCGAGGCTTGTGGGAGTGAGACCCCCAAACTACAACCCCGGGAGTCAGCACTAGGGGGCATTGAGAGGGGTGTAGCGTCCAGGATGGAACAAGGCAGTGCTCTCACCCTCTGACCCGATTAGTCCACATCTGGAACACTGGTCAGGTTTGAGCACAGGGTTTTTAGGCAGCAGGGGTGAGCACAAGCCTGGAGGTGGAGGGACCTCAGAAGATCTTCAGTCCAACCCCCTCATTTTATAGATGAAGAAACTGAGGCCCAGAGAGGTGAAGGGAAGCCTTGTATAACCAAAGCAAAAATAAAATAAAATAACATTCTTTTGCCCTTAACTTATGAAAGCGTTTAGTGAGTTAATCTGTCCAAGTTCGATGTGGCTTCTCCGGCGGGTTTCTAAGATTCCCCACAGAAGTCGGCGTCCCTCGGCAGGAGCAGCTGCCTGTGTAAGGATATCTGAGGAGCCCACAGAGTCTAATGAAGGCTTGTTCTAACACAATTTCCCTCAGACTCCAAAAGCTCAGGAGGCCCCTTTGTCTCAGGGGCTGCTGGAGAGAGGAAGGAATTTGTGTGAAGTGGGAAATCAAATGGGATTTTTGTTCTTTGCAAGGAGAAAAGAACAGTAGCCTATCCCCATGAGGGGCTGCCTCTATTACCCACGCAGGCTTGAAGTTAGACTAGCAAAGAGCTGTTTGGAGGGGGCTGTGCTTATGGAAAAGAACAATGACCTTGGAGTCTGTTCCTAGCCCTTGCATTTACTGCCTGTGTGACTGTGGGAAAGCCTTTTCCCTTCCCTGTGCCTCAGTTTCTCCCTCTGTAAAATTAGGGGATTAGCCTAACCTTTGAGGTCCCTTTCAGATCTAAATTTATACTCCTATATATATACTCTAGGAGGGACATTGTGGGTTAGTGGACAGTGAGCTGATCTTGGAACCCTGAAGGCCTGGGTTTGAGTTCCTCCTTTGACATCTCCTGGCTGTTTGACTGTGGGTGAGTCATTTCATTTTTCAAAGCCTTAGGTAGCTCTCTGGGCCTATGAGTGGAAGAGAAGCTGTTCAGCTAGGAGTTCCCTAGTCAGGTTAGTAGCCCAGTATCCATCCCCTATAGACTTTGTGCATTTTCTCTTTCAAAAGCTACTGATCTGGACTCCAGAGAGCCTGAGCTGCCATTCACGACCGTGGGCCCTTCCAACTTCAAGATCCTACAGCTTTGTCCAAAGCTTTTATATGTATATGTGTGTATGTATGTGCATATATATATAATATACACAAACACATTCATGTATGAGGTGTGCATGTATGTGTATACCCACAATACATACATGTACACATTCACATATGCATCTGAGCAATACATGCATGCACATGGAAACATGTATGATATAAATATATATACATGTGTGTATAAAGGCACACATTTACTTGCCTATACTATAGGAAATACCATTTGCAGCTGCTACCCTTCCTGGCTTCAGCTCCACAAACCAGGCACTCCCTGGATGTCATCCCTCCCCTCCTCCTGCTTCCTGTCTCCTTCAGTGTGCTGTCTCCCCTGTTCGATGGGAAGCTCCTTAAGGACAGGGACTGTCTTTCTTTTATTAATTGCATGCCCAGGACTTAACACAGTATCTGGCACATAGTAGGCTCTTATTTATTATTTATTGGATTGGATTGGAAAGATCACTGAATTTGGAGGCCCAGGACCTAGGCTGAAATCCCAGGTCTCCCATTTAATAGCTGTGTGACCATGGGCAAATCACTTCTCCCCCTGAGCTCCAGTTAGGTAGCACAGTAGATAGAGGACCAGGCCTGAAGTCAGAAAAACCTGAGTTCAAATCTGGCCTCAGACACTTACTAGCTGTGTGACCCTGGGCAAGTCACTTAACTCTGTTTGCCTCAGTTTCCTCCAGTAAAATGAGCTGAAGAAGGAAATGGCAAACCGCTCCAGTATCTCTGCCTAGAGAAACCCAAATGGGGTCACAAAGAGTCAGACACAATTGAACAACAATAGCCTTTGGTTCCAGTTTTCTGACCAGTAATAATAATAATAATAATAATAATAATAATAATAATAATAACAGTTCATGTCCATCAGTCAAGAAGCACCCATAATAAATTGAAGCAGTTGGTCTCAATGACCTCTGAAGCGCTCTCCAGCTCCAAGTCTGTGATCCTACCAATAAGCTTCCACTGGTTCACCACCAGCCCTGACCTGGAAACAGAACACCTGGGCTGGAGGCCCAGCTCTGCCACTTCTGGGTCTTGGGACTTGGAAAGGCCTCGGTTTTCTCATTTATAAAATAGAAATAAGGCAAGGAGCTTAACTCACAGGATTGTGGCAAGGACTGAGTAAAATAATGTATATTCAGTGTTTTATAACCATAAAGAACGTGTGTGTGTGTGTGTGTGTGTGTGTGTGTGTGTGTGTGTGTGTAAGAGAGAGAGACAGAGAGAGGGGGAAAGAGAGGAGACAGAGACAAAGACAGAGAAGATTGATAGATGAATGACAGATTTAGATATAGATAAATGGATAGATAGGGCAGCTAGGTGGTGCATTGAACTGATCATTGAACTTGGAATCACAAAGACTCGTCTTTATGAGTTGAAACCTGGCCTCAGACAGTATAGTGTCTGGTCTGATTGGATTCTTAGATACAAAAATGGATGGCTTCCAACTTGTGGGTATGGCAATTAAGTCTCTCTCTCTCTCTCTCTCTCTCTCTCTCTCTCTCTCTCTCTCTCTCTCTGTCATTCTTTCTTTCAGCTTATCTCTGTCTCTCTTCTCTCTCCTCTTCCCTTTACTTCTCTCTCTGTTATTCTCAGTTTCCTCTCTCTCTTCTTTCTCACATTCTTTCTGCTTTTTTGTCTCCCCTCCCCTCCTCTTCTCTCTCCTTCCCTATTTCTGCCTCTTTCTGTCCATCTGTCTTTCATTCTTTCTGTCTGTCTCTCTCCTCTCTATTTCTGTCTCTGTCTCTTTGTCTATTTTTCCCTGACTGTTCTGCTTTTCCATCTCCCTCTTTCTTTGTCTCTCTTTCCCATTCTTTCTCCCTTCCCTCTCCCTTCTCTCTTCTTGCCTATGCGTAGCTTGCTAGCATTTAGAGAGGACTCCCCCTGTCATTTAGCTATAGGAATCGGTGCTGTGGGAACAAACTCTAAGGAGATCAAAGAAAAGAAAAAAGGTCCTGGATGCACCAGAATTCACAGAAGCACTTTTTGTTGCAGCAAAGAAGTGGAAACATCAGTTAGGGGACAGCTAAGCCAGCTATGATTACAGGCATCTAATGGAACATGAGGAATTTAGAGAAACAAGAGGCCTTGGAAGCAAGACTGCCCAGAAGAGCCTCTGGGATGCGGCCAATCTGGCTGCTCCTCATCTATCACACCCCATCTCAGACTCGGTGCCTTGGCCCTGGGTGTCCGCCATGCCTGGACTGCACTCGTTCCTGCCTCCCTCTCCTAGAATCCCCCTCTCCTTTCAAGATGAAGCTCAGGAAGCAGGGAGTCTTTCCTGCCTCTCCCCACTGCTCAGCCCCCACCTCCCCAGCTGTGTTCAGTTGTGTTTCTCCTCTCTGTATTTATTCTGCATAGACGCACAGGCGAAACACTTGCTATCCTCTCCATTCATTCATTGGCTTAGTATTCCCAAGTACCGACTCAGTGCCAGGAAAATAGTAGGTGCTTAATAAATGCTTGATGATTGATTACTTGTTTGAGAGTGAAGTAAGTAGTATTGGAGGAATAATATACACAATGTCAACAACAAAATTTTTTAAAACCCACCAAAAGAAGCTAAATAGTATCTAATGAGAAGAACCAATCTCGGCTTGGAGGAGAGTTGAGGAAATGTGCCCCCCTTCCTTTGTTGGGGGGCAGGTGCATGGGATTGGAAGTAGGATGTCTAGATTGGTTTTATTCAATTGTTTGGGTTTTTCTTTATCACGTAGGAAAGCTTATTGGAGCGATTGGTCAAGTTGGAAATCACTGGCTTGTAAAGACAAAGGTCACCATAAAAGAAGCAGATAAAATGAGGGGGTGAGCGTGATGGTGTGTCCTGATCTCCCAGGAGAGACCCCCCCAAGGGTTGGTTCTGCTAAAGCAAACGGCTAATGCTCCAAGGGCAGCGGGAGAGAGAGCTGCCACCTGATATTTAGAAAAAGGATCATTTCCTGGACTCTAAACCAGTTGGAAGTTTCCCACATGGCCCTAATGAGATAATCTGTGAAAAGTACTTAGCAAACCTAGTATAAAACTCTTCCTCATCCTCATCTTTATTACCATTATATGGGAAGGAGGACAATCTGGATTCAAGTCCTGCCTCTGATACTTACCAGCTGTGTGACCCTGGGCAAGTCATTTAACCTCTGTTTGCCTGTTTCCTCATCTGTAAAGGGAGGACTATAGAATTACCTCCCTTCACAGGATTATGGTTAGACATGTGATTTCACTGGTATAAGAACCTCCCTCTGTCTCTTGAAGGGCAGCTAGGTGGTGACTGAGATTGAGCACCATGGGTCTGAAGTTAAGAAGTTTTGTTGTTGTTGGTCGATTGGTTCAGTAGGTTTTTCTTGCAAAAAGATTGGAGTGGTTTGCCATTTTCTCCAGCTCATTTTCCAGATAAGGAAACTGAGGCAAACAGGGTTAAGTGACTTGCCCAAGGTCACACAACTAGGAAGTGTCCAAGACCTGAGTTCATAACTTTGTGACCGTGTGGGAAATTTATTTCACCCGTGCCTCAGTTTCCCCAACTGTAAAATGAGGATTAATAACAGCACGTACCTCCTTGGGTTATAGTAAGGATCAAGTGAGATAATATGTGTAAAGTACTTAGCACAGTGCCTGGAATGCAGCAGGAGCATATATAAATGCTTATTCCTTCTCTCCCTCCCCTGTCAGCATTTTTCTGTCACTTCTAACCTTGAGAGCTGAGCAGTGAAATGCAAGCAGGTGGACCAAGGTCAGTTTTCTATCCAGTCCACTACACCATGCTGCCTGTGCTCTATCAATGCCTGTGATGAGAGCTTCACTAATACACAGATGTCTGGCCTATCTGAAATTATCTGGGGCTTGGGTCCCCCCAGTCCCATTAGCCAGGGACACAGCTGGCTGAGGTCTTATGGCCCGGGGGGGGGGGGGCCTTGGGATTCAAGAGCAATTGATGTCTGGCCTTAAAATGGGTCGATTTCATCTCCCAGTGCCCCCAAACCTGCAGCCCTTGACATTGTTGGCCCTGTGGAAGGATGCCATCTCTAGCTGTCATTTCCCAGAAAGAACTGAAAACAGTCTCCCTGGGTGTTAACTGGGTGCTTGGCAGTGCCCACCACCCAAGCATTGTCCTTTGATGAATGCATTATCAAATTACCATTTGAAACCGTTTTTTTAACAAGTAATTGGGGAAAATAAAATAGTAAATAAATAATTTTTCAAAACCAGGAAAAAAACCCTCAGTTTTTACCATAACCAACCCCCCCCCCCCAGAATCTTAGAAAGATGCCCTCTTCCTGTATTCATTTAGGACTCAGGACTTTCATTTTGGGGTAGGGGCAGAAAGGTTGGTTCAAAGCCATAGAATTAAACAGAGATCTTCCCCGCCAGAAAACTTGCTGTGAGTCAGAGGAAATTGCTTTACAGGAAGGGAATGATTGGGCTATGTGCCCCATTCTCTGATTTCAAAAGAGGGGGGGAAAGTCTTTTTACCAACTTCAGATTGTACTTTCCATCCAGTTCCCTCCCCAATCTGGAGCACTAGAGAACGTGGGCGGAGCCTTGCCGAGCTGCCAAGGTGGGGGTGGGGTTAATCTTGTTAATTACACTGATGAGCAGATGTCATCATTAATTAGGTGGTTATTCTTTGCGGCTGCTTCCTGCCTTTTTATCCAAGAATCTCAAAGCTTTGCATCCTGTTATCCAATTAATCCTGGGAACCCCCCAGTCTCCCTCCCCTGAAGTCCCCACCTACCAGGGGAACAGAAGAGGTGGGCATCATTCACCTGGTTTCCTCCACTAATTCACCAAGACAGAGGCAGTTTCTGCCAATGGTCTCCATCAGCTGACTCTCCCATCCCTGTTGCCTGGAGAGCCCCAGCTGAGCAGCTGGCTATGACAATTATTGGTTTGAAGCAGAGACCAGTCATGAGTTGATGAAGATTTTTAATTTTAATCACGTACATTTACTTGAGACCAATTTTAAATCACTTTAATGGCAGATTAAAAATATATAAGCTGGTCTTAAAGGACATTCTTATTACCTTTATAAATATCTCTGATCAAAAGTTTGGTTTAATTGCACAGGGAGAGTGATGTAGAGGCTAGGGCTGTCCTAGCAGGAGGAGCCACAGAGGTAGCTGGAGCTCAGGAAATAACCCTGGCTTTGGGTCAGGAAGATGGGATCATGCCACTAGGATCAGATCTGGATTCTGATCCTTCCCGTGGCTTACACCTGGGCTAGTTTGGGCAAATTGCTTAATCTCTGTGGGCCTCAGTTTACCCATCTGGAAAATGAAAGAATTGGACTAGTGGCTACCCAGTCCTGAGACTGTGACTCTGGAAAGGGGGAAAATAAAAGATGCTGTGAAGATTCTATGAAGCCTTGGGGTTCATAGAATCAATGTCAGAATTGGGAAGGCTTTTAGAACAAACAGTATTGGGGGGCACCTAGAACAGAGAATGTCAGAGCTGGGAGGGGCCTTAGAACAGAGGATTTTATAACTGGGGGTTGGGGGGAACCTAAAACCTGGAACATGTCAGGGTCGGAGGTAGGATTATCCAGGTTATCCAACTCAAAGACATCATTACACTCTCTTCTGTACTGCACAGATTCAGTGTTTGAACCTAGATTAACCAATCATTCAATTCCCATGCACTTAGTAGGTCCCTGCCAGGCACCATGCTGGGCCCTGGGAACACAGTGACAAAATCTTGATTCCCAGTGTAATGTTGGTTCCACTCCAACAACCCACCTCTCACTCCCCCCCTCAGCCTGTCTATGCTGTCTGCTAAGCAGTTGGGCTAAGGAGAAATAGGAGAGGGGGACCAGAGCCCTCATTACAAATATTTTCACCCAGGGTAAGTCCCACAAGGCATGTCTGGGGGATGCACACCGTCTCTTGGGAGTTGGAGACAAAAGGACACGGCAGGCAAGAAATTCACCCCAGTTTCTCACCTGGTAACTTCCTATGTTTTACTGTAGTTACCAAGTTCAGTTGTTTCAGACAGACAGACAGAAAGATAGATAGATAGATAGATAGATAGATAGATAGATAGATAGATAGATAGATGAGTGGATGGGTGGATAGATAGCTATGTGGGTGCATGGGTGGATAGATGGATAGGTAGCTAGATGGATAGATGGGTAGATAGAAGGAAAGATGGATGGATAGATAGATGTGGATAGCCAAATCATAGAGATAGATAGATACAACTAGATGAATATAGCTAGCTAGATAGATATAGATGGATGGATAGATGGATGCATCCAGTTTTGAGATTCTGTGACTCTGAGAGTTATAGTTAAAGAATAGATAGATAGATAAAGACAGACAGATGGACAAAGACAGAAAAATTAACAGATAGAATGGCAGATGGCCAGATGGACAGCCAGACAGACAAAATATTTATTAAACATTTAGCAGGCAGCTAGCTGGAACAGTGGCTAGGGCACTAGGCTTAGAATCAGGAAGACCTGAGTCCAAGTCTGGTCTCAGACACTTACTAGTTGTGTGGCCTTGGGCAAGTCACTTAACCCTGTTTACCTCAGCTTCCTCATTTGTAAAATGAATGAGCTGGAGAAGGAAATGGTGAACCACTCCTGTATCTCTGTCCAAAAAACACCAAACCCAGATGGTTGACTAGAGAGTCAGACTAGACTGAAATACAACAAATGTGCCCTGGGCCGAGCTAAGGACTGGGGAAACAAATACTGTTTAAGTGAGCAAGACAGTCCCTACCCGCAGGGAACTTACACTCCAGTGGGTGGAGACCACACAGAGATGATATTAAAAGACTCAATCTGATGATGAGGGCAGAGCCTAGTTGGCTGGGAGGATCATGGCTGAATGGCATTAATAATAGTATCCGACACTGATGTAGCCCTTTTGGATCATGGGCTGCTTTAAATGTTATCTCATGTGATCCTCAACACCGGCCTGGGGTAAAAATGTCCTTAGAGGACATTTAGCCCAATCCCCTTATGAGGGGCTCGAGGCCCAGAAAGATGACCTGATTTGGCCAAGGTCACATGGTCTCTCCAATAGGTGTCAGAAGGATCCTAAGCCAGCACTCCAGCCCCATCTGGGCTCTGAGTCCCAGAATGCTCCTTTCTGGGTCTGGGACAAGGCAGCGTTCCAAGGTCTACAGTTATCTACAGCTTGAAGGAAGAAGTGAACTGATAATTCTCATCACCTCCCAAAGCAAACCCCAACACCTTCCCTGCAGGTTCCTAGGTTAAAACCACAAGTCACGGCCTCTGTCCAAGAACACTTTCTCCACCCCCTCTCTTCCCACAACCAGGTATGGAAACAATCCCCACTGTCTCCTCCTGCCTCTAAATCCCTGTTGTCCTTGCCAGCCTAGACACCAGCCTGGGAACGAGGAGGCAAGAGGCCCCAGTGGGGGAGACAGGAGAGGGGCTGAGAGCTACTCTAGGAAAATGGGGTCCTCTTATTCTCTTTCTCCAGAAGGATGGACTCAATCAAGAAGCATCTATTAAGCTCTTTTTATGTGACAGGATAGAGCACCAGGCCAGGAGTCAAGCAGACTCATCTTCCTGAGTTCAAATCCAGCCTCAGACACGTAGTAGCTGTGTGACCTTGGGCAAGTCATTTGGCTGAAAAACATCTGACCAACAACATTCTATGACAGACAGTGCTAAGCGATGGAGTTATAAGGATAAAATAAAAATTCACTGCTGTCAGAGAGTCTGTTGTTTTGTTGATTTTCAGTCATTTCCAACTCTCCACGACCGCATTTTGTGTTTTGGCAAGAATACTGGAATGGTTTTCTACTTCCTTCTCCAGCTCATTTTCCAGATGAGGAAACTGAAGCAAACAAAGTTAAGTGACTTGCCCAGGGTCACACAGCTAGTAAGTATCTGAGGCTAGATTTGAACTCAGATCTTCCTGACTCTAGACCCAAGCTCTATCCACTGGGCCATCTGGTTGCCCTGAAGCAATAATGATCCAACACAAAGAGCTTCCCAGTAACTACAGTGGAATGAATGCCACCTTGCACAGTAGTGAGCTTCCTGTCATTAGAAGTATTTAAACAGACTAAGTGGATAGGATGCTGAACTTGGAGTCAGGAAGACCTCAGTTTGAATCCTGACTCCTACACTAGCTGTGTGTAGTGGCAACCGTACCGGCATCCCCAGGATGGCTGCTAGTACAGGTTCTTAGATCTGCTTTACTAGGAAAGCGAGCTATTTAAGGGGTCAACAATCTTTTAAATTACATTCACTAGTTCAGGGGGAAAGTCGGCACCCTGAACTTCAGAGAAAATGCAAACAAAATACAAGCAGAGAAATAAAGACCAACAGACAGGGCTCTGACTGCCTGAATCAACTATACACTTTACATACATCCCTGGATGGAGAGAGCCTTTACATCTGAGCATCAGGGAGCTCTGAACACATGGCCACTCAGAATCTCAACAAGGGAATCACAAGATCCTTCTCCTAAGCAAGCCCCCAAAGCAAAATACCAACCCAGAGTATATATACACTTCTCAGAGACAGAAGGCATCACAGCCCTCCTGACTCAGCACCTAATTAGAAATTAACAAAAAGGTGTGAAAGCCTTCCTACAAGCAAGTCTTCCCTAAGCAGTTTCCCTTAATGGGCTCCACCCTCTGGCCTATTCATAGGCAGGGAAGATCTTATATCCCATTAACATTACACTGTGTGACCCTGAATAAGTCACTTAACCTCTCTGTGCCTCAGTTTCCTCAATGGTAAAATGGGGATAATAATAACCCCTACCTCCTATGGTTGTTCTGAGGATCAAATAAAATAATATTTGTGAAATTCTTAGCAAAGCTCAAAGTGCCCCAAGAATGGTACCTGATGTTATCATCAGGGATGGAAGCTGGCTGCAAAGATAAGAACAATGAGCCAGAATGCTATATGGAGTATTTGCCCCCATTTTGCCAAAGAAGTGATTTTGAAAGAGGTGAAATAATTTACCCAGGGCCAAGTGTAGGGTTTTGGAGCAGGGTAACATTTGATTTGAATTTGATTGAATTTGGATTTGAACTCGAGTCTTCCTGACTCCAGGGCTAGTGCTCCATCCAAGGCACCAATGGGGGTGGGGTTGAAGTATGGATGGAGAGAAGGGGGACAGAAGTAGAGATATTTTCGGAAGTAGAAATAAACAACAATAACAATAAAAAACTTGGCAAATGCCAGTTTTTATGTTTATTACTAGGTCGTAGGAGCTTTCAAATTTTCTTTTAGAAATAGGGTTTAGTATTATCTTGAAAGAGAATGATACAAAATAGATTTTAAAAGCCTGCCTTAACTACCACCAAAATCACTTTGAAATGTGCAAAATGCATCTCCAGTTGGTGTCTGCCTTGTCCTAGCATGGCAGCTTGGGAGATCAGAGGCAGCAGATTTTACCTCCTTAGGGATCCAAAGACACCAACATTCCGTTTCCTCCTGCCTGTCCAGGACTCATTCTCCTCTCTCCAGCAAAGACAAAAGAGGCAGAGTTGGGAAACTAAACGGCTTATTTTATGATACACATTGCTTTCCACTCAACAAACATTTTATGAGCCTATACCACAAATAAACTGCTAGCAGGTAAAGATGTGGCTCAAATGCTTGGTGTGGGGGCTGCTTTCATCTTTCCTCAATATGTATCTCATTTTATGAAAAGGAGAGGGGGTGCAACGGAAGGCATGCCAGGAGATTAGAGTCCTAGGTTTGCCTTTGCCATGAATTCATTGTGTGACCTTGGACAAGTCACTTCCCCTTTGGGATTCCTGTTTCCTCTTCTTTGAAATGTGACTTCCCAATTCAGTCAGCCCCAGTGGCTGGCTCCCTATTGCCTCTGAGATCACATACTATCTCCTCAGTTTAGCTTTTAAATCTCTTTACAACCTAGCCCCAAGGAGCTTCATTGGATATTAGTATCCATTCTGGGTACCTGAGGACACCCCATATAAAGTGATCCCAAATTCAAGGTATTGGGGGGTTCTTATTCACTCAAAACCATGTCTTTTGAGCCCCCATCTATCCATTTTTTCTTATTATCTGGCTAGAGTATACACTTCAAAACAAAAAGGCATTTAAATAAATTGCACAGTAAGAGGAATAGAGATAAATAAGTTTCCCCCATAAACCTGGAGCACAATCTCCATCAAAAACATGGTTCAATTTAAACAACTACTGAATGGAATGGTAAGTGATACCAGAGCTAGGGCTGGGCAGAAGAGTTAGCAAAGGTGTGGAACACATATGAAGAGGTGTACATGTGGAGGCAGAACTCATGTGATCTATAGAATACACTCAGAGAACGTGTGGCCAGTGCTATGTGTGGGAGGTGGTGACTCATTCCTCCAGAGCTGCAGGGCTGCCATTGTTTTCTGGTAATATAATTGCATTACTCCTGCTAGGTCTGTTTCCCACTGGTTTTATATGGTGTGCAGTCTCTGCTTTATATCTAGTCTCTACCAGATACATAGTCCTTGCCAAACCTCCCCCCCCCCCGCCCCTCCTTTTGTATGACTATTTGGCACTGCCCCATTGTATACTCAATGGTTATTGCCATGTGTAACTCCACTGGACACCCACTTGTGGAATTCCTCCTTACATCTAGCTTCTGGCTTCAGCTATAGTTTTTAGTAGGGATACTCTTTCCTTCTCATAAAAGGATGAGTGGGCTCTGCCATGCTCTTTTAATTTAAAGCCATAAGACTTGTTAAATCTCTTTTTAGAAAGCAGAAGCCCTCAACACACCCAGTCATCAAAGTAGAGGAAGGAAAACCTTTCCCAGATTCCCCCCCACCTCCTGCCATGAAAACTGATAGGTCTATTTCAGAACCTTGTATAGAAGGAGATTTCCTCCCCAGAGAGTCTTTGGTTGGGGTGCCAAACTGTTTGGAACATAGAGCAGATCCACTCACAGCTAGCTAGTGTCCTTAAGCTTAATGTATTTTTGGAACTCTATTCCTCTTGGTGGAAGCCTGAATCTCTGTTAGAGACTCACGTCTCTCTGGCTCAGGACACTCTCAGCTCCACTACCCCCTTTGGACTCCTCCACCAGCCCACCTTGCCTAACTAGAGATGCTTTCATTCGTTCTCTGAGGCTGTTATCCTAATTGGGGAGTCCCTGGCCAGGACTGCCATTTGATGAAGGGCTTCAGCTGTGCCCACTTCACTTCCAGTTTCATTCACTCTCCTAACTGCCCCATTTCCTTACTAGCAGCCTTACTCCTGAATGGATATCCTTCTTCTCTCACCTCCTGTCCAACTCCCCTTTATATTATGTCTTCTCCTATTAGACTATGAGACCATGAGAGTAGGTAACATTTTGTTTTAGCGCTATTTGTAACCCCCATGCTTAGCACAGTGCATGGAACATAGTGTCTAATAAATGCTTTATCAGTCAATCTGTCTGTCCATCCATCTATCTATTTATCTTTCCATCTGTCTATTATCTGTCTGTCTTATTATTTGTCTGTCTATCTATCTACCTACTTATCTATCTATCAGGGGCCATCTCTAGTTGTGCTGATCCATATCTAGCCACTGGATCCATATGACTCCAGAGGAGAAAGTGAGGCTGGTCACCTTGCACAGCCCTGCCTCACTTAAATCCAATTCACCTGCAAGTCATGGCATCACACTCCTGATGTCATGGACATCTTCAGGAATGAAGGATAAACAACAACATTATCTATCTATCTATCTCTCCATCTATCCTCTATCTGTCTGATCTGTGTGGCTCCACGTTTAATTCCCAATTAAGGATTTTGTGCTTTTAAACTTATTTTCAAGGAGTTCTGCCATGGAAACCCCACAAAGCTGCATGAGCCTGACTTTTGATTGCTTAGCTTCCCTTTGGGTGCTCAACCCCCTTCACCTCTGCTATTCAAATAACTAAGGTAACTTGGAAGTTAGACAGGGGGCAAGGTTATTGCCCAGGTGCTGTCCAACCACCTTCCTAGCTTTTTGTATGTCTCCTCAAAGATTCTTCAGGCCTTGAACATCCTTTAGTGATATTCTAGTGACAAAGCCCCCAACAATTCCATATCCTAACATCTCTTGCCACATTTACCTTCTCTATTCCATGAGTCCTTCCAGTTTAGAATGGAAGGTCCTTAAAGACAGCTGGGGATGCTATGAAGAGAGCTCTGGGTCTGGAATCAAGTTGACCCCAAGTTCAAATCCTGCCTCAGACTCTTACTAGGTATGTAACTCTGGGCAAATCCAGATAGAGAAGGGGGATCATGAAAGCACCTATATCCCTGGGCTGCTGTGAGGCTCAAAGGACATAGCTTTTATTATTATTTTGTTTGGTCCTTGTATTCCCTAGCATGGCTCAGGAGATGCTTGTTGGGTTTTAAATTATTGAATTAGATTAGATTTGGGGTTCTAAGGTTCCTCCTGGCCATGATGTTTTATATTCTAAAGTAGCTGTCAGATCTAACAGCCTCTGTTCTAAGCTCCTTCCCAGCTCTGACATTTCCTCTTCTAAGGCCCCTCCTAGCCCTGACATCCCTGTTCTAAGGCTCTCCCAGCTCTGACTTCCCCTGTTCTAAAGTCCCTTCCAGCCCTGACATCTGTTCTAAGAGCCCTCCCAGCTCTGACATCCCCTGTTCTAAGGCCCCTCCCAGCTCTGATTCTCTATATGCTGAAGGTCCTTTTGTCTCTGACATTCTATGACATTAGAATTCTATGGAAAATAGATTAAAAACAAAGCCCTTTCAGCTTGGGTCTGAACAAAATTCTGGGGAGACCCTAGCATCTCTTCTCTGATCTCTTGATGGCTGGTGTCCCTCTTCTCTGCACACCTCCCCCACACTTTGTACAAGTCTTAGGATACTAATCCACTCTATGTTCTGTTCTAGCTCTATGGGCTGGCATCAGATCTCCTTGACTTGGCTCCTGGGATACAAGAAGGAATGCTGGGGCCATGGTTGGGAGAGAACTGAGTTAAAATCCTGCCCCAGACCCTCTCCAGCTAGGTTACTGCCCTCAAAGCATTGCAGGGGCAGGGCTATCCTCTCTCTGCCTCAGTTTCCTCAACTGTAAATGGAGATCACAAGAGCACCTGCCTCCCAGAGATGTTGTGAGGATCAAATAAGAGAATGTCTGCAAAGCACTCGGCACATAGTAGGGGCTTAACAAAAGCTTATTTCCTTTCTTTCTTCTTTTTTTTTTTTGGAGGGGCAATTGGGGTCAAATGACTTGCCCAAGGTCACATGGCTATTAAGTGTTAAGTGTCTGAGGACTTGAACTCAGGTTCCCCTGATTCCAGGGCCGGTGCTCTATTCACTACACAATCTAGCCACCTCCTCCTTACTTTCTCAAAAGAAGAGAGGTAATGCTATGAGGTGAGGCCGAGTGCTGTTCCACAAACAATGGCTCTGGGTATTCTCTCTGGTACCCCTTCCCTCCTCCTCTCCAACTTCTGATGCCACCCCCCCAGCTTCCTTTAAATGTCAACTAAAATCCATCTTCTGCAGAAAGCCTTCCCTGATTCTTCTTAATTCCAGGGCCTTCCCTCTGTTATTTCCCATTTGATCTATATGCAATTTGCCTTGTATAGATCCATTTACTTGTTTTCTTTCCCCATTGGATTGTAAGCTCTTTGAGGGCAGGCACTGCTTTTGCCTCTTTTTGTATCCCTAGTACTTAGCACAGTACCTGGCACATTAATTAAATGCCTGTCACTTAATAAATGCTTATTGAATTGAATTGAACTGAGTGTATTCCAGGCCTGGAGGACGACCAGCACAAAGTAAGGAGAGGGCAAATGTGTGAGGGGGGAGGTCAGTGTGGCTCAGTCACCAAGAGGAGGGAAAGCAACGTCCAGAGAGGCTGAAAAGCTAGATTGGGACAAGGCTGTGAAAACTAAAAGAAAACAAAAGTAAAAGAAGCTAAAGAAATTAAATTAAAACTAAATAAAAATGTAAAGACTAAAGAAAGTTCTATTTGATCCTCGAGGCAATAGGGAGTTAATTGAGTAAGGAGAGGCAGAGACAGATAGGGTCAGATCTGGGCATGAGGCAGACCGCTTTGGCAGCAGCCGGTGGGATGGACCGGAGTAAGGAGGGAGGCCACCGAGGGGGCCTGCTGTCATCTAGGTGCAGTCATGAGAGCCTGCACTGAGGTCCTGCCAATGTAAACATGAGAGACATGTGCTAGAGACACCAGCGTTTGGTAACTGATTGGATCTGTGGCATAGAGAGTGAAGAGTTGGAGAGAATGCCAAGGAAATAACAATGGTGACAGGAGGCTACAGGGTGCCATGCACCATGGTGCATAGAGTGCCAGGCCTAGAATCAGGAAGACTCACCTTCCTGAGTTCAAATCTGGCCTCAGATACTTCCTAGCTGTGTGACCCTGGGCAAGTCACTTAACCCTGTTTGCCTCAGTTTCCTCATCTGTAAAATGAGCTGGAGAAGGAAATGGCCAACAGTTCCAGTATCTCTGCCAAGAAAACCCCAGATGGGGTCAAGAAGAGTCAGACACAACTCAACAACAACAGTAATAATTGTCAGCGTTTGTATTACAAACATCTCGTTTTATCATCACAACAACCCCTTATACCCATTTTACAGATGAGGAAATGGAGGCAAGCAGAGGTGACTGGGAGACTAGAAGGGCTGTGGCGATTTGGGGCAGGAACAGAGAGGTTTAGTTCCATTTTAGACATTTGGAGTTTTGGACATCCAGCTGGAAATGTCCGGTAGGCAACCTGGTGGTTTGGGTCTGCAGAGCCCCAGGACAGGGGCTGGGTATGGAGATCTATACAGGGGGCCTGGAGATGATAGTTAAACCCAGGGGGGCTGATGAGGCCACCAAGAGGCCAGGCTTAGAGGGAGAAGAGAAGAGTCTTGGGGGCTGGCTACTTCCAGTTAGGTGGCATGAACTGAACAAAGACCAGGAGACAGAGGAGGAGTGGTCAGAGAGGTGGGCGGAGAGCCTGGAGAGAGCCCAGAGAGAGGGTGAGTCCCAGCAGCCCACAGGAAGAGAGTGTCCAGATGAGGGGGGTGCAGGCTGATGGGGCCCCTCTCCCTCCTCCACCAGACACATTGCATTCTCTGCAGGACCCAGGGCTTTACCCCCACCCCCACCCTCATTTTCACCCTTTCCATGATCAGAATCAGCTTTGAGCCAAGCTAGCTGTCCTGTTGGAAAGGTTCTGATTAAAATGAATTAATAGGAAAGAATTCAGAGGAACACAGACTTCTATGATCAGGGATTTCAAACTGAAAGGCCTATTAGAGGACAGACATTGAATGACTGATGGAGCTTCAAGGATGTTTTAAGGGGACACAGTGCTTAAATTGGAGAAATATAGCACTAACGGGAATTTTCTGCCTTTGGAGCCAGGGAAAGTCTTGCCAACTCCCCTTAAATTCTGTCTTAATGGAATAGAAATCAAAGGACCTGAGTAGGAGACATCTCAGAAGCCAGCTAGGTGGTATAATGGAATAGGAATTAGGAAGGTCTGAGTTCAAATCCTGACTTAGATCTTCACTAGCTGTGTTCCTAGTTAAATCACTTTAACCTCTCTTAGTCTGGGTTTCCTTATCTGAAAAACGGGTTAGGAAAATTAGAAGACTTGGGATAATGGAAATAAAGCTCTTTGCAAATCTTAAGGTGCTATAGATATTTTAACTACTATAGTTTAACACTGTCATTTTGTAGATAAGGAGACTGAGGTCTAAACTGAGAGTCAGGAAAACCTGGATTCTAATTCTACTTCTGACATCTAGGCGTGCACTTCTAATTGTTTGTAAGCAGATGGCTACGGCCCCCTATGGCCCCTGACACTTACTAGTCTGTGACCTTGGGAAAATAATTTATTTCTCTGCCCCTCAGTATCCTCATCTATAAAATGGGGAGAAAAATGCCTGTCACACCACCCTCTCAGGATTTCTGGGTGGCTCATGGGAGACAATGGATGCCAAGGGCTTTGCAAACTTTAAAGCCTATGGAAATACCAAGGCTTCTTTGCAGAAGGTGTGGAGGGGTGGTTGTAGCTGAGACCCAAAGACCCCTGACTCTGACACCGATTGCCTATGTGACTTCCCCTTTCTGGCCTTCAATTTCCTCATCATTCAATCGGACTGGATGCCTCAGAGGCCATCTCTAGGTCCCTGCTCTGTTGTTTTTAAATGACCAAGAGCTCATGTAGTGTGAAGCATCTCTGCCCACCCCACTGCTTTGGTGTCTGGAGAATCAGCCCAGGCTCAGGGGCTGGAGCCATCTGCTCACAAGCTATTAGAAGGGGATGCCAGAGAATCTGAGTTGTGGGCTGGAGGAGGAGGGCAGGAGGGAGGGCAGGGTCCATAAATCCGAGGAGGCCCCCATCTGCATCGACCTTCCTGTCCAAGGGTCTGACAGAGAATGACTGCCAAGAGAAACCTCAAACCCCCTACCCCGGATGTAACGTTAATAAAATTACTCCTGTGAACCCATAATTCAGAGGAGGGGGGTGTGCAGCACAATGGCTTGGCCTCAGCTGTGCTGACGGAATTATAAAACCATCTGGCCGAGCTCTCAGCATTCGGAGCCTCCTTCCCGGTGCAGATGGAAGAGCAGCCTTATTTTTTCTTGTATTGTGTGTTCTATTTCTCAAAACACTCCACACATATGTTTAAAGTGTTCTTGACAACTGCTGGCTGTAGGCATAGGATATGCCTGAGGGGAGGGGATTGCTAGAGTCCACTGAGAGTTGGGCTTGCTTGGAGTGGACCCAGGACCTTCCCAGAAGACTGGTCTGGATAATAAGAGCTGATGTTTAAACAGCACTTTATGGTTTGAGAAAAATCCTTTGTATATATTGTCTTTTTTTGACCTTGTGAGGAAGGCTGTACAGATACAGTTAACATGATTTTACAGATAAGGAAACTGAGGCATTAGGAGTTCAGTAACTTATTCAGGGTCACACAGTTCCAAATGTTTGGGGTGGAATTGGAACTCCCATCTTCCTGACTTCCAGGCTAGTGTTCTAACCCCTTTACCAAACCACAGTATGTCTATGCCATCTCCTAGATGGCATAGATGATAATTTTCTGGGGCTGACCACAGAATTCCCAAGTGCTAACAGAGAATTTGTGGTAATGGAACAATGTATGTGTAGAATATTTTATATACATTAGCTCACTTGAGTTTCTTCTGGAAAACCCCTTCCAATCCAATCCAATAAATATTTACTAAGCACCTACTATTGCCAGGCAGAAGGCTAAGTACTGGGGATATAATTAATAAAAAGAAAGATAGTCCCTGCCCTCAAGGAGCTTACAATCTAATGGGGGGAGGGACCAGCACACAAAGGGAGGCAGGAAAGTGGGAGTGGGGAGAAATGCATCTTATTTCATGGAGTGGAAAAAAACTAGCAGATGCAGAGTGGAGAGTTGAGCTGGACTTGTTTTCATGCTCTGAACGAAAAGTTGGGGTACCTGCTGCCTCTGTAAGTACCACCCACAGGATCACTGAACTCTGGGAATCCCCACTAGGGAGGGAGCCTACTGCTGTGGAAAAGCAGATGTAGAATCGGTGGACCTCGGTGCCAATCTTCCTCCCATGCCACCCGAGTGACCAAGTCACCTACCCTCCCTGGGCCTTAGTTTCCCCAAACCCCAATGAAGGGGGCTGGACTAGCTGGTCTGATCGAGATCTCTGAGCCTATGAACCCAGAGGCCATGGAGTTCAGCCCATACCCGAACAAGAATTCCTTCGCCATGAAAGAGGTAGCTATTGGCATGGTGGATAGAGTACTCGACATGGAATTGGGAAGGCCTGATTCAAATCCAGCCTCAGATACTAACTGTGTGATCCTGGCCAAGTCACTTACCCACTGCCTGCCTCAGTTTCCTCAACTGTAAAATGGGGATTATAACACACCAGGATTGGTGTGAGGATCAAATACTGAGCACGGTGACAGAACAGAGCAGGCATTATATAAATAATACTTCACTCCCTTTCCTAGATCTAGAAAGTCCCTTGTTGGCTTTTGATGGTGTGCAGTAGAAGGACACCCACTCCCTCCCGAAGCCACTCACCCTACTTTTGGCCAACCCTCATTGTTAGGACATTTTTTCCTTACATGAAACCCAAATCTGCCTTCTTGAGACTTCATAGGACCTCGAGCTGGAGAGACTTTATTCTAGTCCAACCTGTCATTTTACAAATGGGGGAAACTGAGGCCCAGGAGGTAATGGGACCTGTCTAGGGATCCACCTGTGGTAAGTAGCAGAACTGGGATTCCTAGACTCATAAGTTTAGAGCTGGAAGGAACTTTAGAGGCCAGGCAGTTCAGCCCTTCCATTTTACAGATGTATAAACTGAGGCCCAGAGAGGTCAAATGATTTGCCTTGGGTCACAAAGCCAGTGAGCACCTTAGGTTGGATTTGAAACCAGGTCCTTTGAGGGCAGACTTGGTGCTCTTTCCCCTGTACCACATAGTAATCACCCACCGCTCTTTGTTCAGCCCTTCTGGGGCCAAGCAGAACAAAGCCAATCCATTTTCCAGGTGATGACCCTTTAAATATGTGAAGATAGCTATCTATGGTGTGCTAGTTCTAGGCTTGGTATCAGGAAATAAAATGGAACCCCAGCTCTACCACTTCCTATCTGAGTGACCTTAGGCAAGTCCCTTAACTACCTTGGATTTCCATTACATACATAAAATGAGAAGATTCTAGCAGGTGATATCTAATTTCCTTTATCTTGAGCGCTATCCTAAATCTTCTCTTCTCTGGGCCATACATAGAAGGACTGAAAGCACTGGTTTCTGTGACCCCTGGTATGGTTGGAACCTTTATGGACTAGCTTCCAGTCCCTAAACCGATGCACTTTGCTGATAGCAAAGATCTAGCAACCCAGAATGTTGGGGTGATTATAATATCCCCTACCTCCTGGGGTTGTTGTGTGGAACAAATGAGCTGATTGTAAAGTGTTTCCCCGTATGCACTATGTAAGTGTGAGCTGGTATTAGTGTTATTTCTATCCCCTCCCTCCAGAAAGGTGTAAGTTTCTTATCAGCAAATACTGTCTTTTGTTTCATTTTTGCAACCCTAATTTTTGTGTGCTTGGCACACAGCAGGTATATAATGTATGCTTGTTGAACAGTGGCATTTAGTGAACCCAAAGACACAGACTACAGGGGTAAGGATTTGTAATTTGGGGGAAAAAACTGCTGGGGAAAAATGGAAAGCAGTCTGGCAGAAATTACATTTAAACCAGCAAATCACACTACACACCACAATAAACTCCCAATAGATGCATGACCTAGATATAAAAGGTCAGATCAGAAATAAATTATAAAAGAATGGAAGGAAATTCCATTCACAACAATGGGTAGAGGAAGAGTTTTTGACCAAATAAGGAATAGAGAGAACCATGGGAGATAAAATGGACTATTTTGATTACACAAAATTGAAAAGATTTTGCCCAGGCAAAAGTAATACAGTTATGATAGGGAAATAGTTATTTGGGTGGGGGGAATTGCAATAAATTTCTCTGATAAAGATTGAATATTCAAGATATGTAGGGAATTGACATAAATATCTAAGAACAAGAGCCTTTCCCCAATAAATAAATGGTTGAAGTAAATGAACAAGTAGTTCCCAAGGAAAGAAATCCAAACTATCATTAATCATAGGGGAAAAGCCCTACAAATCACTAATAATAAGAGAAATTCAAATGAAAACAACTCTGAGATTTCGTTTCATATTTGTCAAACTGAAGATGATGAAAAAGGAAAAAGACAATTGTTGGAAGGGCTGAGGAGAACTGGCACACTAACACATACCAACAGATGGAGTTCTGAATTGGATGTGTCATTCTGGAAAGCAGTTTGGAACACTACACCCTAATTCAGTAAACCTTTTAATCTAGCAATACCACTATTAGGCATATACCTCTTAAAGGTCAAAAACAAAAGGAAAGGGGCTATACATACAAAAATATTTATAGTAGCCACTTTGGTTTTGGCCAAGAGTTATGCACAAAGTGAGTCCCTTGTCAATTAGGGAATGCAGAAATGAATGCAGTGCAATATTATTGCATGGTAAGAATTCAAAGGCCCAAATTCAGAGATACCTGGGAAGATCAGAGATCTATACAATGACTATAATGTTATAAAGGAAAAGTCATTTTGAAAAACTAGAGGAGATTGATCAATGCAATAACCAGTTACTATTTCCTGCTGGTTAGGCAAACCTCCCATCTCTTGTTGGAGGTGGTAGACCATAGTCAGAGAATGAAGCATATATTTTCAGACTCAAATCATTCATTTATTCTGTTTGACTATATATTTGTTATAATGGAAGCCTTTCGGTTAGGAGTGGGAAGATAATAGAGGGTGTAGGCATGATAACTTTCTTATGTACTTAAAAGGAATAGCAAGTTATAGATAATAGATTTGCGTTTCATGTGCAATCATCTTTTTTCTTATTATACTATGTTATGAAAATGCTTGTTTTAATCCATAAATTAAAAATTAAATAAATAAAAATTTAAAAAAAGAATGAGTGAATGAAGTATTTAAGTGTTTACTAGAGAAGAAAAGAAAGGAAAAATTGTCAAGATGAAAGCAAATGGAAATCAGAGAGGGTAAAGGCAAACAGGGACAATATTGGTACCACAACGTTAATATTTTTTTAAAATAAACTGTATATAATAGATTCAGTTTCATATAAAATCTTCTTTCTCTGATCCTCTTTGTACATGGAAATACTCATGTTTGTTGATGACTTTCTAGTTCATAATGAATGTGCTTGCTGAATTAGCATGTCAGGCAGCCTTCATTCCTGACAAGCATGACCCAATTTTCCAGGTGGAGGACTGGAAGGAAGCAATGAAGCAGCCCAGCCCACCAGGTGGCCTTGGCATAGCTTCCCCCTTCCCTGTTTTTTCCCTCTTAGGGGCTTCCTGGCCCCGTTCCATGCCACAGATATTGGGCACCCTTTGGACCAACTGATTGGTGTGTCTCAGAAGCTGCTCAGTCCCACTGTTTGGGAGCGTCTGAACAGGCATCCTCGAATAGACAGGGCAAGGACTGATGGGAAATGGTGGGGGATGAAGCCCATTCCCCTGCTACAGTAAAGGAATTGATTCGAGCCAGAGAGGCCGTGGGAACACAGATGAGGCCTGTCTGCCGAGTACTGTGGAGAGCCTGGGACACGGAAGTCTCAAAAGGAACAGCAAGCCAGATGTGCACGTCCCCAGCCCCAGCCCCTGGTCTCCAGGTCTGCCGTGGAAGGGGCCTTAATGAGTCTGGACAGGAGAAATAAAACAGCCCCAGCTGCTGCCGCTATTTGGAGAGGCAGGTCGGAAGCAGCTGGGCTCTCGGGCCTGTGGGGAAACAGTGGGGGCGGCTCGTCTGTGCAGACCGTGTTCTTTGGAGAGTTTCTCTCCTTCGATGTCTGAGGCCCAGGATGGGGAGACTGGGAGGAAGGGGAGAGAGAAGATGGAGCAGCTTCAGTTCTGATCCTGGCTGGGATGTACCTACAGCCTAAACTGCCCCCCCCCCCCAAATTGATCCCTAAGTCTCTGCAGCATCTCCTCAGTTTAGCCCTGGAAGGGACTGTGGAGGCCATCTAGACCCACCCTGCTAATTTTACAGATAGGGAAACTGAGGCCCAGAGAGAGTACAAAGTCATAACATCACTGGTGGGATTTGAATCCAGGTCCTCTAACTTCTCTCCTTTACTATATCCTGGAGCTAGAATGGGAAGGATCATGTAATCCATGTAATCATAAAAACAGAGAGAGAGAGACAGAGACGGAGAGAAAGAGAGACAGAGGCAGAGAGAGGGGGGGAGACAGAGAGAGAGACAGACAGACAGAGACAGAGAGAGAGAGAGACAGAGAGAGAGAGACAGAGACAGAGAGGGAGGGAGGGAGGAAGAGGGAGAGAGAGAGAGAGAGAACTATAAGTCAGGGCTGCTTCACCTTTTCCTCGCCCTGACCCCTTTGGCAGTGCATACAATAAAATACATCAGATTACAAGGGAAAACAATTAGAGAGAAATGTAGTTTTCAGAAATATTTTTTTTTAAATCCACAGGCCCCAGAAAAGCCAGGAACTGACTTTCCCAAAGTGTCACAGGTGGAAAGTGGATCTCCCGCACCCTTGGCCTCTTTATACTCACCTGCCCTGATTCAGGCACTCATCAACTGTGTTTGGACTCACCTTACGCAGAGTCTCCTCCTTAGTAGCTGTATGATCCATAATAAAAACACTTCTCTCTGGGTCTCAATGTCTTCACATGTCCAGCGAAATCCTTAGAGGTGGGCAGATTTCTATCCAAGACTCATAGCTCTCAATCTGTGAGCCCTTGACTATTGTTAGGAGCCCCTGATCTTTTTCTTCCTGGGTCCGTCAGTCATTAACTGCCAGCAAAATCTTCCAAAGGGCCAGGTCTAGTCAGATCTGCACAGAAACCCTCGGCGACTTCTCATTGTCTACAAGATGAAGCCTGAGCTCCTCTGAGACACATTTCGGCCCCTGTCCATCAGAACTTGCAGCTGGTTTTATCTGAAGATGAAAAGGTCAGGGGTATAATAATAATTTTGTTTTCATTGTTGTCCAGTCATTTCTGACTCTCTGTGACGCCATTAGGGATTTTCTTGCAAAGATCCTGGAGCAGTTTGCCATTTCCTTCTCCAGCTCATTTTAAAGATTAGGAAACTGAGGCAGATAGGTGAAGTGACTTGCCCAAAGTCACCAAAGCCAAATTTGAACTCAGGTCTTCCTGACTCCACTCTATCCACCGCACTGCCTAGCTGTCCTATAGCTAACATTGACATACTGCTTACTATTGCTAGCCACTGTGCTAAATGTATAATTATTATCTCATTTAATCCTCATGACAGCCATTTTACAGATGAGGAAACTGAGGCATGAGTTTCCCAGTTGATTTCATCTTGAAGAATGATGAGTTTCAGAAAAGATGAGTGTCAGTGAAGGGCCTTGAGATAAGCATGTATTAAGTGCCCGCTATGTACCAGGCCTTGTGCTAAACACTCAAGGACACAGAAGTAAAAGAAAATGCCTGCCCTCAGGGAGCTTATAATCTAACAGTCTAAACCTGGCCTCAGTCAGACACTTACTAGCTGTGTGACCCTGGGCAAATCACTTAATCTGTTTGCCTCAGTTTCCCCATCTGTAAAATGAGCTGGAGAAGGAAATGGCAAACTGCTCCAGTAACTCTGCCATGAAAACCCCAAATAGGGTCATGGAGAGTTAGACATGACTGAAAAGTGACTTGACTACAAATATACAGAATAAAAGGAAAAGTTGAGGGGCAGCTAGGTGGCACAGTGAATAGAGCACTGACCCTGGAGTGAGGAGGACCTGAGTTCAAATCCGGCCTCAGACACTTGACACAAAAACTAGCCGTGTGACCTTGGGCAAGTCACTTAACCTAATTGCCCTACCTTCCCCCTCCAAAAAGAAAAAAAAAAGGAAATGTTGGTTAAAGGAACTGAGAACATTTGGCCTAGATAAAAGAAGCTTCAAAGGGGGCATGAGAGCTGTCTTCAAGTATTTGGAAGAGGGATTAGTGTCCTTCTTGGTCCTAGAGGGCAAAGCAGGGAGCTGTGGGCAGAAGCTGCAAAGAGGCAAATCTCAGTCTGAAGAAGGGGAGAACTTCCTGACCATCCAGGCTGTCCCAGGGCAGAAGGCTTAGCTTGGAGAGGTGGCGGGGGTTCTTTGAGCACAGATTAGACGATTGCTTGTTGGGGAAGCTGCAGTGGAGGCTCAGACTGGGCGACATCTTGTTGGATTCCATTTTGAACTGGATGGGTCTCTAACCCACCTCTAACATGCTGTGGTTCTAGGAACAACATTGACATAAGGTTGTGCAAATACCCAAGTGAAGCCAGAGAGAGGGAGCAGAGCTGCACCCCAGACCCCAAACCCAGCCACACCAACCCGCTCCCTGGGTCATTAAAGGCTGCCATGTTGGCCACAAGACTTATCACTGTACTCTCAGGGCCCCTGAGGCAGTTGGGTGGAGATAGAGGCTGAAATCTGGGCGTCCCAGGGAACACCCAGTTTGTTTTGCTTCTTTCCTGGCTCCCTCCTAACATATTCGCCCTTCTTTCCCTTCTCAGTCCTTAACTGTGACCACCTCTTAAATAATAACGATTATTACACACAATTACACCAGGAAAGGCAGTCTGGGTGTAGAGGATAAAGAACCAACCTTGGAGTCAGGCAGATGGGACTTCAACTCCACCTCTGACACATACAGGCTGCATGACCCTGGGCAAGTCACTTAACCTCTGACTCATCTATAAAATAGGAATGATAACATCTACCTCCTCCTAGGGCTATTATGAAGATGAGATGAGATAATTTTTACAAAATAATTTGCATACCTTAAAGTACCATAGAAATGCTGGTTATTAATAATAACCTTATTATAATATTACTTATTATATTATTAATAATTATTATATTATCAAAATATTATTAAGCTCTCCATGTTCTGGGTGACTCTGAAGCATAGGGTAGCTGCTGATCTGTTTTGGTAGAGGGAGTTCTGTGATGTGGGAGCTCCCTACACCCCTAAAATCTTACGACCAAAATAATAGCTATTCGTATTGTCCTTAAAGACTGTATGATAGCTAGGTAACAGAGGTGATAGAGCGCTGGGCTGGGAATTAGGAAGATCTGAGTTCAAATCCCATCTCAGACACTAACACCAGTTTCCTTATCTGTAAAATGGGTTTTATAATAGTAGCATTTCCAGTATTGTGAGAAGCAAATGAGAAAATATATTTAAAGCACTTTGTTATTCTTAATGCACCATATGCTGTTGGCTATTGTTTTATATGAACTCAGCTAGAGAGCTCCTATGATGTCCGGAGCACTATTCCTTGGGCCCAGTAACACCTGCCTCTCCAGCCTTAGGATAATGGATGAAATACTCAGCTTTTTCCACGGAGACACTTTTCTCTCCTGGTCAGGTTGCTGTCTGTCAGGGTAAAATTACATTTGAATCCTCTGCTGAGAAAATTAGGTCATTCTGTGCGGATGCAGGCCCCAGGCAGAGTCAGTGCCTGCCCCCACTGGCTCTCTGCCTCTCCTGGCCTGTCCTGGCTCCTCTGCTCCTCTGTGGCCAGGACTCCCCTGAACCCAGACTGACTGTCTTCTGTCTGCCTCCCTCTGCATGGCAGGGTCCCCTGACTGTGCCCACAGGATGGGTTTCTTTGTTACAGATTCTCTCACTCCTCCAGGAACCAGCCCAGACGTTTGAAATCAGGTAATAGACATCCACCCACCCCCATCCTGCGTCCCCCAAATCCCTCTTTTAAAAGTTATTATTCCCTACACTGGTTCCTCTCCCTCCCTCCAAGCCCCTCCTAGGAGGGCTTGTCCATGATCAGGTCATGTGGGGCCTCTCCTGATCTCCCCCGAGGGCTTCCTTTATGTGATCTTGTCTATACGGGGCCTATTAGGACTACAGGATCACAGGTGCAGAGTGGCAAGAAATATTAGAGACCATTAAATCCAACTCCCTCATTCTTCAAGATGAATTCAACTCAGAAACTCACACTGCCTCCCATCATTTCCCATCCCAGATACAGGACTTCATCATCTTCCTTACTCCCCCACCAGCTACCCTGCTCCTTCCTTTATATCTGTTGTTTTTCCCATTGCATTGTAAGCTCCTTGAGGGCAAAAACTGTCTTATGCCTTTCTTTACATCCAGGGCACTTAGCAGTGTCCTCCTCTGGACACTCTATAACTTATCAGTGTCCTGCTTTTTCAGTAGGAATGGTCTCCCAAGGCACCGGTGATCTCCTAACTGCCAGATCTAATGGCCTCTTCCTAATGTTGGTCCTTCTTGATCTCTGCAGCCTTTGGCACTTTTGATCGCCCTTGTCTCCTGGATACTCTCCCATTCAGGTTTTTGTGACCCTCTCTCTCCTGGTTCTCCTCCTGGTCTGACTGGTCCCCTTCAGTCTCCTTGGCTGTATCTCTATGCAGGTCCCACCCACTGTGTCCCCCAAGGCTCAAGCCTGAGCTCTCTTCTCTTTTTCTCACTTTGTAAACCCATGAGCTCCTCTGGGTTCAATGATCATGATTCCCAGATCTGGACCTCCAGATCTAACCTCTCTCCTGCCCTCCACCTGCCTTTTGGACATCTCAAACTGGATGTCTTGGAAACCTTTTCAACTCAACATGCTCCCAAATGAAACTCATTATCCTTCCCCCAAAATTCTCTCCCCTTTCCTAATTTCCCTATCACTGGGAAGGGTACCACAACCTCAATGTCATCCTAGGTGCCAATCTCATGTTCTCTCCATACATCCAATTTGTTTCCAAGTCACATCTTGTTATATGCCTCCTTCCCTCTCCACTCCTCCTCCTCTCCTGGTGGAAGCCCTCATCACCACACACTCAGCTTACTGCAATAGTCTGCTGACTGATCTACCTGCCTCACGTCTCCCTACACCATTTCATTCTCCACTCTACTGTCAAATTGATCTCCCTAAATTAAAGGTCTGACTATCTCACCCTATCCCCCTCCCATTCAACAATCCCCAGTGATTCCAGGATCAAATATAAAATGCTTTCTTTGCCTTTTAAAACCAAGCTAATCCCCCTCCCACCTTTCCAAGCATTCTTATACCTCATCCCCCTGTACACAACCCCACCATCCAGATACCTCTGCCTATTAGAATATCTTCCCCCGAGATGCTCTTGAATATATACACCTTTTCACTGACCCATTCCCTATGCCTGGAATGCTCTTTCTCCTCACCTTGTCTTCCTAGCTTCCATCAAATCTCCAATTCTCATTTTCTCCAAGAGAACTTTCCCAGTTTCATCCTCCTCCCCATCCCCCACTGCCTTCCTTCTGAGATTACCTCTGTTTTACTCCAGTCACCCTCATAGGTGCCAATTTGCTTATATGTTAATTCCCCCATTAGATGGTCAACTCCTTGAGAGTGGGAGCCATATTTCTGCCTTTAGAGCCCCAACCCTTAATAAATTTTTGTTGATTGCCTTGTTAACTTCTTAGATCACAGTGCCCAGAACTGAATACAACACTCCAATGATGGTCTGACTCTCTGAGTAGGGCCTATTAGGTACCTGTTAAAATATAACTAAGATAGCAGCAGGAATTATCCTGATAGCCCCCTAGGATGAGGGTGGGCATAGCCTCCTCTCTCTCCTCTTTTTCAGGCTACTTCTCCCAGCAGAGGCAGAGAGGAGATGTGAAACAGGGATGAGAAGAGGGAGATATTGTGGGAAAGAATCAAAGAAACTACAACTTTCTGAAAGCCCAGCTTTGCCCATGTTTTCCAAGTCAGAAATGTGCCTGGTTTTCCACATGGCCTGGACTGACTTTTTCCAAAACTCTGCCTTCATGATAAACTATTTGGCTCACAGCTTCAGATGCTTCTCTGTGGGCCACAAAGTGATGCTTTCCAGCTTGGATGATTTCATCCCCTTCAGAGGAGGAGAAATGGACCAATGAGGTCAGTGCAATCCCATTCCCAGAGCTGGGCCTGCCTGTCAGCTGAGAGGTGCCAAGTCCTAGCCTGATTGACCAGCCCTGCTGGCCCAGCTCCAGGATAACCATCTCCAGGCCCTTCCACCCATCCCCACGCAACAGCTCAGTCTTAAGCGGCCGTCCTGGCTCATTCCCTCCTTCCTCCAACTTGTGTGGAGGACCTTCCTAAAAAGGGGCCCCCGGAGCTGGGTATCCAGATGAAGTGTGTGCTCAGAAAAAGCCAGAAACCAACTGGAGTAGGGCTGAGGGGCCAAATGTTTGCCTTTCACTCTCACAATCCCGCACTGAGGTACTAGTGCTGCTGGGCTCCTGCTGAAAATCTCCACGCTGGCCACCATGCTGGCCACTGTCCCCCTCACCATCTCTGTCTCCAGCCTTCTCTGGCTTCCTCCAGGTGCTTTAAAGTTATCTTCTCCTGGAAGCCTTTCCCAGTCCCCCTGAATACTAGCCCTAGCCTCTATTGATAATCTCTAATCCCTCCTGTTTGCAGCTAGCTGGAGCAATGGATAGAGCACTGGGCCTGGCATCAGGAAGACCTGAGTTCAAATCCAGCCTCAGACACTTACTAGCTGTGTGACCCAGGGCAAGTCACTTCACCTTTGGCTGCCTTGGTTTCCTCATCTGTAAAATGGGGCTAATGACAGCACCTACCTCCTTGGGCTGTAGTAAGGATCAAATGAAATAATAATTAGCACAGTGCCTGACACACAGTAAGTCCTCAGTCAATGCTTGTTTCCCCTCCCCTCCCGGCTACTTTTTCCCTCTTCTTCCAAGGCCCTTGTAGCTCTCACTTTATAATCCTATTTTAACCCAGAAAAGAGAAAATCTTGGGGAAGAGAAACTGTCTTCAAGTATTCTTAGAGCTGTTGTATGGAAGAGGGATTCCCTGATTCTACTCCGCCCCAGGGGCAGGACCAGGAACAAGGCAGCTTTGGACCCTGCCTAAGGAAGAGCACCCCAACGATTAGAGTGGTTGGAAAAAGGAGGTTTGTCCCTGGAAGTTTCCAGCCAGAGGCCAGCTCACAGCCCAAGATTTTGCCAGGGGGGATTCATACTTGAGCTAAGGGGTGCTGGAGGTGATCTCTATTTCAGCTGTTTGAGCATTTAAAGGGGTTTCACTGACCTCCTTGTCAGTGCTAAAAGAATCAGGCCTTGATCACTGCACAACTGTTAACTCAAGTTAGGGATAGTTTTAAGGAGATGTCCAAGGACTGGCTAACCCAGCCACCAGTTCACCAATTCTAGAAACCAGGGCAAGAAAGGGATGAACTCAGGAGTCAAGTATGCTATGAGGAGACAAGGACTATTTGGGGGTGGGGAGGGGGCAAGAAGAACAGTTTCTGACACAGGCATATCTCGTAGGCTCTATGGCTTAGTGGACTAGCCTTGGACTTGGAATCAGGGAGACCCAAGTTCAAATTCTACCTCAAACAGTTACTCTGTGACCTTGGGTAAGTCACTTAACAGATTTGTGCCTCTGTTTACTCCTCTGTAAAATAAAAGAGTTAGACTCAGTGCTTTCTAAGGCCACAGGTAGCACTGTAGATAAAGCTCTAGGCTGGAATCAAGGAGACCTGAATTCAATCTGGCCTCACACACCTAAGAGCTGTGTGATCTTGGGCAAGTCACTTCCCCTCTGGCTGCCTGTTTCCTCAACTGTTAAGTGAGAATAGGGCAGCTAGATGGTACGGTGGATAGAGGGCCAGACCTGGAGTCAGGAAGACCTGAGATCAAATCTGACCTCAGATACTTACTGTGTGACCCTGGACAAGTCACTTCACTGTTTGCCTCAGTTTCTTCATCTGTAAAATGAGCTGGAGAAGGAAATGGCAAAGCACTCCAGGATCTCTGCCAAGAAAACCCCAAATGGGTCATGAAGAATCAGACACAACTGAAGCAATTTAACATCAACAACAACAAAAAGGGAATAATAATAACTAGAGGGCCTATGCCACAAGTTGTCCCCGAGATCAAGTGAGATAGTAGTTGTGAAACAGCGCACAGTAGGTGCTATACAAGTCCTTATTCCCTTCCCTTCCCCTTCTAGAACCCTTCTAGCTGAATCTGTGGTCCTTCCTAAGGCAGGGGATGGGGACGGCCCAGGAGTTGTGGGTCTCTAGACATAGGACACGGGGGTCAATTCCGTGATTAATTCAATCTGCTTTCTTAGGTGCCCGACCTTGAGACAGGCCCGAGCTAGGCTCTGAGGATTCAATGGCAGACACAAAACAGTGCCTGCCCTCAGGGAGCTTACATTCTACTGGCAGTTTCCAAGAAAGGGCAAGAAGAGGTCGGATGGGTCCACAGCAGGAACAGCAGGACAGGAGGGGGATAATCCCCCACCCCCAACCAACATAGTGACTTGTGAAGTCCCCTTCAGTTCTGAGACACCTGGGAGGAAGGATGTTCAGTGGGAAGAGCAGCATCACTGGAGTCTAGAGGACCTGGGTTCAACCCCCACCTCTGATATTAATTGTGTATCATCTTGACCAAGTCACTTAACTTCGATTGCCAAGAATGAGAGACAGACAGACAGAAAGAGAGAGATAGAGAGAGAGGGAGAAAGAGGGAGAGAGAAGCAGAGAGAGACAGGGGTGGGGAGAGAGACAGAGAAAGAGAAACGAAGACAGAGAGAGAGAGAGAGAGACAGAGACAGAGAGAGACAGAGAGGGAGAGAGACAGAGAGGGAGGGAGGGAGAGAGAGAGGGTCTAGAAACTGGAAGAAGATTCTAGAATCACAGATTTAGTAAGCACATAACATGTTCTATCATCTATCTAATCATCCACCCATCCACCCATCTATCTATCTATCCTATTCTATTCATTCATTCATCCATCTATCTCTATCCTGTTCATCCTATCCATCTATCCATCTATCTATCCTGACTTTACTCATACAATAAGTCTAGGTAGCCAGGGCAGGTCCTTAGTTTTCATCACTAAAAAGATGCTTTGGATTTTGAGGAAGACACAGCAGAGAAGGAGAGAGAGCTGTCTGCCTAGCACTGCAGAGTACTGGAGTAAACCAGTGTTGAGAGGCGAGCACTAAAGACCAGAGCAAAATTCTCCAGGATCCGCTGGTGCCTAAACAAGGCAGACAGTAAATATCCGGGAGGCCGGGCAGAGTGGCTGACAGAAATCGCTAAATCACCGAGCTGGTGTAGAGCAAGACTTTACCCCAGGAAATGCATTGCCTCAATGCATTTAACCACTGTGAAATCCATGGGACATACTCGGGTGCCTTTGCCAGAACTAACCAGCTATTAGACGGCACTAACGCTGTATTTTAAAATGAGCTCCTGTCAAGGGGAAATAAAAGAGGATTCACAGAAAAGGCAAATTGGCGAGCCCGGCTGCCATGACGCCTTCCAAATGTCAGAGGGGAGTGGAGCGGGTGGCTGTCTGCCTCTCACGCTGGCTGCTCTGCTCAGCCCCCGCTCAAGCTCCGAGGCTCAGCCTGGCTGCCTGTCAGCCCCCCATGGGCAATGAGGCACCTCCCTGAGGGGAGCTGGCCACAACTGGCCCCCATGTCTTCCCAAGGGAGCCCTCACTACTGCTGCGTAGTGTCCTTGGCATCCTGGAGAGGAAGGTACGCGTTTCAGGCCTGCAAGCCTCTCCTTCCTACTTCCACCTCTCCAATCTCAGGAGCCTTTTCTTCCTTTGATCAATAAATCCTCTATCAATGGAAGGAGTAGACACCCAAAAAACAACACATAAGGAACACAGGTGTGGGGAGGATGCTTGTATAAGGGGATCATAGATAGCTTAGACATTGCAGGGCTGTCATTGTCTTCTGGGGATATCATCAACGCTGCTCTCTGTCTCTCTCTCTGTCTCTTTCTGTCTCTATCTTTCTCTGTCTCTGTGTCTCTGTCTCTGTCACTCTGTCTCTGTCTGTCTGTCTCTCTATCTCTCTCTCTGTCTCTGTTCCTCTCTGTCTGTCTCTGTCTCTGCCTGCCTGTCTCTCTCTTTCTTTCTCTGTCTCTGTCTCTGCCTGTCTGTCTGTCTCTCCTGGTCACTGCACAATGCCTGGCATACCCTGGGTATGGCATCTTGGCTAGTCTTGTGTCTACCCAGCTTCTTTCTTCCACCAACTTTGCTGGCCATAAGGGTATGGTAAGAGATCTTTAGTCCTAACCATATAAGTCATAACCCATCATCTAACGGTAGGAGCCACCATTTCTAGCTAGAAGCTACAGTCAGACATCCTGCCCCAGTCTCAGATTACTCAGTGCCCAGGGCCAGTGGGATCAAGAACTCAGTCTCATTTCCTAATTATTAGCCTATATCTTGGCATCATCATCATCATCAGATCGCATTTATATAATATTTAATGTTTGCAAAACACTGTATGTATTATCTCAGCTGAATGGTTCAAACCATTTGGCAAGCTGCCTTCCAACAAACTCCGAAGAGCTATGTAGATCTGAGGAACTGTGGCTTCCTTTAGTCTCTGGAACATGTTCTGGTGCTACCATGGAAGTGAGTGGGTGGCTCAGACAGAAGGGCATCTTGAAATACCTTGGATCCTTTTTGTCAAATTCCTGTCATCTACATGCATTTATAGAGAAAAAGAAACTTCCCAGGCATTGTGCTGCCCTATCTTTATTTATCTGTGTATGCATCACATCTCTCCAATAGAATGCAACCTCTTTGAGGACAGAGTCTGCTTCATTTGTGTCTATAGAACTACCACTGAGCACAAGTGCCTGGCACAGAATAGGCTTAATCAGTGTTTGTAGCATAGGATAGAATAGGATAGGATAGGATAGGGCAGGGCAGTAGGAAGAGAAGAGAAGGGATGGGATGGGAAAGGATGGGATTGGATGGGAAGAGAAGGGAAGGGATTGGATGGGATGGGATGGGATGGGATGGGATGGGATGGGATGGGATGAGATGAGAAGGAAAGTGACACAACGGGGAGGTATGGAATTGGGACTGAATGGGTACCACTCTTCAGCATGAGTATGGTAAAGTAAGTTCACAAGAATGACACCCTAAACTCTAGAATTTAAAACGATCACCACCCCTCTCTACCCCGTCCCTGAATTTACCCACCTAACTCCCATCCTCTTTCCAAAGCCTCATCTACAGTAAAATTTCATCCATATGGACCCAGTAATTCACAATTTGTGATAAGCCAGAGTGGTCCAGGATAAAGTTTACTTTACATTAGTTGGGGGGGAGGGGGAGGGGAGTTTACTAAAGACAGAAGCATTCTGTAATGAATATAAGCTAGGACTGGCTGTATGACTTGGGATATGTCACATCCCTTATCTGGAACTCTGTTTCCCCATCTGTTTAAAAAGTCCTTCTAGTTCTACATCTGTGATCCCCACTGCTCTTGGTCTCAGCATCCTTATCTATAAAATGAGAGGTTTTTACTAGATGGTTTCCAAGGTCTCATTCAGCCCAAGGGTTCACTGATTCAGTAATTAGCACCGCAAATGAGATGGTAGGTGATAACACTGAGCTTCCTTGCAAGAACAAACTAGTGTTTAAGTCCTTTAAATCTTAACTTGTTATCCAGACTTGGTGCATTATTTCCTTAGAGTTTCACAATAACAACTGGGGAGGGAAGGACAGGTAACAGTCACATTTTCCTTAAGGGGGCTGAACCCTACAGAGCTTCAAGAGCTTCTTTAAAAAAAACCCACATTTGGTAAATGTCTCCTGTGCTAAGGTACTGTGCTAAGCTCTTCACATATGTGTGTGTGTGTGTGTGTATTTATATATATATATATATAAAATTCAATCCTCACAGCAACCCCTGGGAGGCAGGTGCTTTTATTATATTCCATTCAAGATTTCCATCCTGCATATATTTTGTGAGATGCAACTTGTGGGGTGCTAAGGGTGGATGGAGAGCCCCACCTCCACCTCCACCTTGGATGGATTAGCTGTGAAAATAAAACACAAAGTGAAACAAAATAAATGCAAGGGTTTTATTGTTCTTCTTCTTGTTGTTGTTCTTCTTCATATCTTCTCAGTGGGTGGGAAAGAGGGGAAGGAAAAAATTTGGAACTGAAAATGAAATAAAAATGAGTTGTTGGGGAAAAGTAAAAATAAAATTGTAATTGATTGACTATCTATCCCTGAGCAGAGTCACTGAATCTCTCTCTGCACTCTGGGCTATAGTCTAAGATTCTATATCTATGTAGTCTTTATTTAATACATTAATAATTAAACTTAGTAATCTCTCTTTCTTTGAGGTTCATGCTATTTATATCTACCATCAAATCAAAATCCTGGTAGTTGTTGTCTACAAACCTCAAGGTCACTCCTCTTCCTTTTTCAATGAGCTCAGTAGTTAGCTCAAAATCTTTCTCTCCTCCCCATCTCCTGCCCTCACACTACTGGACTTCAACATACATGTCAACTCCTTCAAATACTTTATCCCAGCAGTTCTCCAACTTACTAATCTCCCATAAGCTACTCTTTCATCTCACCCCAGTCACACACGGAGATGGTCATGCTTTTGATCTTGCTGCCATCCACAAATGTACCACCTCCATATTCAAGAATTCTAAAATCCTCTTATCTGACCACCTCTCCCTCTGTCTTCCTTTACATAACCCTACTGTTCATCCATGCCATGGCCTTCAATCCCTTGACCCTTCAATTTTCTTCCCAGTCCTCTCCCTTGCACTAGCTACTTTCTTCTCTCCTCCCCATTTTGACCTCTGGTGAGCCAGTTCAGCTCTACACTGTCCTCCTCTCTTGAATCCCTCACCTACTTAGTATATCATCAATCACACCCTGTCAAGCTTCAATCTTGGATCATTCCAGTCATTCATTGCTTTTTTCACCTACACACATGCTGCTGAATGAAAGTAGAGGTAATCACATTGGGTCTACCATAAATTTGTTACACAACCTTAGCTGGGCTCTCACTGCTGCTAGGCAATCCAAATTCACTGTCCCACTCTCCACAGCCACACTTTCAAACCTTTTCTTTTATCGTTGCTCAAATCTCTTTTCACCTCTTTCTTAACTCCTATCCTTCAGGTGCTTTCTGCCACTCTTTTCTCCTTTACCCCTGTCTTATATGAAGAAGTGGTTTTACTCTTTTCTAAGAAGAGGTTATCCCCTCTACTTGTTCAAGCAACAGATTGCCCCCCTGCCATCTCCATTCTTTTACTCATTGTCTATTGCTCATTTTGTACTGCCTACAAACTTGCCCAAGTCTCCCTGAGCCTGAAAAAATTCTCACTTGATCCTTCTATCCCCTCTAAACATCATTCTATATCTCTTCTGCCCTTTGTAGCTAAGTTTCTCAATAAAGTCATCCACTTTCTCTCCTCACTTTCTTAAAATCTGGCTTCTAACCTCATTCCACCAAAACTGTTCCTTCCAAAGTTACCAATGGTTTCTTAGTTGCCAAATCCAGAGGCCTTTTCTTAATCCTCATTCTCCTTGACTTCTCTGAAGTTTCTGACATTGTTGATCACCCTCTTGTCCTTGATATTCTTTTCTCTGAGTTTTTGGGACATCCCTCTCTCCTGGTTCTCCTCCTATGTCTCTGAGGGCTCCTTCTCTGTCTCCTTTGTTGGATCTTTATCCAAATCATGCTCTCTAACCATAGGTGTCCCTCAAGGCCCTCATCTCCCTCTATGCTACTTTACTTGATAATTTCATCAGCTCCTAATGATTTAATTACCACATTTATATTGATAATTCTCAAATCTACCTATCCTACCTGAAAATCTCTGCTGACCTCCAATCTCACATCTTCAACTGCCCTTCAGACATTTTGAACTGGACATCCAGTAGACTTAAATTGTACGTAAACTGCCAAACTCAATATATCCAAAACAGAACTCATTACCTTTTCTCCCAATCTAGGAGTCATCCTGATCTCTTCATTATTTCTCATCCTCCATATCCAAGCTGTTTTCAAGGTCTGTCCATTTCACCTCTGCAATATCTCTTGTACATTTCACCTCTGCAATATCTCTTGTCCATTTCACCTCTGCACTATCTCTTGTCCATTTCACCTGTGCAACACCTTTTGTTGATTTCACCTTTGCAACATCTCTTGTCCATTTCACCTTTGCAACACCTCTTATTGATTTCACCTCTGCAATATCTCTTGTACATTTCACCTCTGCAATATCTCTTGTCCATTTCACCTCTGCACTATCTCTTGTCCATTTCACCTTTGTAACACCTCTTGTTGATTTCACCTCTGCAACATCTCTTGTCCATTTCACCTTTGGCAAGCTTCTTGTTGATTTCACCTTTGCAGGGTCTCTCAAATACACCTTCTTCTCTCCTCTGACACTGCCTCCACCCTGGTGTATACCTTCATATCTTACACCTGGATTACTGCAATGGATGCTGGGGATCTGCCTTCCTGAGCTCTTTCCCTGCTCTAGTTCATCCTCCATTCAGCCACTACCATTATTTTCCTAAAATACAGGTCTGACCATGTTATTCCCCTATTCAATAAACTCCAGTGGCTCCCCATCACTTCCAGGATCAAATACAAAATCTCTGTTTGGAATTCAAAGTTTTTCACAGCCTAGCCCCCTCTTACCTTTCCAGTCTTTTTACATCTTACATATTTTCTTCCATCCAGTGATACTTGTCTCCTGGCTCTCCTTCCCACAGATAAGACACTCCATCTTTCAGCTTAGGACATTTTCTCTGACTGGAATGCTCTCTCTCCTCTATGCTGACTACTGACCTTCCTGGCTTTCTTTAGTCCCAACTAAGATCCCACCTCCTACAGGAAGCCTTCCCCAACCCTTCTTAATTTCAATGCCTTCCTTCCATTGATTATTTACTACTTATCCTGTATATAGCTTGCTTCCTATATATTTGTTTGAATGTTGTCTCTCGTGTTAGACAATAGATTCCTTGAGAGCAGACCTCTTTTTAGGCCCTAACACTTAGCATAATGCCTTGCACATAGTAGGTATTTAATAAATGTTTATTGACTAATTGATGAACACATTTGCTAGGGTGTTGCAGTGATTACAGCACTGGAATCAAGAAGATCTGAGTTCAAATCTGCTAGTCAGGGAGGAATTGAATGCCAGGCAAAGAAACTTGAGTCTTATTCAGTAGATAATAGGGAGCCACAGGAAAAAAAATTAAGGAGGAATGCATCATGATCACATCCGTATATCTTTAACTCCCTAGATATAAGCAGCCATTTCATTCTCTCCTCCACTTCTGACCCTGGTCTCTTATACCTTCTTTTAAGATAGCCTCCAATGGGGCAGCTAGGTGGCACAGTGAATAGGGCACTGGCCCTGTAGTCAGGAGAAGTGGAGTTCAAATTCCATCTCAGACACTTGACACACTAGCTGTGTGACCTTGGGCAAGTCACTTACCCTCAATTGCCTTGCCTTCTCCTCTCATCCCCCTCAAAATAGCTGCCATTAAGACTAACCCCACCACCTCAATCCTTCAGTACTACCCATGAGCAGCCATAGGTTTTTTTTTTTTTAAATCGATTGGGGTTAAGTAACTTGCTCAAGGTTACACACCTAGTTATTTTTTATGTGTGGGAGCTAATTTTCTGAGGCCAGAACCAATCCCAGGTCCTCCCAGGCTGGCGCTCTTACTCACTGCGCCACCTAGCCACCCCAGAGCAGCCCTAGTTTTAAGGCAGACACATGGCCTGTGGCCAAGGTGCAGGTGTGGCCCATCTGGGGTGGCCCCATTATTCTTAGGACTCAGAACAACTGGTGCTTTCCATGAGGCATGATTAATTGATTGACTTCTCCAGGAAAGGTCAACCTGACTTATTTTTCTGCCCCCTTGAGGGCCTGTGCCCTCCTCCCCATCCCTTAATGAGGCATCCTGCAGTAAAGGGCATTTTGACCTGGAGGAATCTTCTCATTCCACTGGCACTGGATCATACTGGGCCTTGGTTTGTGCCTTGTTTGTTTAATATGCTGTTTCTTATGTGGGCCTCACCTCCCTCACTAGAACAAGAAATTCTAAGGGTGAGGGTCTTGTCTTCCCAAAAGAGTGGGGGTTATTAATGCCAAGGCTATATCTTCCTTCAGAGTAGAAACTCCTCTAAGAATAGAGACTACAAATCCCACCTCAGATTAGGGGCTTCTTGGGATAAGGATTGTGGCTTTCCCCTCATACTAGGGCTCCCCTAAAGCAAAATAAATATATCCTCCTCAAAGCTAGGGACTCCCCAGATACAAGACTCAATTCTCCCTCCTCAGACTGGGAGCTCTCTCCAAGCAAGGGCTATGTCTCCCCCCCATTAAAGTGGAGATTCCCTAAGGATAAGAGACTTAGGTCCTCCTTCAAGCCTGGGAGCTTCCTGGGGACAAGAACTATGCTTTCACCATATGACTCGGGCTTCCCAAGAGCAGATAAGGGGGGCCTGAGAGTCTTGGGGCTTGCCGGGGACAGAGACCCAGTGTGGGCTCATGTGTATGCCTGCTGCTTTTCACTAACTGGGGGTTTATGTGGGCGTGTTCTTTCTTTTTCTCGGTATCCTCTAACACTGGATTCAAATGCACACACAAAAGAGAGAATCAGAGACAAATGGAAATTATACTTTTTCTTAAACAGGAACTGCTCACCCACTGAAAGTGTCTGATCCTGAGGAACCCTGGCAGCTAATTAGTGGTTGTCTAGTTACTGGTGTGAAAGACGCTCTGTTGCTTTTTGCCACAGGTAGGGCCTTGATGGTGGGTGGATGTAGATGTGTGAATGGTCTGGGGGCCTGCCAGTCCCTGCAGAGAGCCCCACAAGACCAATGGAGAATGAGAAAATGGGGGAAAGCAGAGAGCCAGAAAGGGGGAACAGGAAGAGGGGAAAGAGAAGGAGAGAGGAAGGAAAAGAAGGGGGAGAGAAAAAAAGAGGGGAAAGGGAGAGGGAGAAGAAAAGGCAGGGAGAGAGAAAAAGGAGAAAGAGGAGGAGGTAGGAGAGACAGGAGAGAGACGGAGGGATAAAGAGGGGAGAGAGGGAGGGGAGAAGAGAAAGGAGGAGAGAGAGAGGGATGAAAAGGGAAAGAGAAGGAGAAGAGATTGATAGAGAGAAAGGGCGGAGAGAGAGGGATGAAGAATGAGAAAGAGAAGAGAGAAGGGAGGGAGAAATGGAGAGAGGGAAGGGGAAGAGATGAACAGAGACAGAAAGAAAAGGGATGAGGAGACGGAGGAAAGACAGAGAGAGAGAGAGAGAGAGAAGAGAGGAAGGGAGAGAGAGGGAGGAAGAGAGAGAGGGAGGGAGAGGGGGGAGAGAGAGAAAGAAGAGAAAGAGAGAGAGAGAGAGAGAGAGAGAGAGAGAGAGAGAGAGAGAGAGAGAGAGGAAAGAGAAGGGCTGGGATCAACTTAGGCGGAAACTGTTGCTAATTCAGCACAATTGAGGTTTGTTGAGATGGATACTTACATAATCATAATTTGGGGTGTGGAGACGCTGATTGGATTCCTCGGGGACCATGGAGCTGAATGCACTTGAGCAAGACTGGTTTTATGTTCATGTTAATGATCCCGTTACAGAGAAGCCACAGGCAGGCCCCTTGACATTGATTTGGGGTGGGAGGGGCAATATTTCTGTGGCTTAAAGAGGTTGTTTCCTTGGATCCTAGAAGAGCTTCCCCACATTTTCTGATTCTTTTTTATCATTACTATCATTGTCATCTTATGGGGGAAGCCGACTTAGGAGCCTAGGAAACTGAGGAGCAATCATAGACTGTCAGGGCTGGGAGGGGCCTTAGAACAGGGGATGTCAGAGCTGGAGGGCCTTAGAACAGGGAATGTCAGAGCTGGAGGGGCCTTAGAAGAGGGGATGTCAGGGCAGGGTGACTCCACTAGTCAGAGTATGAAAGGCCCTCCCATGATGGGAGATAATCCCAACTAGTTGAGGAGATAAAATATCCGTGCAAAATTAGCTGATTAGAAGGCGTGTACACACACACACACACACACACACACACACACACACACACACACATGCATATACATGAACATGAGCACACCCCTCTCCATACACACCCACAAACTCCCCCCCCCCCCGCCACACACACACACCTACACACATGGCATACACACAGGCACACAAAGGCAACAGTAGCAGGGCATGCTGGTTTCTATTGAAGCCAAAGAACTATTCTGCACAATACAAAATCAATAGAAGGTAATAGCGAAGGGGGAGCCCCAGCACTGGTGGGAACGAGAAGGATCTCCTGGTGGGGCAGAGCTTAAGCCCAGCTGTGAAGGGCACTGGAGATTTCAAAGGCAGAGGGCAGGATGGAACACATTCCTGGGGTGGGGGAAAGTCTGGGCAAAGGCATGGCAGTCGAATGGAATGTGGTGTGTGAGATGCAACCGGGAGACCAGGTTAATATTTGTAAGAACTTTGAAAAATAATAAAGCTAATGGATCGAAAAAAATAAAGGGAGACACAATTAAAGAACTGAAATGAAGAATTACCTAAGGTAATATACAAATTCTAGTGTCAAGCCAATTTAACTATCAAGGGATTATGTTCTAGAACTAGAAAAAATTTATAAATCAATCTGAAAGGACAAAGTTCAAGAATCTCAAACTAAATAATGACAAATGATAAGGGAGTCTAGCCATACCAAATCTCGAACTACATTATAAAACAGTTATTGTCAAAACTATTTGCTACTGATTGGAAAAATTGCTCGGTGAAGCAGATTAGGTAAACAATACCTGGAGAAAATGGATAGGAAGATCATGCTTAATAAACCCATGCATACCCCGCAACTGGAATAAGGACTTCAATTTGGCAAAAACATCTGTGAAAACTGGAAAAGTCTGGCAGAAATTAAATTTATACTAACATCTTACACCACATACTAATATGAGGCAAAAATGGATTCATGACCTAAATATATATTTTTTTTATTAGAGAAGGAAAGCCTTTTACAACGATGGCTAGGGGAAAAACTCTTACCTCAGCAAGAGGAAGAGATTATCATAAAGGATAAAGTTGCTGATTTCATTTACATAAACTTGAAAAGCTTTTGCACAATCAAAAGAAACATATTTAGAATCAGAAATAATTAACTAGGGGTGAAACTTCACCAGAAATTTCTCTGATGAAAGTCTAATATCCAAGAAGTATAAAGAAGTAATTCAAATATATTAGAACAACAGCCATCCCCCAAGAGATAAAAAGAAAAATCAAAGGATATGAAAACACAGCCCTCAAATGAAGAAATGTGAACTTTAAAATAACAATATGAAAAAATATTCCAAATTACTAATTATTAGAAAAGTTCAAATTAAAATAATACCAAGCATCTACCTCATATGCATCAAAGGCTAAAAATGATGAAAGGGGAAAATAGCAATTGAGGGAGGGGTTATAGGAGTAGAGGCACAGTCATGCCCTGTTGGTGGAAGAGTGAATTGATTCAACTATTGTAGGAAACAATTTGGAACTATACCTTCAAAGTCACCAACTATGTATATGCTTTGACTCTGCAATACTACTGTAAGGCATATATTCCAGAGAAATCAGAAGGGAAGAAGAGAGGGCAAGGACCCATGCTAGAAGAATATTTATACCAATACTTTTTGTGGTAGTGAAGAATGGGAAATAAAATGCCCATCATTTGGAATGGCTAGACAAATTGTAGTACATGGATGTCATGGAGTAAATATTAAATCAGGAGAAACAATGAAAATGATTAATTTAAAAAAAACATGAGAAGACTTATATGAACTGATGCAGGGAAAAATGGGCTGAACCAAGAGAACAATTTGTGTGACAATGGTAACAATCATAAAGAAAAACAACTTTGAAAGATCTCAGAACTCAGGTCAAAACAGTGAATGACAGTGAGTGATTATGGACCATACCTCCCACCTCTTGCCAGGGACATGATGAAAAGTAGAAAAAGAAATAATATTAATAATTAATTAAATTAATTGATTGATTGATATTATTAATTGTACAATTAATCATTGTGCAGTTAATAGTAATAACAATGACCAGCATTTCTATAGTGTTTAAAGGTTTACAGAATACTTTAGCAATATTATTTCATTTGGTCCTCACAACAACACTGGGAAGTAGGTGCTATCATTATCTGGGGAAACTGAGGAACAGAAAGGCCAAATGACTGATCCAGGGTCACATGGCTAGTAATTTGTCTGAGGTAGCATTCAAACTCAGGTCTTCTTGACTTTCAATGATTTGTTGACAGCACCACCTAGCTGTCTCCAAATGATATACATTCTCAGATACAGTCAATGAACAGATTTGCCTCACTGGACTATATTTATTTCTTGGCTCCAATTCAGCTATGCCTGATGAGAATGGTAGATAAATGAGTAGTAAAAGACTTGCAAAAGGACAGGGATGGGGGAACATCAATAAAACAAGCATAATGTATGGAGCGCTGGACCTGGAGTCAGGAAGTCTTGAGTTCAAATCTGGGCTCAGATATTTGCTAACTGTATTACCCTGGACAAATCACTAACCTCAATTTGCCTCAGTCTCCTCAACCGTAAAGTGAGGATAATAACAGCACTTACTTCCCTAGGTTGTTGTGAGGATCAAATGAAATAATATTTATAAAGTGTTAAGCATAGTAGTGCCTGGCACATAGTAGGGGAAAGCTGTATAAATGTTTATTCCTTCACTCATCCCCTCTCCCTGTGAAGAAAACAAAGAAGTATGAATTGAGACAGCTAGAAGAATTTGGTTATTTTTTGTTTTTAAATTTAAAAATTTTAATTTTAATATTTTTGAAAACAAAGCATACATAATAGAGGTTCATAATTTCTTATACAAGTCTCTTTTTGCTGTTCTTTACATGTTGAAATGTCTGTGGATATTTTAGATCACAATTTAAAAATTATTTTAAAAGCAAATGACAAAGCATTATATAAAGGTGAACAGTTAGTTATTATCAATGACATGCACATTGATTTAGTTATTACCAAAAATAATCACAATAATAATAATGCAATGACAAAACAGTATTAATCACCAGATGTATATCAAGCTCCATGGAAAAGCACCTTAAACAGCTCTTGAATGTTGCTACAATATAAAGAACGAAAACTTACTAGAGTCAGAGAACTGGGTTTCAAATCCTGTCTTTGACACTCATTATTTTTATATTATATATATTATATATTATAGAAATTAAATATTATATAAATATGTCATAAATTAAATATTATATAAGTATATTACATTTGACACCTTGGGAAAGTCACTTAAGCCTCATGGGCCTCAGTGTCTTCATCTCTAAAATGGGGAGATTGGACTAGACAATCTCTGAGGTCCCTTCCATTTCTAGAGCTTGATTCTATACTTTCATGGCAGTTGTCCTGATGTGTATCTGGCCACTGGACCCAGAAGGCTCTGGAGGAGAAAGTGAGGCTGGTGACTTTGCACAGCCCTGCCTCACTTAAATCCAATCCACTTACATGTCATGGCATCACCTCCGTGATGTCACAGATAATGCCATTTGGTCTCAGTAAGTGTGATGTCCTTAAGTGCACCAAACATGAATTAAAAACAGAAGACTTTGAGCTTATATATGGAGATCAAATTAAATCAAGGAATGAAAGTTACACTTATACATTTGTTGGTACATTTCCAGGCAGGATGTATGCGTCTAAGAGAAAGCTAATACAGTATGTTAGGAAACTGACTGGCATCCTGGTCAAAGCTTAATGGGAAGAACATATTTAGAGCAATCAACCTCTAGGAATGCTCCTCTTAACATATACTTTTGACACCTAACTTCCAGACTCCTAACTTTCAGCCTCCTATCTTCAAATAGTCAATAATCAATTAACATTTATTAAGTGCCTGCTATGTGCAAGGTACTACAAAAGCCTTGGAGATACAAACACAAAAAAAGAAAGTCCCTGCTCCCAAGGAACTTAAAATCGGATAGGGGAAGACACCAAACAAAAGGAAATGGAAAAGCTGGAGGGAGAAGGGAGGATACCTGATGGGCTGGGGGAAGTCCCAAAATAGTGCAGCCAGGTGAGAGATGAGAAGATATCCAAGCTGAGCTCTGTTCAAATGCCCATCAAACAACTAGAATTGAGTGTCTCCTAGGCATCTAGGAAATGTGTCCAAAATTGAATTATCTTTCATTCTAAGCTCTCCCCTCTTCCTAACTCTCCTATTAATGCCAAGGATGCCACCATCTTCCCAATGACCTAGGCTCAAAATTAGTTGTCATCCTTGTGTTATAACTTTTACCCTACTTATCCAAACTGTTCTACCTCTGTAACATCTCTAGTATACACTCCTTTCTGTTGCATGTTGTTGGTGTTGTTCAGTCATTTTTTAGTCATTTTAGATGCTTCGTGACCCCATTTGGGGTTTTCTTGGCAAAGACACTGGAGTGATTTATCATTTTCTTTTCCAGCTCTATATATGAGGAAACTGAGGCAAACAGGGTGAAGTGAATTGCCCAGGGTCACACAGCTAGTAAGTGTGTGAGATCAAATTTGAATTCAGTTCTTCCTCACTCCAGGTCCGATGCCACCTAGCTGTCCCTTCTCTTGTATATGCTTGGACTATTGCAATAGCCTGCTAGCTGGTCTTCCTGCCTCAAGTCTCCCCCACTCCAATACAGACTCCAAAGAGCTGTCACCAAAGATCTTCCTGTCACCCTCCCTCCATCCCCTACTCAACAAACTCCAGTGACTCCATATTACCTCCAGGATCAAGTATAAAATCCTCCAGCTTTCAAAGACCTTTATTACCTAGCCCCCTCCTCCCTTTCCAGTCTTTTTTGGCCCTTTCTCCCCTCCGCATACTTTAATGATCCAGTGACATTGGCCTTCTGGCTATCCCTCCCACCTCTCATCCCCATCTCTAGACTCTGGGAATTTTTCACTGGCTGTCTCCCATGGCTGGACTGATCTCCCTTCTCATCTCTACCTCCTGGATTTCACCAAGTCTCAGCTAAGATCTCACTTTCTCCAAGAAACCTTTAATGCTAATGTCTTTCCTCTGTTGATTATCTCCAGTTTTTCCTGAATCTTTTCTGTCTGTCCATAGTTGTTTGCATCTTGTCTCCCCCATCAGACTGTAGGCTGATCCCTGAGGACTCGTCTATTTTTGGATCCCCCAGGACACTCAAAAAACGTCTGTTGCTGATAACAGAGGAAGATTTCTCAGACCTGGTCCCAAAGTCCATGAGAAAGATATTGTCTGTGATCAGCCCTTTTTATTGCCTCCCACCCTAATCCTGCTGATGATCCTTATCCCAAAGTATGGAGGGAATGCCTCCACATCCTCCCTGGGCTCTTGGTACTGCTGGTCCTGGTAGTCAAGTTAGAGCTGGAGAAAAGCCATGAGGAGAAAAGCCATGAGAAAAGCCATAGACCTGTATGTATATATTCCTGTGCTATTTCATGCTCTTGCAAAAATAGTAATAACTTGGTATTAAAAAATGTTTCACTATCAAAGCAGAAGTACCCCTGCTCCTTCTAACTGCCAAGCTCTCTCCCTGATAATCTGGCCCAGATGAACACCGTTTCATTCTCTGTAAAGTAAGAAGGCTGGATCAAATGACTGTAAAAGCCCCGCCACCCCCTGACATTCCACATTCTAAGGTCCCTTTCAGCACTAACAGTCCACTTTCGGAGGCTCCTTCCCTTCCCTGTTCTCAAGCCCTTTCTCATTTTGGACATTCTAGGCCTCTTCTCCTGGGACATTCTAACATTCGAACTCAGTTCCTAGAAGGGTCTCCTTTTTGTCCCAGTCCAGGAAGTTAGCCAGAGAGTTTATATTACTCTGAGTTTTGAGAGGGATTGACCAGATCACAGCTCCCCGTCTCTAGGCCCCACTCAGACTGAATAAAACCTTTGTCATTTCACTGTTCTGATGACAGCTGGACCACATTTGTCTCATGAGACTGGAAAATGGGCTTTCAGCAAATGGCCCTTTTGCTTGGAGACAGACAAATCAATACCAAGATTAAGCAAATATCCATGAGCGTCTTCTCAGTAAAAGGGGGTGGCCATCAGACCATGCCATGCAGACACTTGTAGTCTGGGGTTATCAATCCTACTCTAGAATCACATAAGAAAAATCAGTGTTAGTGACCAAGACGAAAAATTGGTGTCAGTAGCCCATGGAGTGAGAGCATATCAGTGACCGTTCCTGAATTTGCTCACAGGAGTCTAGAATACTAGTGGCTTCCCTCTGCCATCTAAAACTACTTTGAATTTTCACAATTTTCTCTGTACTTATATATGTATATATCATTCTCCTCACTGCAGCAGAATGTAAACTCCATGGGGCAAGGACTAACTCACTTTTGTCTTCATATTCCCCAATGCCCAGTACTAGGTATCGAACATAGTAGATGCTTAATAAATGTTTATTGATTAATTGGATGGCAGATTTATTAGGGGTGTGCTTGAGCTAGCCTCAAATCAGTTCAAGAAAGCTGACTGTTAAACTTTCAGTGTGAGTGAGTATTTATACTTCAATGCAGCTAGATGGCTCAATGAATAGAGTGCTGGGTCTGGAGTCAGAAAGACCTGAGTTCAAATCCAACCTCAGATATTTAGTAGCTGTGTGACCTTGTATAAGTCACTTAACCCTATTTGCCTCAGTTCCTTCATATATAAAAATGAGCTAAAAAAGGAAATGGTAGACTACTCTAGTATCTTTGCCTAGAAAACCCCAAGGACAATATGGTTGATGGGGTCACAGAGAGTTGGACAACAACAAAATTTAGATCTTAGAAACCATCCAATGCTACAAATCAAGATTTGATTTATTATTTTGTTGATTATCTAGACTTAATCTAGTGATAAAGAGAATGTTAATAATGTGGAATAAGTTTAAAAGGATGTAATAATATGTTTCCTTTTGGAGAGCTGGTTGTTAAACATTTACCAACATATCAGCCAGATGTTAAATGGAAGATATGCCATGAACCCATTCCCCAGATTAACTTCTTTAAGTGGTCAGATATGGACAGAGTAGAATAATGGGATTTGGAGCTAGAAGGGACATTAGGGTATATCTAGGCCAGCCCCCTGACTTATAAGAAACCAAAGCTTGGGGGTTGCCTAAGAGTGCATAGCTACTAAATAGCAGAGCTGAGATTTGAGTCCAGAGCTCAAAGCCAGCTCCAATATCCATGTTCTCCTGCCTCCTCCTTGCATAAGATCCTGAATTTGGATCTGAATTTTAGATCCTGAATTTAGATCTGAAGGGGACCTAAGAGGCCACTGAATCCAAACACTACATTTTTTTAATAGATGAGGAAAATGAGGATGAGAAAGGTTAGGGGCCTGCTCAGAGTCACATAGCCAATAAGAGTCTGAGGCTCGACTCCTCGATTCACCAGATCACCTCGCTTCCATTTATGTTTGAGATGAAGCTTCAGCCTGATTATTCTCAGGAACACCAAATGTCAGGACCGGATGGAGCCTTAGATGTCATACAACCCCATCATTTAAGAAATTGGTGTCAAGGTCCCATAGCTGCTAAGTATCAGCTCTCAGACTAGAACTCAGGTCTGGCTCAGACCTGGCTCCTAATTCTGCGTTATCATCCATGGCCTGATAGAATTCCTGGACAGCCAGTCCCTGATTCCAGACAAGAGGTCCACTCCAAGCTATCCCAGATACATGTCCTACTTTACAGAACAATTATTAAATGATCCCCCGGATGGAAGGACCTTCCATTCATCTGGCAGCTTTTCCAAATTCTAACACCCCTCATCATTGCAAATTCCTTCCCCCATCTGGTCTAGCTCTCTCCCGCTGAAACCCAAATCCCCTTTTAGGAGAAGGGGAGCGTTTTCATTCATTCTTTAAACTATTAGTTACTCGATGTTTCTTTGGGTTTAGGACTGTGCTGCACCATATGGGAAATGATCCCTAACCATTTTGGAGTTCAGAGGGATTTGAGAGATCAACCTATAACTGAAGGAAAGTACAATGGTCAGTCCAACCTCTGGGAAGTGGAACCTGCTGGTCCACTACCCTTTGGATAGCTCAGGGGCTTGGTTCTGCCCCCTGGGGCTAAATGGAATAAATCTCCTTCTGTAAAAATACCTGCTTCCCCCAAGTCTTCATCTTGAGGTCCATCAGCTAATCCTCATATGGCCCTTCACCTACAGGCAGCTAGGGGGTGTCATAGTGCCCAGAGTGCTGGGCCTGGAATCAGGAAGACCTGAATTCAAATCCAGCTTCAGACACTTTCAAACACATCTGTCTGCCTCAATTTCCTCAACTATAGAATAGGAATCATAATACCCCTTACCTTCCAGGGTTAGTGTGAGGATCAGTTGAGGTAATATTTATAAAACACTTAGCACAATGCCTGGTACATAGTAGGCATTTAATAAATGCTTGTTCTCTCCTCACCACCGTTATTCACCTTCTTGGTTCCCCTACTCTGGATGCCTTCCAATTTTCCAATGTCCTTCCTCAAATGTGGCACCCAGAATTGAATGCAATTTAATACTCCACATATGGCCTGATTAGCAAAGAGGACAGTGGTACGGTCATCTCCTTTGTCCTAGAAGCCACACTTCTGAATGTGGTTAGATTTTAGAATTGCCATGTCATATGTTTGACTCATATCAAGCTTGTGGTCCACTTAAACCCCAAGATCTTCTTCTGGTGAACTGTTATCCAGATGCATCTTGGACACAAGAAGTTGATTTTTAGAACCTAAAAAATGAGACTTTCTCCCCTCTACTAAACCTCATCTTTGTCAGTGGAGCCTGTTAAGATCCCTTTGGATCCTGACATGTTTAACTATCCCTCTCAACTCTCCATCAACCACAAATAGAATAAGCATGTTTTGTATGCCTTCATTCAAGTCATTACTTAAAAGTGGCAGCTGGCATAGGGTCAGTGAAAGATCCCTGGGCCATTCCACCAGAGACTTCCTTCTAAGATGAAATCCAATCATCTGAATGCCTTCTCTTTGGGTCTGTCTGGCCATTCCATAGGATTATAGGATTTAGTGCTGAAAAGGCCTTTAGGAAGCTAAGGAGCTTATAAGTCTAGGTGAGAGATAAGACACAAAAAGTTAAATTATAATAAAGGAGGTGGCACAAAGAAGTATATCCCCCCCTAGTGCTGGGCTGGCAGCTTAGGTGGTGGGCACTGTGGGGGCACAGCAGAGGGAGTGATTGATCTCTCGGGGCTGGAGCCAAGCTTGAGCTGCCTTATCAGCTGGCTTCAGATGGGAGTAGTAGGGCACTGCATGGGGGTAGTGGGGGTGGGGCAACTGACTATCCCAAGGTCAAAACTTGGGGCTTGGGGGAGACGCCAAGAGTTATCTGGCTAGAATCCCCCAGGCCCTCCTGTTCTTTAATTTACCGTGTGTGTGTGTGTGCACGTGTGCGCATGTATGATATGTGTGTGATATATATGTGTGTGTGTGTGTGTGTGTGTGTATAGATAGATAGATAGATAGATAGATAGATAGATAGATAGATTGATTGATACGAACATCCCTTGGTTTATATATATTTGTTGGCATGTTCTCTCCCCTATTAGACTGTAAGCTCCTTGAGGGCAGAGACTGTCTTTTGCCTCATTTTGTATGCCCAGCACTAAGTGCAGTACCTGGAACATGGCAGGTGTTATATAAATGTTTATTGATTGTTAGAATACGGTTCCTATAAGGATATAATGGAGAGCAGAGATGTCTAACCTTATGTGGTCAGGAAAACTAAATGAAATAGAACAAGATTAAAATGTAATTGGGAAATGTTTAATCAAATAAATAAAAATACAACACAGATAATGTTAATTTGTGGTTTTCTAAGTCAATATGCTACTGCAGGGATCTGTTTCTACTTGAGTTTGACACTACTAATGCAAAGGATAAAAGTGAAAAGGTTGTGGAAATGGCAGACAGGGTAAGAAACTTGGACTTTATCCTGAAATAATGGGGAGCCATTAAAGGTTTTAAAGCAGGAGAGGGTGACAGAAATGGTGTTTCAGCAAGGTTTGATGAATGACAGAATGTAGGAGAGAGGGAAAAGTTGGAGGAAGAGACACCAGCTCTAAGGGCCTTTCCAATATTCTGAGGCTATTATCCAAGGATAGGGAACTCTCAGCTGAGGAAGCTCCCTCTCCCAAGACAAATAAGCACCATCTCTGCAAATTATAAGCTTAGAGAGTTGCCCAGAACACAGAGAGGCTCTTCCCTAGGACAGTGTCAAAATGATAGACTGCCCTTAGAAGTTACATGATTTACCCAGTGCCAACCACCTAGTAAATAGCAGGGGCATCAAATCTAAGCCTTCTATCTCTAAGTCTAACACTCTCTACCTTATATCAAGTTACTCCTACCTCTGAAGTCCCTCCCAACTCCAAATCTATTACCCCATGTCTTTCTGAAGGTCATATTCCCTGTAGATAGCCCATGGGGGCAGAGACTGTCTAATTAGGATGCTGGGCACAGTATCCTCTTGAGGTTACACCACTCCCCCACACCCCAGTTCCCTTTAATATATTGTCTTCCCCATCCGAATGTAAGCTCTTTGAAGTCAGGGATTGTCTTTATTTCTATTTGCTTTCCCTGTGCTTCACCCAGTGCCAGACACATAGTAAACTCTTGATAAATGCTTATTGACTTACCTTGACTAGTAGGCATCTAATAAATGTTGACTGATTAGAATGAGATGATATATATATATATAGCCCCCCACAAACATTAAAGCTCCATAGAAGCATGAATCATAATAATTACTATTCTTAGTTCTATGCTTATAAGTCCCTAGCCCAACACTAATTCCTTATAGGCAGACCCTTCATCAATTATGTCTGGATAAGGTCGTTAGGAGAATAATCAGACGCTAGAAATTGTAGAACAAAAAATGGTATAAGGGAAGGGGAATAAGCATGTATATAGCGCCTACTATGTGTCAGACACATAGTAGGATAAGCACTTTACAAATATTACCTCCTTTGGTTGGTGTAATAGGACAGTGAACTGGGAGTTTAAGTCTCAACTTTCTCGTCAGGCAAATGATCTTGAGCAAGACCCAGGGGTAGCTGGCTGAGGTAGAGGGTAGAGCCCTAGACCTGGAGTCAGGAAGCCCTGAGCATGTAATAGGTGATTTTGTACATATATACGCACACACATATACAAACATACAAATACATATATACATACATATATGCATGTATGTGTATGTGTGTGTATACAGAGAGACAGACAGACAGACAGAGGATTTCTGATTTACTCCAATTCCTCATTTTACAAATAGGGACCCTGAGACTCAGAGCATGAAAATGTTTTTCCAAGGTTCTACTGCTAGACAGTGGCTGAGACAGGACCTATATCCTCTGAATCCAAAGGCAGAATTCTATTCCCTTTATTACTCCTCATTCAATTTCATTCAGTAATAGTCAATACACACTTATTAATCAACTGCTGAATGGAAGGGCTTATGCTAGGAACTGAGGGTGCAGTGGTCAAAATGTAACAGTGTCTGCCCTCAGGAAACTTCTATTCTATTGATGAAAACAAAGGCACCCAGGTGAGCAAAAACAAAGTATATGGAAAGTAAACTATGATTTGGGAGGGCACTACGAAATGGAGGGTTTAAGTTAGAGCATGCAATGGCACAGCACCCCCAGATTTGTCCACATTCAGGGGCACCTGGGACTCCAAGTTTTTGGAGGAAAGCTTATTCTGAATGAGTAGGGTGGGATATAGTCACAGACAGCTCTCCCAGAGTCCTCTGATGACCTCTGCAATTCCTGACAACCTCTGTTAATTATGGCCCCCAGGGGATCAGTGATTGAGAGTCCATGAAGAGAGATGAGGGCTTGGCCGTAGGGGAACCACTAAGCTTACTGGCCTGTGCCTCATTTGGCACAAGGAGGTCTATATGCAGATTGAGAGAATTCAGGGGGCACCTTCCCAAGGCCATCAAATCCAACCCCTTCATTTTACGGCTGAGAAAAGTGAGGCCCATGGGGGCCAGGTGACTTGATCAAAGTGACCCAGATAAAAATGCTCTGCGTGGGATTCTGTCTCAGCTTCCCCTATGATATGCACTTCCTTAAGCTGTTTTAACCTTATGCTTACTGGATACAAGACTCCTATCTCATGATAGGGGAAACTGAGGAAGGAAAGGGAAGTTATTTCTCCCACAAGATGGGAGGATCCCATTCCAGCTTCCGAGCCCAGCCCTGGCCATCTTCATCATTCCATCCACTTGCTCGTGAAAACCTGCATTAAAAACCATCTTGGTTGTTTTTATTACTAGCCTAGGTGCAGTCATGGAAAGTCCAAATCCTATTAAGTGCTTGCTAACCCTCAGAGCCCTACCTGCTGCTCTGAGCCCTCCTCCTCCCAGCCCTTATTCTCCCTGGGTGGGAAGAGACCTGCTTGGTCTCAGGACAATGGCTCCCTGCTAGCATCTTTAATTTGTCGATGATATTCTAGCATCTCACGGATTACTCTGAATCAGCCCCGTTGGGGATGCTTGACTTGGGACAGTGTGTGTGTGTGGGGGTCCTCCTCCTACTGCCCCATCCCTGGAGGAGATAGTAGTCCCCTATTTCCTAGGAAGCATGCACAATGTTTCATGACAGCTTTCTGGATCAAGAGAACAGAATGTGTTTCTCGCTGGGTCACCAACTCCCCAAGGGACTCCCTTTTATTTTAGGCCACAAACCAATGCCAGACTCTTGGAGCTGGAAGGCCACTTAGTCTAACCTGTGCCAGAACAAGGATCCCTCCTGCATAGATATAGCTGTAGAACAAGGGTGAAACATAGAGGCCATCAAGTCCAAAGCTCTCATTTTACAGAAGGAGAAACTGAGGCACAAAATTCTTAAAGCAACTCTCCCAGGATCACACAGCTAGCAAGACTGGGGGCAAGAATATACAAGGTACTGAGCAGGATTCAAACTGATCCCAAAGACCCCTTACCTTGCTTCCTACCTGACTGAAGGCAGTTCAATGTGGAGAACAGATTTCTCCCAGTGACTATGACAACCTGTAAACCAGGAGTGGGGAACCTGTAGCCTTGAGGTCCTCAAGGGCAGCCCTTTGGCTGAATCCAAACTTCACAGAACAAATCCCCTTAATGAAAGGATTTGTTTTGTAAAACTTCAAAAGGCTGCACCTGAGGACCTAGAAAGCTACATGAAGCCTCAAGCTGCAGGCTCCCCACCCCTGACATAGACCACCCCCAAATACTCTCAGTTCATTCGTCTGGAAAAGAGAGATACCTGTCTCAGGGGTCCTTGTGAAGCCTGAATGAGATAATGTATGTAAACTTTAGAGTTATGTGTATGTAAAAGATATTTATTATCATTTCCAGGTCCCATGGCCTTGAGTAGTAAGTCCTCAAACACCTATTATGGGCCAGCCAATATGCTGGAGATACCAGGACCAAGCACCCCCCCACACACACACATACATCACAAGAAAACCTATACCTGCCCCCAAGGAGCTTACATGCTAATGGCGGGGGGATCGTCTAGTACCCAGATAAGTTTTGTCACCCAAACAACGATAAAAAATGGTTTTGGGGAGCAGCCTTTGCTCTCCTCTATGTCCCAGCCACACCTGCCATCAAGGACCAACTGGGCCTTCCCATCTGTCCTGAGGCCAAACCCTCTCCACAGGTGTTATCTCCCTCCTCCATCCACCTAACATTAGTATATGGGGGATGTCTGACTTTTCTATCTGTACCCCAGCACTTAGCACAGGGGTGGGGTTTTTCCCATTTTATTCATTTATCCAACCTTCTAGTGAAGGCCTCCAATAAATAAGAACCCATTGCCTCTACATTGGGACAACTCTAATCGTTAGGAAGCTTTTCCTCTTGGAAGCTAACTGGAACTTAAATCTGCACCTTTCACCTATTGCTTCTGATTGTGTCCTATGGGACCAGGGAGAGCAAGGCTCTCCCGTCTTCCACATGACCACCCTTTAAACACTTGCTGATGGCTACCAAGATGGCACCACCCGAATCTTCTCTCCAGCCTAAATGTCCCTGGTCCCAGACCAAGGAGGATCTGAGAGCAGAAGGGGCATTAGACTATGCCTTGCTTTCATCTCCGTCACTCTGCCCTAGAAACCTTTCCCTGATGGGGTCATGGAGCTCACATTCCATCAGGAGAAAACATGACCCTATATAAGTATGTACAGGATACATACAAAATTATAAGCTCACCAATCTGGAGCCAGAAGGGGCCTCAGAGGACCTGATTCCCTCATTTTACAGACAAGGAAACTGAGGCCCAGGGAGGCTAAGCCCTCCTGACTCTGAAGCCAGCTCACTACCCACTTAGCTAAGTTGTTTCTTTCTGTAGTAAATTATATATATATATGTGTGTGTGTGTGTGTATACATAATATGTGTATATATATATTCTCATAATGTATATGTAATATGTACACACATCAGCCTTCCAGCTTGTGTAGACACACCCATAATATGGATATATTCATCATTAGTATTTTTATTTTTATTACTCTGAATACTTGGCTCTTAACCTTTCATGCCCATCCCAGGCATTAGCCAAGTGGATTATGACCTTCTGTTGCTGGGCTAAGAATAGCACACCTTACACGTGTGCAGAAATTGATCATTTGTGAAAGGTTTTTACATCCATAGTCTTGTTTGGTTCTCCCAGGAGTCCCATAAGAAAGGCAGAGTGGGATTAGATTTTTTTGTTGTTATCTTTTGTTTTATAATGACCTTCATTTCCCAAATGAAGGAATGTACTCTCCTGTCCCCCCACTCAGAGAGCCATCATTTGGAACAAAGATTTAAAAAGAAGCAAGGAAAGATATGTCAGGAAAATTAACCAACATGTCAACCTGATCCAACAGTGTATGGAATGACCCAGACCCACAGGCCCCCACCTCTGTCAGGGATTATGCCTTTGAGTGTCCATGATTTCATTGGCAAGTTGGCTACCTTTCTGTACTTCTGCAGACAGTTTCTTGAGTAAAAAGCAAAAACAAACAAGAAAAAATCACCTAAAGCACCTATGGTCCTTGAGGGAGCTATGGTTCAAAGCTTTTCCAGTCTGGTAGGTTTGCAAAGGCAGACACTCTCCATTGGCAGAGAATACTAGGTGTCCTCCATGCCACTCTGAGACCTTAAAGGACAGACAGGAATAAAATGGAGAGAAGGGCAACCAGGAGAGTGGAGGACCTCGGTCTGCACCATTTGACTATTGGTTGAGGGCAGTGGAGACTTTTCCCTCAGAAAGGAGAAGACTTAAAAACAGTAAAAGCTGTTTTTACAGTAGCTGAAGGACAGTCACTTAGAACAGGGGTCAGATTTATTCTGCACGGTCCCAGAGAACAGAACAAGGAGCTCAGAAGTTACACGGAAGCAAATTTCAGTTTGATGGAAGAAAACAAATTCTCTAACAGTAAGAGCTGTCCCAGAGTGTAACAGGCTGCCCCAGGAGCTGGTAAGCTCTCCCCCACTCAAGCTCTCCATAGGCTGAATGATCATTTGCTAGCAATCGGCAATTCTGGCCAATTCCTGTTCTTGTGTGGGTCCCACTGGGTGACCTCCCAGGGCTTCTCATACCAATATTCTCTGATTCTGATGTTGGTGGAGCAGAACAAGGAGTATCATTCCCATTTTACAGACTGAGGAAATTGAGAGGAAAAGAGCCACAAAATGACTTGTCCACAGTCATATGACTAGAAAGTAAGAGAGGAAGAATTTGAACTCTGGTCACCCAAATCCCTGTCTGGGGCTCTTTTCCCATCAGATTATGCCAAACTCAATCAGGCAATATGCATTTATTAAGCACCTACTTTGTGCTGGGAATAAAAAGATAAAATAAAACCTTCCCTGCCCTCAAGGAGCTTATATCCTGTCAACTGAAATTTTCTATCTATCTATCTATCTATCTATCTATCTATCTATCTATCTATCCATCCAAACATCCATCCATCTATCCGTCTATCTACCTGTCTGTCTGTCTATCTATCTATCATCTACCTATCTAATTTACATATATGGATATATGTAAAATTGAGAACAAGGTGACTTTGATGGGGAAAACATTTAACAGTAGATCAGGAAAGGATTAATGGAGGACAGGAGTATGTGAACTTGATTTTATTTTAAAAAAGATTTTGATACTTTCAGTTTCCTTGGTAATCCTATGCATTTTATATTGTGTATATAAAAGCATTATTCTTTTTGTGAAAGGCTTTACCAAAGGGGTCCAAAACACACACACACACACACACTTACATGCACACGTTAAGACACAGTTAAATAAATCACAGTTAGTGACACAGAAAGTGTCACTTAAGATGATTCTTGTTTTGTTTTTTGTTTTTTGTTTTTTGTTTTTTTGCTTTTTGGAGGGGGGAAGGCAGGGCAGTTGGGGTTAAGTGACTTGCCCAAGGTCATACAGCTAGTTTTTGTGTTAAGTGTCTGAGGCCAGATTTGACCTCAGGTTCCCCTGACTCCAGGGCCAGTGCTCTATTCACTGTACCACCTAGCTGCCCCTACTTAAAACGATTCTTGAAGAAAATTAGGGAGTTTAGAGGGAGTGCCCTCCAGTCATGGAGGATGTTATAGAGGTGGAGGGTAGAGTGTTTTGTGTGAGAAATAGTAAGAAGTCAGTTTAGATGGGACAGGAATTGACTGGTTGGGCAAGTGCCAGAAAGAGATGGCATTGAAATGGTACCAGTGTAGGACCAGGTAAACATAAGGTTCAAATTTCCATGTAGAGAGTAAGCCTGGCTCCTTAGCTGAAGGGCATCACCTCAGGGAAAGCTGACTCTTCGAGGGTCACTAGCTGGCAGTAGAGGGCACTGAGAGCCCCGAGTCTGCCCCAGTTAAGAGAAGGTACAGATAAGGTCTGGTCTGTTTGTCTCCCTGGCAGGGACCCCTGTCCTAACATCATTCAGCTGTGTGAACACTTTAATAGAATGTTCAGGCGGCATTCCTCAACCACCAGCCCCTTTCACTTGGGCCACTAATGAATCCTGGGAATTTATTCATACACACATCCTGCCCCTGTAGAATGGGCCTGAGAGAGAATTATGTTTGCTTCCAATTCAATACTGTCAAGGATTCTAAACTCTCCATGTTTTCCTTAAACCCATCCCAACTCCAAACGTCCCTCTTTCTGAGGTCCTAAAGCTCAGTTATCACAATGGAAAGAAGTCAGATGACCTGAGTTCAAATTTCACATCTGAAGATGCCAACCTTGGTTGGCCTCTGACCTTCCAACTAGCTTGCCCTGACGTTGGCCACCCCAGATTGAGCCTTCACCATCTCCAACATGAAATATTTCAATAGCTTCCTAATTGATCTCTCTGCTTGTCTCCCCCCTTTCCAAAGTGATTTTCCTAAAGCATGGTCCTGACCATGTCACTCCCCTGCTTAAGAAGCTTCAGTGGCTCCCCGTGGTCTGTAAGGACTTATTCCCAGTCCTGGGTTGTGGCAGGTCTTGAGACCTGAGTCAGCAGAAGCTTCATGGGAAATAAGTTTCTCCTTCAGGGAAAGGAGGTGGTGGGCCAGGCGGTACTGCTCTTGATGGCTAGATCTGAGTGTCCTTTTCCAATCTTCCAGTCATGCTAACAGATCATCCTGGGGGAGACACATCCTGTGAAGGGAGGGAGATAGAGGTTTGGGCCTGGAGTCAGGAAGACTCATCTTCCTGAGGTCAAATCTGACCTCAGACACTTCCTAGCTGTGTGACCCTGGGCAAGTCACTTAACCCTGTTTGCCTCAGTTTCCTCATCTGTAAAATGAACAGGAGAAGGAAAGAGTAAACTTCACCAGTGTCTTTACCAAGAAAAGCCCAAATGGGGCCACGAAGAGTCAGACACAACTGAAAAATGACCAAACAACAACAAAAACCTGCATGACGCTGGACAGAGTACTTAACTTCTCCAGTCATAGGTTCCTCATGTATAAAATAAAAAGGCTGGAGCCAATCATTTCCAGATCTAAATCCACAGGCCTATGGATTCCATCCAAGCCAACAACTGCTGAGTCTTTACTGACCACAGCACTGCCCTAGGCACTAAGGGGGGAGAAAAAGATCACCTGGGTCATAGAGTAGGAAGGGAACTTAGAGGCCACCAGATCCAGTCTTTATTTTACAGGTGAAGAGACTGAGTCATAGAACAAGAAAGTGACCTGATCAAAATCACACAGCTTATAAGTATGTGAAGTAAGATTTGAATCCAGACCTTCCTGACTGCGGGTCCAGCACCCTATCCACACAACCAGGGAATCTGTGGCCTCTATGAGGCCTAGAAATTCCCCATCCCTGCTTGGCTAAACCATACATGAGGAAATTAAAGCCTATCTTAATTAAGCTTTGTAGAGTAGTTCAAGGTCACATGAACCACAAAGGCTGAGGCTAGGGCTAGAACTCGGATCCTAAGTTTAATCCTGCCCTACCTGGCTGCCTCCCATAAGCACATAATAGAGCAGTTCCCAGTGGGATGAGTGGGAGAGAAGGCATGGGCCCATTCCCAGATTTCTCAATCCTTTCAATTTTCAAATACACTCACTGCTCCTCAGTGTGAAAAACACAACTATTTCTGGAGGGTTTCAGACCCAAGCATGGGCTTCATGGGCTCAGGGCAGGTTAGCCGGGGGGTGGGGGGTGGGGTAGAAGATGGGGTTGTGCTCCAGGCCCTAGAAGGAGCCCCTTGAACAGAGGTCAATGGCATCAAGGCCAAAGGGCAGCTGGGAGTTTGTTGTGGGGCATGCAGTCGAGGAAGCATCCTTGCCACTGGAGTGGAAAAGATAAGGCAGTCTGCCATTCCCTGGGAGACGTGGCTTTGACTAAAGCCAATTAGACGCCAGGCATCTTTCTGGGGAGGCGAGCCTGGTTACACACAATCTGTCTCTCTCACTGGCTGGCTCCCTCGCTCCCCAGCTAGGCCGGATCAAGGGTGGAGGGGAGCGCCCTTCCGGGCCTGGTTCTTTAGAAAAGTGGCAGCTGTTTCATTTTGGCTGGAGATAAATGATCCTTTCTCATTTTCAATTACATCTTCCTCAGCCCCCACAATGCCTGGGGAAGGCTCCTCTTGGGAAGACTCATGAGCTGCTGAAGAGAGAGTGCTGAGCAGGGGGGGATTCAATCCTCAGATGGTGCCATGCACACAGTAGGCCCTTTAGAAATGCTTGTCAGTTTGATGGGCCTCTGCTGCTCTATGTCAGTCAGGGTAAGGTACACAGCCAGCTAGAGGGCCTGAGTTCAAATCCTCCCTCAGATTTTTACTACCTGGATTTTGGACAAGTCCCTTGATTCCCTGAGCCTCAGTTTCCTCATCAGTAAAATGAGGTCATCCAGGTGATGAGTAGTCATCCAGGCCTCTGAGCTCCCATTCAAATTTAGGCAGGATCTATGATCCCATGACCCCAATTCTTCTCATTACCTTGTAGGAGAATCATAACAATATAATAATAACAGCAGCTAATATTTATTAAGCACCTACTATGTGCTAGGCATTGTGCTAAGAGCTTTACAATCACTATCTCATTTGGTCCCTCTCAACAACCTGGGGAGGAAGGTGCTGGTATTACCCCATTTTACAGATGAGGAAACTTCCAGGGTCACAGAACTAATAAGTGTCTAAGGCTGGATTTGAACTCAGTCTCCCTGATTCTAGACCCTGTGCTCTGCCCATTGTGCTAAAGGTCCCATAGTTTGGGTGAACCAACCTGATTCCTTTTATTCACTTAAGAGGAAGGATGCAGAATCATTGAATCTGAAAGTTAGAAAGGACATCGATTGGTCCTACCTAGGCCACAGTTGCCATTCCCATTAAACTGTGAGCTCCTTGAGGGCAGGGACTGTGTTTTCGTCTTTATAGCCCCAGTGCTTGGCACATAGGAGGTGCCTAATAAATGCTTATTGATTTGACCTCAGGTCTTCCTGAATCTAAGTCCAGTGCTATATGTGCTACAATCACTTAGCTGTCTCTGAAAGTAAGTGTGAAAGGCAGGTCCTCTGATGGCTGTCAGTAGTCTTTCCACTGTCCCCATCAACAGATGGTTCTTTCTGCTATATCTTTCAAGGGATTTTGTAAAATTATTACTATACCTAGCACACAGCCAATGATTAATAAATGCTTATTCATTGCTTTCTGCTACATCTTTCAAAGGATCTTGTAAAATTATTTTGACACCTAGGACAGAGTAGGTGATTAATAAATGCTTTTTTGTTTTGTTTTTTTGGGTTTGTTTTTTGTGGTGTGGGGTGTTTTGTTTTTTGTTTTTGTTTTTTGGGTTTGTTTTTTGTTGGTGTGTTTTGTTTTTTGTTTTGTACATCTTTCAAAAAATCTTGTAAAATTATTCTGATACCTAGGACAGAGTAGGTGATTAATAAATGCTTGTTCATTGCTTTCTGCTATATCTATGGAGGGACTTTGTAAAATTGTTCCAATACCTAGCACACAATAGATGATTAGTAAATACTTCTTCATTGATCAATTGATTGACATATACATTGGAGCCATACAAATAATGGAATTTTAAAAATCCTCATGGGAATGGATTGAATTGAGAAGTTTGAGTGAAATGATCTCCACAGTCCCTAAACTCCCTAAATCCTATAAACCCATCAGGATTTGAGAGTCTTGAGTATACTCAAGATGGTGGTTACCAAGGAGAAGCTGGTGGGTTTTTTTAAACAATAGTCTTAGCAAGGACAGTCTCCACCCAAAGAAAGCACTCGATCATTGTAGGGGACTACTTTGAAGGAAATACACATTTGGATGGAAAAACCCCAGTCTGTTTAACAGGATATCTTGTGGTATGTTGGAAGGTATGCTGGGGAGGGAGCTAAGACACCTGAATTTGAATTTTGACTATGCCTCTGAGTAACTGAATTCAGGCCCTCTTATGATAGAGAAGAAAAAACCACCAACAAAACCAATGAGGACCTGGGTTTGAATCCTGACTTTGCCAATTCTATTTGTATGACCTTGGTCCTATCACTTCCCTTCACCTGAGGCCTCCAAGAGGAGGCTAGATGCTCACTTATAGGATACATTGAAGAAGATTTTATTATAAATATAAACATAATATAAATAAAATTTATTTTATTTATAATAAGTTCTCTTCCATCTATGAACTTGGTATTCTCACTGAGCCTCAGTTTCCTCAAATGTCAAAAAATGAAGAGGGTTGGACTATATGGCCTCTAAGGTCCATCTGGAAGACCTATGATCGCATGAACTTAACCCAGTCCTTTCCTCCTCTAGGCTCAGTTTCCTCATTTCTAAGATAAGAATAAGCATAATTGTACTGTCTACCTTTTGCCCATCAACCAGAAGGGCCTTTATCACCTGCAAAATGCTGAAGAAATCTGCACTATTAGTATTTCTTTGCCAGCACCATTGGGCACTCAAGGCAGGGTGGGGCTCTGCCAATCCAGGCTAGTTTCAGTCCCACTGCCTTCTTATCTGCTGCGGCAGAGACAGACAAGAGGGCCGGGCGTCTGCTCCCATGTCTGGCTCATTAATAACCGGCTGAGAGCCCTTTATCAAGTAATTAGCCTCTGCCTCCTTTTTTTTTAAACCTCCCAGGCTCTCAGTAAAATCCTCTCCACTACCCAGCATTGCTTGGGGAAACAGGAGAAAGCTGAATATTGTCCCTGCTAATGGGCTGGAGATGCAGCTGAGAGGCCCTGGCTCTCTGTGAGCCAGCCAGAGAATGGGGGAGATGGGGAGGTGGCCAGAGAGAAGGGGAGGGCAGGATTGTGCAGGTGCCCAGCCGGGTCCGAGAGCCCCCTCCATCCTATCTCCCTGCCAGACAGCCTGTTTCCTCTCTTTATCCAGTCTCCTCCCCATTCTATCACAAAACAGCAGTTTCTCCCTCCTCCCCTTGGATCTAAAGCTGGTTGGGTCTCCATTCGGAGCATGCTTCATCCTGGAGACTGACAGGTCCTGTTTAATTAAACCAATTACCCTCCCCCCTCTCCCATTTGGAACCCTGTTAACGCCATAATTAGGGGGGAAATGCCAGGTTGACAGACTAATATTTGGTATTTACACAGAGCCCGAGGTACACATTGACCTAATTAGTTAATAGCCAGGCTTGGGGCTGGTTTATGGAAGACCTACAAAAAATCGAAAATACTTTCTGATGAGAGCCTTCCTCCTCAGAGGGCTAAGGGCTTTATAATTCTGGGCCTGATGGAGCTGAGTTGACGTAGATGTCAAAGACTGGGCAGGAGACATTCTGTTTACCTAAATCCAGTCCAGTGGATTCTTGACTTCAAATCAAGGAGGCCTGAGTTGGTACTTTTGGTTCTGGTATTTGCCAGTTATCTGGGCACATCTGGGAGTCTGGGCTGGTCACTATTCAGTCCATTAACAAGAGTTTATTAACAGGCACTGGGCTAAACACTGAGAATATAAAGAAAGGCAAAAGATAGTCTCTGCCCTCCAGGAGCTCACAGTCTGAAGGGACAGATAAGGTGAGGACAACTACGTACACAAAATATTTATTAAACTCCTACTATGTGCCAAGTACGGTGCTAAGTGCTGGAGATACAAAAACAAGGGGAAAGAACGCATCCCTGACTTTAAGAGGCAGCTGGAATCAGGAAGATCTGAGTTCAAATGCAGCCTCAGACACTTACTAGCTATGTGTACTTGGGCAAGTCACTTAACGTGGACTCTTTAGTTTTCTCATCTGTAAAATGGAGATAATTATAGCATCTACCTCAAAGGGTGGTTGCAAAGATCAAATGAGCTAGTGTTTGTAAATCACTTTGCAAACTGTAATGCACTATGTAAATGCTAGCTATTTCCATGAACAATTAGCAATGTCCTGAAATGCAATGAACTGCCCCAGGAAATATCAGTTCCCCTCTCATGGACAGCTTTCAACTCTAGGCTGGATAACTCCTTCTGGGGGTACTGGGAAGATCCCTGTTCAGAGGTAGATTGGATTAGATGGTCTTTTTCCACTCTGATTCTCTGAATATCTTTTTGGTGTAGCCTTAAAATGGGCAAGGGATCTTTCCTGGGATTCTTCATTTTAGCTCTAACTCCAATAGGTAACCAACTACTTCTCTGGATGAAATTGCTCAGAGGACATGGTTATCTGCTGGAGTTCAATCCCAAACGTTTGTTGACCTCCCCTTTTTATAGTGGGGGAAATGCAGCCACAGGGATGGGGTTGGGGACGGTGGACTTCAAAAGATCACTGTGTGATTATGTCAAGGAATGTATTAATTTGTGTCTGTACTATGTGTATGTAATATAAATTCAGCATATACATATGTTAATTGATGTATACATTGTTTCCCGGACAGAATGTAAGGTCCTTGAGGGCAGTATCTGTTCTGCTAAAGTCCGGGAACATAAAGTCCCTTCATAAAGGATTGTGGATTGGTGGGTTCATTGACTGTCCTCCCTACAGAGTGTGAGGGCCAGGACGATCTCATTTTGGTCTTTTTTACTCCCAACACCTAACACTGTGCTTGGCACATAATAAGCACTTAATAAATGCTCGCTGATTGATTCAGTTGCCGGGACTAGACGGGATTGAAGCAAATAAAGAAAACAGCGGAGCCTCCTAGAAGCCCGTACCGCAGCCGGCTGCCCCGAGACCTTGTAAATTTCCGTCTGGCTCCGGCCAGGACCACGTGGGGGGTGGGGGAGGGGCTGGCCGCCTGCAGCTCCTGCTGCCGGTGTTCATCCCCCTGCCTCCGTCCTCCGTCCTCCATCCTCCATCGCCGCAGCCCCTACATGAAGGGCCGTGTTTATAGGCGCTGACTTTGCCGCTTTCGGCCCGCCTGCTTATCTTGTTTGTTCTAATTATGTCAAGTAAGTCATTATAATTTTATGTTTTTTAGATTAACACTTTTGCTCAAGGGCGCCGTAATTAGTGAACGCTCGGTGGCTTAATGATTCCGAGCGCAATCGAGGCAAAGGGTTTGGGGATTTTTGTTTTGGTTTTTGGTTTTTTCTCCAGTAAATCTATGTAAGAGTCAGTGGTGGATGGGGGCCTGGTGTCCAAGCCCTCAGCTGGAGAAGATAAAGCCTTTTGTTATGACGGGAAAAGTGTGGGCTCTTGGAGGAGAGTAATAGCCAACTCTGGGAAGAATTAGGCCATTAACTCAGAATGAGGCCATCATTCAGAGCTAACGACCGTGGAGGCTGCGACTGCACAAAGGGACGGCTTTTCTCCCCTGGCTCCTGACCGATTGCCAGGGGATTTTCATCCCAGGCACTGGGGTCAGCACTCCAGGTGATGGACCTGTCTCCTCCCCTGCCAGCGCTGTCCCTGGTGGCTTCAGGCAACCCACAAGTACTTAGGGATGGTGGAATTTGAGTGTCTATGCACACACGTGTGACATACACGTTTATACACATGCAACACGGATATGTACACATGTATGCACGTACAAGCACATATATGTGTGTATCTTTATGTTTATATATATACATATATACACATAGCATGCATTTATGCACATATGTGGATACAGATATACCTTATGCAGGACTGGACTGTTTAAAGCTTGGCATTTAGCAGGAAGGGCCTGGGATAGAGAGATCAGGAAAGAAAGGAATAGAGGAATTCCTGCGCTTGAGAAATCTGTAGGCAATTTGAGAAAGCTAGAACCCACTCAGTAGGATTATAGGTGCTTGAAGGAACCTCAAAAGCCATCTGCCCCAGCCCCCTCATTTTACAGATGAGGATGCTAAGGTTTCCCAAAGTAAGGTGACTTGACCAAAGTCACACAGCAGTTCTAGCAGAATCAGGATTTGGACCCAGCTTTTCCAGTGCTGGAACCAATGCTCTGTACTACATTGCTTCAGTATCTTTATCTGTAAAAAAAAATGGGAGGGTAGAACTAGATCAGTTCTCAGAACGTGATCCAGGGACCCCATGGCTTCTCCCAAACCCTTTCAGGATCCACAATGTCAAAACTATTTTTGTAATAACGCAGACATTTTAATTTCTAATGTGGTAAATATCCATAGATAAAACCCACATAAACAAAAGGTCTTTAGGGGAGGGGTCCTCAGTAATTTTTAAGAATGCAAAGGTATCCTGAGATTTTGAGAATCGCTTGATTAAATGATTTCTACCTAAGGCCTTTTCCCGACTCCAAAGCCTATGAAAACCAAGATGTGACAGCATTGAGGCTGGCCAGCCAGCCAGGCATAGCGAGCAGGCCCTTTGCTAGATGGGCCGAGGGGACCTCCTTCTTCTTGCCTGTGTCCTGGCTGCCCTTGGCAAGTTTTGCTCAAGCCCCTTCTCACCAAGGAAACCAATTATATTGAAATACTGTTATCAGTATATTGAAAACCAAGTTCAAGTACCCCAGATTCACACTCTCTGTCCTAGAAAATGAGAGAGGGTGGGACATGGCATAGGCCAGTTTAGGTGGGATGGGGAGGAGGGAAAAGGATAAGAAAGGGCATGTCCCAAAAGTTTTAGTGCGGCTTTAAGCTTTAAAAGCTATAAGGGTTTCTGGCATTTACAAGCTTAGAAAAGGAAATGAGGCATTGAGTGGGAGAAGTGACTTGCCCAGGGTCATACAGCTAGTATCTGAGAAGTCAGGTCTTCCTGACTTCAAGTCCTAAGATCTGTCTTCTGTCTATACCAACTCAGATGTTCCAGTCAACCAGGTAACTGGGCAGCCTGTGATGAAGAAGAATGGGGAGAAAGGAGGGGGAAAGGATAGACAGTGGGTAGGGGAAGGGTACCAAAGAATAACTCCAACCTCTGATGGTACCCCTAGACAGCAAGGTGGTGCAGCAGATAGAGCACTGGCCTGAGGTCGGGAGGACCTGAGTTCAAGTACAGCCTCAGATGCTTACTAGCTCTGTGATCCTGAATAAATCACCACCTCTGTCTGCATCATTTTCCCCATCTGTAAAGTAGGAATAATAGTAGCATACATTTATGCAGACATGTGGATATAGATATACCTTATCTACATCCTTCCTTCCAGGTTTGTGGTGAGATTCACATGAGATAATATTTGTAAAGTGCTTGGCATAATGCTTGGTACATAGTAGGTATTTAATAAATGCTTGTTTCCTTTCCCTTCCTTCTTTTTTCTTTCTTCCTTCCTTTCTTCTTTCCTTCCTTCCTCCTTCCTTCCTTCCTTTTTTGTAAAGTACTTTTCAAATCCCAAATTGCTATATATAAATACTAATTATTAATCTTTGATAGTCTCTGAGGCCTCTCCAAACCTAGGTCTCTGACCTGGTGATACTATGACAGTCCATGCAACGAGGTCATGATGAGTCAGACACAACTGAACACTAATAATGCAATGGAAGGTGAATTCCAGGAGTTTTTTCTTTGGAGGGCTCTTTGAGTACAGGGATTTTGTTCTTTGACCAGATTTGTCTCTCTGCCTGGCACAGCTAGGCACTTAATAAATGTTGGTTGATTGAGCAAAGGAGCCATTTTTCCTTGGACCCCAAATGTTCATCCCTGAGCAAGCTTTTCACCAAGCTAGGGCCATGCCCCGCCTCTGTCCCTCAGTCCTGGGGCTCAGTGCTGTGGTTTTTACTCTCTCTGGGGCAGTCAGGACATGATCTCCCTTCTGGAGCATTAGCCCCTGCCTCCTCTTGGGCTGAAGGATGCAGTCAGGCCATTGCCAAGACGCAGGCTACATTCTGAGCTGGGATGCTCACTCCTTGCACATCTGTATTCATGAAGGCGTCTGACTGAATGAGAGACTTAGGAATTCCAGGCAGGTACCTGCTTTAATAGCTCCCTAAATAGAAAATGAGGCATGCGAGGGCTCAGATAGGCCCCCAGAGCACATCTCCTTATGCCCGCCTCCTCCCTCCCCAGCCCTCAGAAATGTCACAATGACTTACAACTCCAGCCTGCTCTGAGAATGAATGCCAGCCCTGGGAGCTCTGATGGGGGCCAGACCACTGTGGGGAGGAGGCAAGTCAGGAAAGGGAAGGGGCTCAGAACGGACAGGTCTTGGCTTCCACTCTCAGCCGTGCCATTTATTGGATGAGTGACCTTGAGCAAATTATTTCACCTTTCTTGGAGACTGGATTCATTGGCTCCAAGAGCTGAAAGGGACCTCAGAGCTCATGTAGGCCAACCTCCCCATTTAACAGATAAGAAAACTGAGGCACAGAGAGATTAAGAGAGACCACTAGGAGCACAAGGAAGAAAGCTCTGGACCTGGAGTCAGGAAGACCCGAATTCAAATCCAGCCTCAGATACTTGACTAGCTGTGTGACCTTGGGCAAGTCACTTAGCCTCTATTTGCCTCAATTTCCTCATCTGTAAAAGGGAAATAATAGCACCTACCTCCCAGGGTTGTTGTGGGTATAAAATGAAATATTTGTAAAGCACTTTGCAAACCTTAAGGTGCCATGGAAATGCTAGACATCAGCAGCAGCACCATCACCACCACCACCGTCATCATCATGAAAAAGCTACACTATTTGCTCTTCCTCATACTCAACACCCCATCTCCCACCTCCATGCCTTTGCACCTTGTATATATGTGGAATGTGTCTTATAGGTCTGTGTACACACACACACACACACACACACACACACACACACACACACACACTTGGTTAGATTGGAAACTTCCTGAAGAGGAGAGGAGAAGGAGAGGGAGGGGGAGGAGAAGCAGGAGAAGAAGAAGGGGGAGGAGGAGGAGGAGAAGAAGAAGAAGAGAAGGAGGAAGGACAGAGAAGAAGGAAGAGAAGGGGAGGAGTGGGGAGAGAGAAGAGGAGGGAGAAAGAAGAAGAGAGGAGAGAGAAGGAGGGAGAGAAAAGAAAAGACGAGAGGAAGGAGGGAGGGAGAGAGTGGGAGTCCCCAGTGACTCACCGGTCACCTGGGCCAGGCCCAGTGGCTTTTTGCAGTTTGCCTTTACTGACTAATCACCACCTCACGGTCTGAGAAGGACCTGAGCCAGTCTAATGCATGTCTCTGTGCAAACATTCCCACCTGCATCTCTTTTGTTAGAAATCTCTCTGGGGAGGATCCTCCAATCATGGATTTTGAGCTGCAAGGGAACAGGGAGTCCAGGGAGCCCAACCTGCCCATTTCTCAGATGAAGAGCCTGGATCCCAGAGCAGGGAGGTAACAGAGGCCATGGGTCATGGGTGGCATAGCAGGATCTGAACCCCAGTGTTTTGACTCTGGAGAGAACATTCTCTTTGCAATGTGGGGACATTGAGGGAGCAGGCTTTCTTGGCAGGGCTGAGCTCTGAGCTAAGGCTCTGGCTGACCCCTAGGGATGTTTGGAGAAGCCAGGACAGCAAGTGTCAGTCTTGGGAGCCCCAAGGAGAGGAGAGAAGATTCTCTCCAGCTGGAAGAACATTTGAAAGCTGGAGATTAATGTGCCTCTTGTGAGTAAATGTTCAGACACTTTGTTAAGGAGGGAAAACATCCCCATTTTTCTATATTGCCTCTTGTCCAGAAAGCAGCCAAAGTCCTCTCTCCCTGCAGGCTGCCAAGATCTGTCACCCCAGGGCAAGATACTGCAGTGCGTATGGTTGGAGCTCCTCGTCTCTGAGTCACAGCAGGGAGCTCGTCTGTCCTGGGGTTTTCTACCATCATCTCTCACCAATGTGTCTTTGCCCAGGCTGGCCACCATGCTCACCCTCCTTTGTTCAACTTGAGGCTCAGCCCACATGCCACCTGCTATGAAAAGTCCTTCTTGATCTCAGTCCCCAGTCCTCCTCTGGTTTGTTCCTACTGAGCTCTAGTATAGTATTTTAAATAAGGAGGGGCATGACTCAGATGAACCCAGATCCTGGCATTTTAGAACTAGCTAAAGGCTTCCCGACTTTAGACTTCAGGGAGTACTGGTATCTTTATGGAACACATGACCCTGAGAAGTGGAATGAGCTGAAAAGAAACGAGACCCAGAAGGGTTTACTCAGGGAAGCTGAAGATGTTTGCCATCTGCCTTAAACTTTTCAATTCAAAACATTATTTTATTGAGTACCTTGTACCTTGTCTCACTCCTGGACCTGGGACTCGCTGCTTTTCTCTAGGAAATCCACTTTTTTCCCCCTGTCATCTAAAGATCATTGTCTGGGGCGGGGGGGAGGGGGTGGGGCACGGAGCGGGACAGTACCGTACATTGAGAAACCCCAAGTGGAGTGCGAAGGAATGGTAGTGGAAGGAATGAGTCTTAGGGGCCAGAGTGTGTCAGTGGCTTAGCTCTGTACTGCAAATGTGACAGCCATGATGACAGTTGGATTTAAGTCAAAAGAGCCCTGAGAGGTTATGTCCAGCCTCTTCACTTTATAGTTAAAGGAAATGACCCCTAGAGAAAGGGAAATGACTTGGGTAAGGACCTACAGCTACTTTGTATCAGAAGGAGGATTCAAACCCAGGTTTTCTGACTCTAAAATCAGTGGTGGCAGTAACTTTCCCTATGATTGTATTGTTCTGTTTGTCTTTCATCCTTGAAGAGGACCATGACATTAGGAAGGTGATGACATGACTTGCAATTGATTTTTATTTGAATAAGGGAGGGTTGTGCAAGGTCACTAGCCTCACTTTTCCTGCAGAGCCATCTCGGTCTAGTGATTGGAGATGTTCCAGCATTGATGATAGAGCAAGCTGGACCTCAAGGGCTGTTGGATGATTATAATTGACTAATTATTATGATTATAATCAACTATAATTAATTATAATTGACCTTGTGTTGGACACTCTAAGAGTATATAGACAATTACATAAAGCACTGCCTTGCCCTTGAGAAGCTTCTCTTGTTGGGGAAGCAAGATGTACACACATAGAACTTTATGAAGTAAACACTAGATCAATGCTCTCATCTTGAGGATGTGAGCTGTAATTCAGCCAACATTTATTAATTGCCTACTGTATACCAGGCACAGTGTTAGGAACTGGGGGTGTAGTTTGCCTTCTTTAAGGGATAGGCAATATAAAATATGTACACAGAATAAGTCACAACAAAATGTATCCAAAGTAAATACAAGGTAATTTTGGGTTGAGGAGGACACTAAAAACTAGAGGTTTAAGGATGGGTGAACTCATGAAGAAAATAATACCTGAGCTGAACCTTGAAAAGGACCAGGGATTCCAAGAGGTAAAGATGCTAGGGGTGGGGATGGCATGTCAGATATGGGAAACAGCTTATGCAAAGGCATGGAGATGGGAGGTAGAATGTCATCTATGGAAAGGCAGGTAGGCCAGAATGTGTGAAGGGGAGTGATGGAATCAGGCTGGAAAGATAGCCTGCATCCAAGTCATCGAAGGCTTTCATAGCTGAAGAGGGGGCACTGTACAAGATTCCAAAAGCAGTGGGGCTCCTTGGGCAGAGTAGTGTAGTTGGATCTGTGTTATAGGAATAGCACTTTGTCAGCTGTGTTGAAATGAATGGAAGAGGGAAGAGACTAGAGGACGGGAGGCCAGTTGGGAGGCTGTATCCTTCAGGTGAGGGGTGACAAGGGTCCGATTCTGTGAGCTCAGGGGAAGGGGTGGAGGACAGTGGTTGATAAGTGACTAGATTATGGATTGTGACACACAAGGAAGAGTCAGGGCCAGTCACCTGGATCTGGGTTCAGATCTTTGTGCTGTTCAGTCATATTGAGCTCTTCCAACCCTCTGGGACATAGCACAGCATTACTGTCCATGGATGGGCTTTTCATAGCAAAGATCCTGAAGTGGGTTAAAGCAAACAGAGGTTGAGTGACTAGCCCAGGGTCACACAGTAATAAGTGTCTGAGGCCAGGTTTGAACTCAGGTCTTCCTGACTCCAGATCCATTGTTCTATGCACTGAGCCACCTGGCTGCCTCCTAGCTAAACAGAGGTTAAGTGACTTGCCCAGGGTCACACGACTAGTTAGTGTCTGAGGCCAGGTTTGAACTCAGGTCCTCATGATTCCCAGGTCTAGTGCTCTATCCACTGAGCCACCTAGCTGCCCCTGTGCTATAACTTACCCCTTGGATAATAATATTAACATTTACATAGTGTATATTATATGCCAAACATTGTGCATTCAGTGATCAGATAGCCGAGATGTGGCAACATTTGAATACAAGTCTTCCTGGCTCAGAGGCCAACTCTCTGCTACACTACTTTTTCCTTTAAAATCTCCTTGGAGGGGGCGGAGACAAGATGGCGGAGTAGAAACAGCACTTCCAAGGTGCTCTGCCCCACACAATTTCCAAACAATGTAAAAGGGGACTCTGAACAACTTCTGGAGCCCCAGCACCCACAGAACGACACAGAGAAGCTAATCTCCTGCTGAGGACAGCCCAGCAGCCCTGCAGGGAGCGGCCAGCGCAGTGCTCTGAGAGCAGGCAGCACAACGCACTGGGAACCGAGAGCACAGTGCTCTGGGAGCTGAGCCCAGGCCCGCTTGAGCCAGGTTTTAGCCCCAGGGTGGCTGGGCCAGCAGCCGGCTGGAGGGACCCCAGAACACCGCAGCTGTGGCGATTCCAGAATTATCAGCACAGATATGCCTAGGACAAAGTGAGAGGTTAGTGCCCCATAGACTTTGGGACCAGTATTTGGGGAACACACGGCTTCCTCCCCTGGGGGTGAAAAGCCTCTGTAGAAACATGGCATAGAAGCCATTTTGCAGTGTCAGTGGCGACTCTAGCTCCTAGTCTGCGAACTGTAGGGAGACTCAGCAATCAGTCTGGGGGTTAATCGCTCTTGCTTTAAACTGCCTGGAACTGGATTGTGGTCTGGGGGGGAAGTTTGGGGTGTGTATCCAATTTGCCAGAGCTGGTGGAGGCTTTGCAGAGGCCACCCAACCTGCGGAAGTTGTGAAGACCCCACGTTTGGGTGGAAGCTCTTCTTTCTGGTTCCAGAGTCTTACTGTGGCAGCAAGCCCAAAAATCAAGTAATTAAGTGGCAACATGCCAAGGCAAAAGAAACAAAATATACAGAAAAATTCAACATTGGACTCCTATTTTAGGGGCAAAGAGGATCAAAGCATGGAGGAGGACTGTGAGGTCAGAACTCCTGCACCAAAAGCCCCAAATGAAAATACAAGCTGGCTACAGGCCATAGAGGACCTTAAGAAGCAGATAAGAGAAGTGGGGGAAAAATTGGGAAGAGAAATGATAAAGATGCAAGAAAAGTATGAAATGACAGTCAACAGCCTGACTGAGGAAAATAACACCTTAAAAAATAGACTAACTCAAATGGCAAAAGAGGCTCAGAAAGGCAATGAGGAGAAGAATGCCTTAAAAAGCCAGATTTGCCAGATGGAAAAAGAATCTCAAAAGCTCACTGAGGAGATTCATTCCTTCAGAGTTAGACTGGAGCAAATGGAAGCTAATGACTTTATGAGAAATCAAGATGCTGTTAAACAGATCCAAACAAATGAAAGAATAGAAGGCAATGTGAAATATCTCATGGGAAAAACCACTGACCTGGAAAATAGATCCAGGAGAGATAATTTAAAAATTATTGGACTACCTGAAAGCCATGATCAAAGAAAGAACCTAGAAATCATCCTTCAAGAAATTCTCAAGGAAAATTGCCCTGATGTTTTAGATCCAGAGGGCAAAATAGAGGTTGAAAGAATCCACCGATCACCTCCTGAAAAAGATCCCAAAAAGAAAACTCCCAGGAATATTATAGCCAGGTTCCAGAATCCCCAGATCAAGGAGAAAATACTACAAGCAGCCAGGAAGAAACAATTTCAATATTGTGGAAACATAATCAGAATAGCACAGGACCTGGCAGCTTCTACACTGAGGGATCAAAGGGCATGGAATATGATATTCCAGAGGGCAAAAGAGCTGGGATTGAAGCCAAGGGTCACCTACCCAGCAAAACTGAGTATCTTGTTTCAGGGGAAAATATGGTCATTCAGTGGAATAGAGGACTTTCAAGCACTCTTGAGGAAAGAACCAGAGTTGAATAGAAAATTTGACATCCAGATACAAGAAGCAAGAGATGCCTGAGAAGGTAATCAAGGAAAATAAATCAAAAGGAACTTATCAAAGTTGAACTATTTACATTCCTACATGGAAAAACAATAACTGTGTCTGATGAAACCTTTCTCATTATGAAAATAATTGAAGAAGGGTATATGGGCATATGTTTACAGGTATACATGGATAGAGGGCACAGGTTGAATTTGATGGGAAGGGATGATTCTTAAGGGGTGAAGTCAAGAGGTGAGAGAGGAAAGTGGCAAGAGGAAATGGAGAGAGACAGGGCAGGGTAAACTATCTCATGTAGAAGAGGCAAGGGGAAGTAGTTATAGGGGAGGGGAAGAATGGGAAGGCAAAAAGGCAAAACCATATTCTCATTGAAGTTGGCTCAAGGAGATAATCACATACATAGTAAATGGGATATCTTACCCTGCAGGAGAGTTGGGGAAAGGGGAATGAGAGGAGGGATGATGGAGGGGAGGGCATTCTGAGGGGAGGGGAGGTTAGAAGTACCCACTATCAAAGAGGGACAGGATCAGAGTAGGGAATGGACCAGGTGGGAGGTGAGATGGCTGGGAGGGAAATATAAGCAGTCTTTTACAATATATCTACTATGGTAATGTTTTGCATAGCTATACATGTACAACACATACTGAATTGCTTTTCTTCTCAGAGGGAGTGGGTGACAAGGGAGGAAGGGAATGGATCTGAAAATCGAAGTTTTAAAATTAAATGTTTCATAAGATGTCCAGGCATTGGGGCTCAGAGATTCACCTTGCTCAAATGGCAAAGTCGAAGGGGGTATGGGAGAAGATACGGGAGAGAACAGATTGGATGAGGGGATATCTAGTGGGACTGCTACTCTGGGGTGGTGGGTAGGGAAAAAATGGGGGAAAATTGTAACTCAAAATCTGGTGGAAATGAATGATGTAAACCAGAAGTTAATAAAGCATTTGTTTAAAAAAATCTCCTTGGAGAATCCCCCCCTTCCCCAAAGCATTGAAAGCCCTCCCCTGATTGTAGTGGTCCTTGTTTCAGTATACCTTAACTGTGGCAACCCAGTGCCACATATCTTTCCCTCTAAACAAAGACAGTTGAGCAAAACCAACCCACATGGTAACCATACCTGAGTGTTTGCAAAATATAACCCTTCCACCCCCTCACCTTGCTGGAAACATTCATCCATCATCTGTTCTCCAGCATGAATGAAGACTGATCATTGCAGACATTTGAGAGTTTTGCTTCTTTGCTTTTTGAAAGTCCTTCATTTACATTATAGTAAATCACTGTGTATTTTGTGGCCCTGGTTCTGCTTATATCATTCTGTGGCATTTCATCTAACTCTTCCCAGACTTCTCTGAATTCCTCAAATTCACCATTGGTATGATGCAATAAAGTTCTGTTACATTCCAACAGAATTTATTCAACCATTCTCAAAATGACAGGCATTCTCTTTCTTTCTTTCTTTCTTTCTCCTTCCTTCCTTCCTTTCTCTTTCTTTCTTTCTTTCTTTCTTTCTTTCTTTCTTTCTTTCTTTCTTTCTTTCTTTCTTTCTTTCTTTCTTTCTTTTCTTTCCCACAAAATGTGGCTATGAATATTTTGGTGTATGGATACTGGATCTTCCTTTCTGTCTTTGCATTCCTTAGGATATATGCCCCATAATGGGATCTCTGGGCCTAAGGGTATACATACTTTAGTCACTTTTCTCATAGAATTTCAATTTCTTCCCAGAATGTTTGGGCTAAATTTAGAGCTCCATTAATAGTGTGCCTATCTTCCCACAGTCCCTCCAGCACAGACTTTTTCTATCTTTTCTGAACTTTGTCAAGTCAGCAAGCATTTAGTATGAGTCAGACACTGTGCTAAGCTCTAGGCATACAAATATAAACTAAAAAGAAACACAGCACCTGCCCTCAAGGAGCTTACCTTCTAATAAGGGAAGTTAGCTGGAAAAGTCATGAAAAATGACTGGCCTGAACCCTCCCCCACAATGGCTGTTCTAGAACAAGCTCAGCAGTGGGAGAAGGGGGCTTTAGGGGTAGAGGGGTTTCCCAGGGTTTTCAAAAAAATAAATATGATCTATAAATGTCCATGTGACATAATGTCTCAAATCATTATTAGTAAGAGAAATGCACATTAAAACAACCCTAAGGTTGTACTTCACACCCCTTCTTTTGAAAACCATTTGTTCATATCTTTTCTTTTGTGCAACATTTTTCTAAAGCATCATCATGACCCTGGAAGTTCATGGTCAGCTTCCCTAAGAGGGTGTGTGGTATGATAGAAAACATTCTGGAGAATCCCGAGTTCCAATCTTACCTTCGACACTTACCTCAGTTTTCTCATCTGTAAAATGGGCGTGGCCATCCCTGTAGTTAATACCTTCCTCACAAGGTTACTACCATGAGGATCACATGAGATAATGTACATGAAAGACTTTGCAAAACTGAAAATGCTATTTAAATGATAGCAGTTGTTATGCTTTGCATGCCATAGGCGCCTAACCAATGTTTATTGAATGAATAAACGGCAGCATGGTGTAGTGGAAAGAGCATTGGTTATAGGGTCAGATCTGATCTTCTAATAGCTACTGATATCACAGGGCTCTCTGGGCCTCAGTTTCCTCATCTGCAAAATGGGCCAGTTGGACTCAGCCTTTACGGGCTCTTCTAGCTGTGAACCTGGGATCCTATGATCCTATGAATGAATCCTACAGAGGAGGAAGTGGATGAGAGGAAGTTGTAGAAGGAATGCTTGCTTTAGAATAGGACAACCTGGGATAAAATCCTGATTCTGATGCCTACTGACTTTGTGACCTTGGGCAAATCACTTCATACCTCTGGGCCCCTGTTTCCTTATCTATACAAAGAGAGGATTGGGGAAGGGAAGGGAATAAGCATTTATAGAGCACCTACTGTGTACTGAGCCCTGTGCTAAGCACTGTAACAAATACTATGTCATTTGATCCTCACAACAACCCCGGAAGAGGTAGTGGGCTGTTATTACCCCATTTTACAGAAGAGAAAACTGAGGCAAACAGAGATAAAGTGACTTGCTGAGGGCCACAGAGCTATTGAGTGTCTGAGGCGGGATTTGAATTCAGGTCTTCTTGACTGCACCAGCTAGCTGTCTCCAGGGGTTTGCAATCTTATGAGGGCTCTACCCAGGTCCCAGAGAGCCAAGGTGGAGACGTGGGCCTAAGACCAGCTCCGTCTTCATTGGGAATTTCTATACTGGCTAAAAGCTTGGGCTAGCTGGCTGTCAAAGGTCTTTCCAACTCAGAGACTCAGTGATTCTAGCCTCACAAGGGGTCTAGACTGGATCTGAGGGGGCTAGGAAATTGTTTTTTAAAAATACTTTGACATGGGGGCTGCTAGGTGGCACAGTAAGCAGAGCATCGGCCCTGGAGTCAAAAGGACCTGAGTTCGGATCCAACCTCAGACACTTAACGCACACACAAACAAAAACCTAGCCATGTGACCTTGGGCAAGTTACTTAACCCCAATTGCCCTCCAAAAAGGAAAAAAAACCAACTTTGACAGGCACACCAGTATAATTCTTTGTAATTCCGTGTGTTTTACTTTATGCACTTAAAAACGTGCTTCTGAGAAGGGGTCAGTGGGGGGTCACCATACTGACCACCAAAGTGGTCTAGGGCACAAGAAGGTTAGGAATCCCTGGATTGGGTGACCTTCGTGGTCCCATCCAGCTCCAGATCCTACAGTGCTCTGAGGCCAGAGCCTTCCTGACCTGTGCACTCCTCATCATTGGTCCTGCATGCTCTCTGCCCATCTTCCAGATGGGTGCACTAAGGCCCAGACTAGTCAGAAGTCTCCAGAGCTCATGCACGAGAGACAGTAGCTGAAGCCTCTAGCAGCCAGGCTTGCTTTCGGTGCCGTTGCTAAGCCACTCTGCCCACCTCCCAAGTGGGTGACTGCAGACCAGCCAGGGTTGCTAGGAGCCCGGTGAGGGCTGCTGTCTGCAGAGCAGGGCCATAATTGCCCAGGCAAACAATTGTTTAGGAGCTTTCAGGCAGTCTAGGATGAGAGGCACAGACAAGCGTTCTGATGCCTTCTTGGGTCAGTATCTATCAGTGCAATGGCCTCTGAGGGCCATCACTCTGAGGGCCAGGGTTTGTGAAAGGCTCCCAGGATGCTCAGCCCTGATGGGGGCGAGGCTGTGGGGGAGCCAAGAGGAGGCCGAGTGAGCTCAGCAGGGTTCCAGGAAACATCCAGAGGACTGTCCTGGGCAGCCTGTAGTAGAATAACAGATTGTTGTTCAGTGGGGTGCTCTGGGGGCCCCCAAAAGAGAGAGATGGAAGAATCAGAATGATATGATAGAGGGATGGGTAGAGAAAGAGTCTGGGAAATCTGGGTTCAGATTCTGCTGCCATGTTACCATTAACTTCCTTATCTGTAGAGTGGAGAGAATGCCTGGCCTTCTCACCTGAGATTTGGCAAGAGGCTCAGCACTTTGCAAACTATGTGTCAGTTTCTGTAAAAATATTAGAGCCAAAGGGGCCTGAATCCAACCCTCAATCTTTTTTTTTTCTTTTTTTGGGGGAAGGGGGAAGGGGGAAGGCAGGGCAATTGGGATTAAGTGACTTGCCCAAGGTCACGTGGCTAGTTTTTGTGTTAAGAGTCTGAGGCCAGATTTGACCTCAGGTCCTCCTGACTCCAGGGACAGTGCTCTATTCACTGTGCCACTAGCCGCATCCAACCCTTAATCTTAAAATGGACCAGTAGGGAATAAAGTATCAGGAGTCAGGAGACCTGTATTCAAATTCTGCTTTGATCCCTCAGTAGCTGGTGAGTATGATTCACTCCTCAGAGCCTCAGTTTCCTTATGTGTACAGTGGGGATAATAATACCTTTGCTACACAACTGATGGGGCTCTGTTGTAAAGGAAATGTGAGTTTTTGATAGCTAAGACAGGATTAGAACTCAGGTCTCCTAGGTCACACATAAACTCGAATAGCTTCCTGTTATTCCCAGGAGCAAATATAAAGTCTTTTGTTTGGTAGTTAAAGCTCTTCCCAGTCTGGCTTCTTCTTACCCTTCAGGTCTTCTGGAACTCCACAATCCAGTCCTACTGGCCTCCTTGTGGTTCCTCTCACACAGTGCTCCATTTCCCACCTCCAGGCCTTTGCCCACACTGGTCCTCATGCTTGGCTCCTCAGTTCCTCTTTTTAGAACCTCTGGCTTCCCCCAAGACTTCCATGTTCTATCGAGGACTTTCCCGGTCTCCCCAGACACTAGAGCCTTCCCCTCAACGGTTCCTGTCTCTCTGTGTTGTGGGAGGCCCAGTTCCTCAGTGGCGATCCTTCTACCTACTGTAAGTACGCTTTGTGTATCTTGTATATACCAAGTTGTTTTCTATAGTCTCTTCAATTAAAAGGTGACCTCATTCAGGGCAGGGGCATATTTTTCTCTTTTCCTTGGTCCCCAGAGCTTAGTACAGTTCTGGGTACTCAATAATTGCTTGTTGATTGATAGAAAGATACCCCTCCCTCCAATCCTGGGTGCTTTCTACTACACCAGACTTTCCCCTGTTTCTAAGTGTCAATGTCTTATGTGTCAGTAACTGGCATAGACTTGGAGTTAGGAAAACCTGAGTTTGAATCCTGCCTCGTGGACTTAGAATTGCGGGTTTAAAGCTGAAAGAGACATTAGAGGTTGCTTCTTTTTACAGAGGCTGTAAAAAGGCTGTCCTGTCCAAGGTCCTACAAGTATTAATGGCAGTCTTGACATCACGACCTTTGATTCCAGATCCAGCCCACTTCCCACCAGACCTTGGTGGCAGTGTGACCTTGGGGAAGTCACTTAATGTCTCTGAGTATCAGTTTCCCTCTAGGTATAATGGACACAAAAGCACATGTAGCTCCTCCCTCATAGTTTGGTTGTGGGGGTAAATGGAAATAATTTCTAAGTGCTTGGCAAGTTAAAAGCTGTGTTATCAATAATGGTGATAATAGCGAACATTCATACAGCCCTCTACAAATATGGCCTCATTTTGTCCTTGGGACAACCCTGGCACTAGATGCTATTTTATCCCCATTTCACAGATGAAGAACTGAGGCACAGAGAGATTATTAAGTGCCTTATCCAGGGTCACAAAACTAGTAGGTGTCAGAGGCTGGTCTTGAACTCAGGTCCAGGCCTCTATGCACTACACCGCCCAGCACGTTTAACAGTAATACTGTTATTATGTTTTAAAGCCTGGTCCCATGCCTTGGGCAGTACATCAGCAGCCCCTGGCTGACCCCCAAGTCCCCCTCCATCCACCAAGCAGCTTTGTCCTTGCCCCAGCACAGCTGACGGGCAGAATTCACCTCACTTTCTGCTTTAATCCTTGGGATTCCACACGCTCCTATGGGCTGAGGTCATGCGCCAGCTGCTGGCCCCGAGATGGGGGGGGGCTCCCTCTGACCCCCCAGCCATCCTGAGACTGAGTCTCCCATGAAGACATGAGAGCTGGAGGGAGTCTGGGGGGCCTTTGTGCCAGCAGAGAAAGGGCAGAGGCAGCCAGAGGATGAGAGACCAAGGCCAGCTTCACAGGCAAGGAAGCTCCCTGCCATTCTACAGATGGCAAACTGAGTCACAGAGGGTGAGACCTTTTCAACGTCACCCATGTATTAATCGGCAGAGCCAGGACTGAAGTCAGATCTTGACTGCAACTCCATCCAGCCTTTCTTCCTCCCTCCTTCCCTTTTTCTTTTTTCTCTCTTGTTCCCTCTTTCTTTCCTTCCTTTCCACTTCCCTCTTTTTTCTTTTCTTCCTTCCCTCTTATTCTCCCTTCTTTCCTTCTCTTCCTCCCTCTTGCCCTCCTTCCTTCCTTCCTTCCTGACACTGATCCCTCACAGAATTTTCAGTTTAACAGGGCAACCTCATATGCACCATGGAAGGACAGAAAGAATGCCGGTCTCTGAACTTAGTCACAGAAGCCTTGGGTTTGAATTCTGTCTTTCTTACTAGGTGTGTGGCCCTGGGCAAGTCACCTGCCTTCCCTTTGTCTCCCGTTTCCTCATCAATAAAAGGGAGGCACTGCTAGTCCTGCTCCTCATGTCACAGGGCTGTAGAGAAAGTCATCGATGAACCTTAAACTGTAATAGAAGCAGTTCTTACAGGTAGCTAAGACAGACCCAGTGAGCTGCACTGCCCAGCATTACGGGCTGAGGGCATGTTGTGGCCACTCTGGCATTCCCTGGCACATGGGAGACCATCAGGAGCCCTCTGCCAAGGTGTCTGTGGACATTCTTAGCCCGTGAGACCATGGGCAAGGCTTTCACCTTGAGCCTCAGTTCCCTCATCTGTAAGATAAGGGGTTTAGACCACATCTTAGGATCCTATGGCCTCTATATCTGAGGGAAGGGAGAGATCGCCTCGTCTGACCACTGAACCCGTCACGTCAGATGTTTTTCCTGCTTGGGGGTCCTACTGCTGCACAAATGTCAAGTCTTTGCCCTGGATTTGGAGGCAGAAGGGACCTCAGGGAAGAGCTAACACAAAGAAAAGTTTTGATCTTGATCAGATAGATGGTCAGTAGGGAACCATGGTGGTTTCTAGAGCAGGGGAAGGGGGAAAAATGTCATTTTGAGAACATCAGCCTGGCAATATATAGAGAACTGAGACTTGTTTCCTGAGCAGCCTCCAGATTTTGTTTCTTCATCTGGAAAATAAGACTTAGGTGATGATAAATGCTAATATTTATATAGTGCCTTATGGTTTGCAAGATGTACTTGGTCCTCACAACAACCCTGGGAGGGAGGAGCTATTGCTATCCCCATTTTGCAGATGAGAAAACTGAGGCTGAAGGAGGTTAAGCCACTAGCCTAGGGTCACATAGCTCTTGTCTAAGTCCTAGTGATATTTAGCACTGAGCACCAGAACACAGTAGGTACTTACCACTGGCACATAGTAGGCACTTAACAGCAGAGAGGAAGACAAAGTCGCAGTCCAAGCCTGCTGACTTTCCCTGGGTAGTTTCACGTAAATAAATACTAGGATTTATGCAAAAGCTCGAACGTTCAAATGCCATGGCCTCAGATTTCCTGGGACCAACAAGGGCTGACTCTCTCCTTGGAGTCAGAAGTGGGTCTGACAGCCGGCTGTCAGTCCCTGTCTGCTGGCCTGTCCCATGGCCTCCCCCACCACCAAAGTAGCAAACACACTCACTAGCCGGTAATTAGATCCCCAGCTAAGGCCCTCGGCCTGCTGGGGAGGCACGTTCCAGGGTTTGGGGTTTGGCTCCCGCTTCTCCTAACCTTGAGCTTTTCTTAATAGCCCAGAAATCTATTTCTGGCCCTCGTGGTCGTAGTGTTAATGCCCAGCCCCTGGAGAATGCCGCCTGCTAAGTCGGCCACTATCCAGAGACGGCCCCATACCGGTTGGCTTCAGTGAGGCCCGGCAAGGGGGACGAGGAACATGTGTGTCTGGACAGGCCCTCCACGAAATCTAAAGAGGCCGAACTAATCCCTGGCCCCCCAACCCCCACCCCTGCCAGCTGATCCCCTCCACTCCAAAAAAGCTAGCCCCTTTCTGAGATCTCCCCTCTTCTCTGCTGTAAGGGGGTCAGTTGCCTCTGTCTCTCCCACCCAGGGCAGGTTCACTCTTGCCTCTCCTTAATACCTTCGACTCTCTCCCGGGTCTCCTTCTCCCCATCTCTACCCTAGGTCGGAAATGAATGAGTGAATAAATGAATGCCTGTGTATTTCTCTTCCCCCCCCCCCCCCCAGTACTGGGCTAGGCCCACGGAGGGTGCTTGACAAAGAGCGCCCCATCCTGTGCAGATTCAGTGACATTACATTTGTAAAACACTGAGGACAGTGCCTGACGCATAGTAGGTAGTTTAAGATGCTTGTTCCCCCATTCCTCAGTTTCCCCATCTGTAAAATGAAGAGGTCACACCAGCCCTTGATCTCAAGATCCTGGAGGAGCCCAGGTTGAGCAATGTTTATCACAAACAAATGAATCTCTCATTTCAGGGCTGTGAGCACCCCGGGGTGGTAACAGGGTGGCCTCCTGATTGTAATGAAAGCCTGGAACACTGGTGAATGTGTACATACTCACCTCCCTGATGACACCTCACCCTGTACTTGGGGCTGGGTCCAAAGGGACTTAGAGGAGCAGGGGAAAGAACAGAATAGGAAGGTGCTAGAATCAGTTCCTCCTGAATCTTTGACCAAACCACCTCCCCCCAGACCTGCATGACTTAGATGTGGGCCTGCAAAACACGCACTTTCTTCTGCCTTCGTGCGAAGTCAGCCCAGTCTCCCTGCCCAGGATTATTTCACCCCAATTCCTCTCCCATGATTAGTCAAGTCTACCAGCTACTCAATTTTTTTTTTCATTTTCCACCCACATTTTTTGGAAGGCAGTCCCTCAGGCCTACATTTCACCCCCTCTTGTGTCTTAGAATTCCTGGCAACCCAGAGCAGGATCCAGGTGCTGCTTCTTCCAGAAAGCCTGGGTTCTAATTCTGACCCCACCACTTACCAATCTCTCTGGGCTCAGTTTATCAGTAAAGTGAAGGGGGAGGGGACTAGGAGTCTTCAAGGCCCCTTGCTGTTCTCAATCTATGCTTTCCCCCAACTCTTTCTCTTTCCTTCTTCAAATCCCATATCCCCTAGCAGAATGTAAGCTTCTTGGGGGGGGGGGGGGATTTCATTGTTTTCTTTGCATCCTCCTCTCCTGTTTTATCAGAGTGCCTGGGCCATAAGAGACCCTTAGTAAATGTGTGCTGAATTGCATTCACTGCTTTACACTCAGTAGAAAGTTGTAAGGGAGAAGGAATGAGGAGGCCTCCCCATTCTTGCAAGGAAGCTGGCCCTGGTCCTGGGCAGCAGCTGCTCCCAGTTAGGTTTCTGCCTTCCTCCCCCCACAGGGACATTTTTCTGTGGTTCCCTCATTTGAATGGGAAGTAGAATGCACATTTTTATTAGCTAGGGCACACCCACAGGGCACTTGTCCCCCATCTCCCCACAGGCTGACTGCCCAGTCTGGGCCCAGCTCTGGGGGGAGAGGAACTGACTTCAAAATAGAGGTTTGGAAGTGGGGCCGTGTTGTTGTTGGCGGGGCCTGCCTGTGGCAGGCCCATGGAGCTGGTTGGGTAGGATGAGACCAGCTGCCCTGGGGCTCTCAGAGAGCTCAGTTGTAGCTGGGGGAGCCATTTCCCTCAAGGGTGAGTCTGCTGGCCTCTCCTTTCCTGGTGACTCACTCTGGGTCAAAGAGGACAGTACTTATGCAGGCCTCATTGGACTCCAAAAGGGATTTTCATGATTTTTCATATTCCCTTTTCTTATGAAAAAAAAAAAAAGACAGGATGCTTGGCCTCCAAGAATCTCTGGCTTTCTTCAACATATGGTCAAGACCTTTCCTTTAAAAAAAAAAGTTTTATGAAAGCTCTTTTTAAAAAAAATGTTGCAGCTATATCCCAATAAATGGCCATATCTGGCAATGTCTGCCCCCTTCCATAGTGAAGTCCGTGTCTGTGCTGAGAAGCCAGAGGCATATTTCACAAAGTGGTCTCTGCAGTGATTGGAGTTCTGGAGTACCAGGCCTTCTCTGATCCCCTAGCTATGAGTGAGCAGCTAGGTGGCACAGTGGGCAGAGTGTAGGCTCTAGAGTCAGGAGGACCTGAGTTCAAGACCAGCCTCATATGCTTACTAGCTGAGTGACCCTGAGTAAGTTACTTAACCCTGTTTGCCTCAGTTTCCCCATCTGTAAAATGAACTGGAGAAGAGAATAGCAGTATCTCCAATATCTCTGCCAAAACAAAACGCCAAATGGGATCACCAGGAGTCAGACTCGACTGAACAGGTAGGAGGACTCTTTCTAACTTGAAATTCTTTTGTGTTCATTTACTTCTGTGTTTTAGTCCCATAGTGAGTCTGTCAACAAGCATTTATTATAGGTTTACTCAGGCACTGTGCTAAGAGGTGGGAAGGGGAAAAGCGCAATGCCTGCCCTCAAGGAGCTTACTTTCTATGGGAGGAGACCACCTGCAAATAACTAGGAAAAATACAAAAAATAAATGTTAAAATTTTTTAAATATGAGTAAGTGGAAATGCAAGGTGAGCTCAGTGGAATGTTAGCTTTTGTCATCATCATCAACATCATCACTTTTAATAGCTTACTTTTGGCGTGCCCTGTAAAATATCTTCAAGGTCTCTAGCATTATATTTGAGCACCATGAGGGCAGGTGCTGTCCTTCTGTATCTCAAAAGCCTACCACAGTGCCTGCTACATTTAGAAAAATATTTTTAACCAGACCTATGACTTCTTTTTTTTTTCTTTTTGGAGGGCAGTTGGGGTTAAATGACTTGCCCAAGGTCACATGGCTAGTTTGTGTGTTAAGTGACGGAGGCCAGATTTGAACTCAGGTCCTCCTGACTCCAGGGCCAGTACTCTATTCACTGCACCACCTAGCTTCCCCTGGGACCTATGACTTCTTTGGTCCAGGAACTCCCCAGTGAGGAAACATTCCCACCCTGCTGCCCTCCCTGACTTCATTGTGGTCTCAAGAAGTCCCTCATCCTACTGGATTGCCACCTCTGAAACCCATAAGCTCCCCAGTACCCGCTGCCCCTGGAGCCCCCTCTCTCCTTCTGTTTGGAGAGGGTGGCATCAGAGACCTCCCAGGTCCCCCATTTAAAGAGGAGGCCCAGGGCAGCCATTTTATCATTCACCACAGGGCTATCCATTCTCCTCTCCTATAGCCATCATCACCCTACACCATCCCCCCAGTTGGCACCTCTCTCTTTCCCCTGTAGGAAAACCTTCTCACAAAAGGATCTAAAATCCATTTGTACTAAGATATTAGTGTCTGATAACATATTACATGGTTTGTCCTCCCGGGGATATTTTCATTTTCAGAGGGATCAAAGTCTTATGCTGAAGAATGAATCACTAATGGTGAAATTTCAATTATCAGCCAGCCAGGAAAAAAAATTTTTAGGGGAGAGGGAGTCTGGGAAAAGGGTATAAAGCTGCCAGTCCCTTGAAATCTTTCTGTAGAGGTAGCGATTTCTTACCCATTTGGGTAAGTCTGTCCCTGATGAAGAGGGAAGGTTGACACATGGGAAAAAATCAGATTAGAATACATTTGCTGCTTATAATTTTCTTGGGCAAACTACTTTCCCTTTCTGGGGGTCAGGAGGGGTTTGCACCAGATGATCAATCTCTAGTGGGGTGGTGCAGTGGTTAGAGCATTGGACGTGGATTCAAGAAGACCCCAATTCACATCCAGCCTCAGACGTTTTTTTGCTATGTCACCCTGGGCAATTGGTGTCAGCCTCAGTTTCCTAATCTAGAAAATGGGGGTAATGGTATATCTTTCCAGAAAAGGATCAGATGAGATAATATATGTAAAGTGCTTTATAAACCTTAAAGTGCTATTTAAATGCTAATGATTAATTATGGCCATTATTAGCTATGTTATTATAATAACTAATTAGGTGGTGCAGTGGATAGAGGGCCAGGACGAGAGTCAGAAAGACCTTGGTTCAAAGCCAGCCTTAGATACTAGCTGTGTGATCTTGAGGAAGTCACTTGACCCTCTTTGCCTCAGTTTCCTCATCTGTAAAATGGGGATAATAATGGCACCTGTTAGCTGCTATTATTATTATTATACACACCTTAATAGCTTGCTGGTGGGATACCCTATAAAATAGCTTTTAAGAGCTCTGAGAAGCATTTAATAAATGCTTCTTGATGTGTGGATTTCAGTCCTAAACCAGGATTTTGTGACTTCCTTCATTCTTGGCCAGCCACTGAAGAAGCCCTGCCCTGCCTTCCTCACAAGACTGCTCCAAGATTCAGGGGCATAAGGGATGGAAATAAAGGGGCTCCATCATCTAGGAAGCTCCATACTGATGATGTGAAGGGTAGATTGTCATTATGTTCAAGACATTTCACTTCTCTCAGGTGGAGTTTCCACATCTGGAAAATGGGTGCCCATGGAGCACCTTCCTTATAGAACCATTGGGAGGAACATATGAGATAAATTCCACAAAGTGCTTTTCGGACTACAAAATGTGTGCAGATACCTGTTCATCATGGCCATCGTCATGGTCCCTTGTCTATCAGACTTTTTCGACACCTCAGGGTGTTCCCCAGTGCTCTCCTCCTCAGGTAGAGTGGAAACAGCATCAGGATTGGAGTCAGAGGACAAGGATTCAAATCCTGCAGCCACCACTGGTCTGCTGCCTCAGGCTCTTCAAATCCCAACTTTTTTTAGTGTCTAATTTTTATTTTATTTTTTAAAAGTAATTTTGATTTATTTATTTTTAACATTTTTAAAATTTCAAGTTCCAAATTCTCTTCCTCCCTCTGGCCCCTCCCCCCCCATTGAGAAAGCAAACAAGATGATGCCAATTATTCATGTGAAATCATGCAAGACATATTTCTCTATTAGTCAGTGCCTCCCCCACCAAAAAAGCAAGAAAAATACTGAAAGTGAACAAAGTCTGCTTCATTGCGCATTCGGAGCTCACCAGTTCTCTCTGCAGGCCCCCTCTGTTCCCCTTTCCTCTGTGATTTCTTACTGTCTACTCTGTATACATCTTGTATGTACAGAGACGTCTCCTCATGAGAATGTGAGTGCCTTGAGACTGTGGACTGTGTATTTCTCTTTTTTTCATCCCTAGCGCCTTAGCACAGTGCCTGATACACAGTAGGTGCTTAATAATTGTTGACTGATTATTTACTGTGTGGCCTTGGGCAAGTCATTTGTCCACGAGTTCATTCTCTGAGCTTCTAGTTATTCCACTATAAAGAGAAAGGGTTGTAGTGCCAATGCAATATCCACAGTGCCCACAATCACTATAAATATACCTGCATGGTGCTCAACTGCAAAATATAACAGACTCTCCATATAGAAGACAGAAGCAAAACATTTATCCAGACACCAGAAAACCAAATCCCAAAAACCAGTAAGCCTACCCCATCATAGTAGCAAAGAAGTTAATAAACCACAACAGCTCAGAGAGCCACAGAATCCTTTAGCCTTCCCACAAACCAACAAAAAACCAACATTTACTCACAAGTGTTACTGACTCCCTTAGATGGGTTCTCTCTTCCTCCCGTCTAGCTAGCTCTGACTCCCAGCTTCCTGTGGGCTTTGCTCCACCCTTCAGCAAAACCCTCCCACCACAGGTTCCATGTGATTACATTCAGCCTATTAAGGCGCAGAGTATATTTTCAAAGCAGGGAAGGTCTTCAAATTCCCTTTGGCTTGTTAAGAGAAGATCTTCAAATTCCCATTACCATTACATGGGTAGATCTATTCTAGAAGACAGCTAATATGCCTTCCAGTTCTAAATCTATAATCCTCTGATTTCAACCACAAACATTGTTAAGCACTTACTATATGCAAGGTACTATGTTAGGTCCTGAAAATGCAAGGGAAAAAAAACCCACCCCCTGATGTAAGGGAGCTTACATTTGACTGGTTCAACTATAATGTGAAGAATTTTAAGAGGGGAGAGCATTAACAGCTGGTAGTATCAGGGAGGGTTTCAAGATTTTATGGAAGATAAGGACCCTTAGAAGTGGTGAGTGATGAGGAGGGAGAGCATTCCAGCTGTGGAGAACAGTTTGCTTGAATTTATTAGGCTCTCAATATATGCCAGACATCCTGGGGATTAAAAAAAAAAATACTTTCTGCCTTCAAATAAATCCAGAAAGGTGGGTTGGGGCCAGATAATAGATAATATAGGACCTTCAACTCTGAGATAAGGAAGAAGCAAATTGGAGCCACTGAAGATTTTAGAGTAGAGGAGTGACCCCTTGAGATGCTAGCTTTGTAGAAGATGAGTTGGAGAAGGGAAAGAATGAGAACTGAATGAAAAATTAAGACCTTCTAGGCATTCAAGCAAGAGGTGATGATGACCTTAATTAGGGGATGTATGAGGACTGAGTAACTCAAGAGTTACTAACAAGAACAACCAAGGACTATGGATCTTCTTCTTCTCCTCCTTCTCCTCCTCCCTTTCCCCCTTGGGTGTCCAGCAAGTGTGAAGAGCAGGAAGAATTTTGCCATCATCTGCATTTCAGTGTTCGATGTTTACATTTCCCCATGGCCAAATAATTGTTACTTGTCTTCAGTGTTCCGGCTGGTCTTCTTCTTTGGAGAAAAGGTAAAGGAGAGCTTGAATTATACTCTGGATTAACCTTTAAAAAAAAAAAAAGGAAGTGGAGTTTGGCTGTAAAAACGTAGAAGGGAAAGGAATCATCTCGGCCATCAGTCCAGCCTGCTCCATATGCAAGAAAGTTTTCCCATAAATTGTGAGTTCCTTGAGAGTGGAGACTGTCCTTTGCCTCTCTTTGTTTCCCCAGGGCTAAACACATTGCCTGGTACATAGTAGGTGTTTAATATATGCTTGGGGCAGCTAGGTGGCTCAGTGGATAGAACACCCAGGCCTGGAGTCAGGAAAACCAGAGTTCAAATCCAGACCCAGACACTTATGCTGGGTGACCCTGGGCAAGTCACTTAACCTGTTTGCCTCAGTTTCCTCATCTGTAAAATGAGCTAGAGAAGGAAATGGCAAACCCCTTTGGTATCTTTGCTAAGGAACCATCAGATGGGGTCACAGAGAGTTGGAAATGACTGAACAATAATGTATGACTACTGACGTTGAAGAAAGGTTTTAACAGGCTAGAACACTGAGCTAAATATAATTAGATGAAGTTTAATCAAGAGGAATGTAAGATCATACACATGGATGCTACAAGAAGAGAGAGGTCCACAGAGATAACAGTTGTTCTGACAGAGATCTGGAGGGGTTTAGCAGACAGCAAACTCGATTTGAGTCAGCCATGTGATGCAGCAGCTGAAAAATCCTCCCTGGGCTTTATTCTCACAGATTTTGGGCTTCGGTCAAAGAGGCCAGGACTTAGAATACCAGTCCACCTGCACTCTGCCTTCCTTGGGGCTCACCTAGCATTCAGTTCTGGGTGCTGTAGGTCAAGGGGACAGAGGCTGGAGAGTGCCTGGCTCCCAGGAAAACAGCTGAGATGGTTGAAGGCGTCTAGTCTATGTATCATAGCAGAATTGATTGAAGGAGCTGAGGTTCTGTAGCCTGGAGTAGAGAATAACTAAGGGGGAGATGTGGTCATTGAAGGCCTATTGAAGGTGGGCTTAGCTTTGTTCTGATTGGCCCAAGAAGGCAGAGCCCGGAGAGATGGGTAGAAGATACAAATAGGCCAATATAGGTTGGATGGGGGACTATTTCACCTTTGTCCATGTGTCCCCAGAACCTAGTATATAGCATCTGGCATCTAGTAAGTGTTTAGTAAATGTTTGTTGAGTGATTGATAGCAAATCTAACTTCAAAGGTCTTAACTTAGGGAGAGAGAGGATTACCCCTACATTTCTACCAACCTTATAGAGAAGACATCTCTAAATTGGGGCTTGGGATCCTTTGGGGGAGGTTATTGAGGCCTGAAAAAAAGTGTATATAATCAGCCAATTGGAGGGTGAGAAGACGGGCTCCCATCCCACCCTCCCAATGATTGCCAGTCATGTGACTTGTCTCCTGATGTTGTTCAACCTGCATTCTTAAAGATGATCCATGACATCAGGAGAGTGATGTCTAACTTGGAAGTGAATTAAATTTAAGTGAGATAGAATCATGTGAGGTCATTAAGCCTCACTTTCTCCTCCAGGGTCATCTGAGTCCAGTGTCAGGACAAAGGTCAGGATGACTGGAGATGGCCCCGGATGCAGTGGGAGACCATGGCCTCTGCTACAGTATTTCCCAGGTATCATTTCATCTGAAAAGACACTAATGTAAGCCATATTTTGCCTCAGTGAGACTTTGTTTTGGTTTAGGTTTTTTTTTTTCTTTTTGGAGGGTGGAAGGCTGGGCAATTGGGGTTAAGTGACTTGCCCAAGGTCACACAGCTAGTAAATGTTAAGTGTCTGAGGCCCGATTTGAGAGATTTATCTTTAACGTTTAACATCAGCCACCCTCATCCCCCAGTACTCCGTCACTCACCTTTACCTTTTGTTCTCCAAATTGCCAACCTCCCTTCTTCTAAGTAGTTATAATCTAAATTAACTATTACCCACAGGTGCCATGGGGAAAGTTCTGCCCCCTCCCCCCCCACCATGTCCGCATTACTTCATGACAATAGCACAGGTGTCCCCTGGGAGGATGGGAGGGAGTAGGTAAGAGCCCTGTCTCCTCTCTTTTCATTTTGTGAGTCCTAGATGAGCTGGTTGGGGATGTTATGATTTTCAAGGATCTCATTACATTATCTTTCCCCCCAAGTAGTAATAGTATTGGTAATAGTAATAACAAAAAAAATAATATTTATACAGTGTTCAATATGTGCCAGTCACTGTGCTAAGTGCTTTATAATTATTCTCATATGATCTTCAAATAACAATAACAAATATCAATATTACATTTATTTGTTATGTATATTTATATAATACTTAGCTTTTATATTTATCAGGCAACTAGGTAGCACAGTGGATAGAATGTTGACTGTGGAGTCAGGAAGACTCCTCTTCTTGAGTTCAAACCTGGCCTCAGACACTAGCTGTGTGACCCTGGACAAGTCATTTAACCCTGTTTGCCTCAATTTCCTCATCTATATAGTAAGCTAGAGAAGGAAATAGCAAATCATTTCAGTATCTCTGTCAGAACAACCCCCATCAGGGCCACAGAGTCAGACACGATGGAAAGACAACTCAACAACAGCAACGTTTATACAGCCTTCAAGGTTTATAAAGTGCTTTACTTAAGTTAATTCATTTTATTTTCACAATACAATGCCCCTGAGAGGTAGGTGCTATTATTATCCCTATTTTATAGATGAGGAAACTGAGGTAGACAAGTTAAATGACTTGGCCAGGGTCAAGTGTCTGAGGCAGGATTCAAACTCAGGTCTTCTGGAATCCAGGTCCAGCACGTTATCCACTGCACCATCTAGCCGCCCCCAAATAAGATGAAATGAACTAGGGGTAAATGCAAAGTCTAAAACTTTGGGTTCAAAGAATCAATTTCTCTGGTACATGATGGGGGAGGAACAATTGGCCAATAGTTCATTTGAAACAGCCCTAGACATTTTAGTGGGTAAACGCTGGCTTAGCTTACTCATTCAGAAAGTTCCATATGAGTCAACTACATGCTAAAGAAATTCAGAAAGATAGCTCATTATGTCAATACATTAGAAACCTGTGATTTCTTCAGCAAGGGGAAACTCCCTGTACAGAACACTTCAGCTTTGTAATTTAGAGAGTTGCCTGGGGCCCAGGGAAATGAAATTGTTTGCCTCTGATCATCCCCATTAAGTGCCTAAGATGGAATTGGCCCTGGTACTCCAGGCCCAGCAAGCCCCCAGGTCCCATGACACCAGGCCACTTCTGCAGCAGTCTCATGTGATGGCTAGAAGGAATTGGCCCTGGTGATTCCAGGCCCAGCAAGCCCAGGTCCCATGACACCAGGCTGCCTATGCGACGGTCTCATGTGATAACCAGAAGTGCTGATTCAGGCCTAGGCTCCTTTGAGAGGTTGGAGGTCCAGAGGGAGGGAGGTGAGAGTTGGGCTGGGTTCTCTCCAGGTCAGGTTCTTTCTGCAGAACTCTGTTTAGTTCAACCACAGGTTAGGCAGGAAATGGATAGTAAAGCTGGAGAATGTCCAGAGGAAGGGCAGGATAGGGCAAGGCTCCAAGGTTATGCCCTTGGAGGATCAGTTGAAAGATATTGGGTCGGTGAGCTTAGAGAGGAGACGATTTAGGAAGGATATGGTAACCACCTTCTAATATTTAAAGGATTGTCATCTGAAAGAGGGAATAGACTTTTCTATTTGACCCCAGAGGACAGAACCATGAGGTCACAGAGAGAGCTATATAGGCTTCATGTTGGAATGAGATGCTAAGAATTGAACCTGTCCAGCCACAGAATAGTCTTCCTCAAAAGCATCCCCCCTTCCTAGAGATATCCAATCCAGGGTTGGAAGTCCACATTTTCCTACATTCTCACCCTAATACATATCCTTCTGCCATGCCTGCCTCTTTGCCCATTGGTGAGTTCCCTCTAGGGCCGCCATTTTGTGCCCTGGCCTAGGCAGGCCATGCTTAATTATCCTCCTAGTTGTATTCTCTAGACTTCACCAGCTACCATGTCCCTCCTGAGGAGACCTCCCATCTCCCCCAACCTCTAGTTTTCATCTCTACTGTGTGTGTTGTTTTCCCCTATAGAATGTAAGTTCCTTGAGGACAGGGACTATCTTTTTGCTTATATCTGTATCCTCAACCCTTAGTGTAATGCCTGGTCTATGGCAAACTTGTTGCCTCACTGTCTTTCTACCCAGTAGGTTGTCCAGGGGACTCCATTTTAAGACTCAGTTGGGCCGGGTGGTCCACAAAAAGTCCCTTTGAGCTGTGAGTTTCTATAATTCTTGTAAAATTGATAGGTAAACCTGTGTGAACAGATAAGGTAGGAATTACAGAAAGAGAAGAAAAGAGGGCCCATGATGGCTTTGGGGGATGGCAGTCTAGCCTGCAGGCCTCTGATATTCCCCCTCCTCACCTCTGCCTCTTTTAATCCTGAACTTCCTTCAAGCTTAAGGGGCACTCACAGGAGGCTGTTCCTGAAGCCCCCTCTCCCCATGTTGTTAGGATCCTCCTCCCCAAATAACATTGGATATATTTTATATTTGCTTATTTGAGTACAAGTTCTTTTTCCCAATGGAATGTGACCTCCTCGAGGGCAGGGACTATATCATTTTCTTTTGTCTAGTTTAGTACCTGACACATAGTATGCCCTTGCTGAATTCGTAATGAAATGGGGCAGATGGCATCACATCTGAGATGTTTCCTTCTGGGTTGGTGCAGGTTGGTGTCTATAACCCACCAACTGTGATGAGTCCTGAGATGCCTCAGTTTCCCTGTCTGTAAAATATATCCAGCTGGTCATGTCTCAGACACGGGGCCTCAGGCCTCAGGCACGCCCCAAGCCTTCTTGCTGACTTGGGTGGAAGGAATATATCACCTCCCCAAGAGCCAAACTCATGGTCAGAAACAGGGCGTGTAACAAACACCATGATTGTACCTGCCAGTTTTCTCTGGATGGCCCCCAAACCCTACTGTTAGTTCTCAGCTCTTCCCCCAACACCCTGTGAGTGGTTGTGTCTCTCCCCTCCCACTGTTCTCCTATTCACAAGAACACAAATATGTCTTACAACCTCCGTGTCCTCCTCACTTCTCCACCTCTCCCACCGCCCATATCCAGTCTGGTGCCAAGCCTTCTCATTTCTACCTCCCCAACATCCTCTGTGTGTCCCCTGCTCTCCTCTGACAGAGCCACCCCTCAAGCGCAGACCCTCATTCCCTCCCCATGGGCCTGTCTCCCTTCCTCTGGCCTCTCCTGAATCCAAGCCTTCTCCGCTTAGCTACTGGGATGATATTCCTAGCTCTCGGGTCTGACCATGGCACCATAGCACCCAGAGTGCTGGGCCTGGAGTTAGGAAGACCTGAGTTCAAATCCAGGCTCAGACACTCCCTAGCTGTGTGACTCTGGGCTGGTCACTTAACCTTGGCTTGCCTCTGTTTCCTCACCTTTAATAAATAAAGAATAGAAACAGCACCTATCTTTGCAGAGATGTTGTGAGGTTCCCATTTTCAAATTAGAGGCTATTTGTAGAATTCCTGGCTCATCACACACACACACACACACACACATATGTATATATGTGTTAGCTATTACTAGTTGCTATTCAGCCATTTTTTCAGTCATATCTGATACCCCATTTGTTTTTTTTTCTTGGCAGAGATACTGGAGTGGTTTTCCATTTCCTTCTCCAGCTCATTTTACAGACTAGGAAACTGAGGCACACAGGGTTAAGTGACTTACCCAGGGTCACACAGCTAGGAAGTGTCTGAGGCTGGATTTGAACTCAGGAAGCTGACTCCAAGCCTGGCCCTCTATCCACTACACAACCTAGCAGCTATTATCATTGTGAAATAACTGAATAACTGAAAGCAAACATGGGCCACTCCAACGCCTTCTCCTTCCCACATATGGGCACCCTAGCTGGCCCTCTCCTCTCTATTCCCAGGTCCAGAGATGGAATTTGAAAATCTTCTTGACTCCAACATTCTTTCTGCTGGGTCATGCTGAATGATCCCCAGACCTGGACCAAAGAGTCAAAGTCAACAAACATTTATTAAGTTGTCTACTATGTGCTGGTCACTGACCGGGGATACAAAGACAGTCACAGAACATTCCCTGGTTTCAAGGACCTTACAGTCAATGGGGGAGATGATTCATAAAAAGAAGCTGAAAAGTTGGGGCAGGTCACTTGTGGGAGGGAGCGGCCCATGAAGTCCTGTAGCTGGATGGGAAATGATCTGGAGAGGTGAGAGTTTCTGAATTGATTTCATTTTGCAGAATGATGGGTTTCTGAGGATGATGAAGACCAGGAAAGTAGCCAGTTGAGAAATGATGATGCCTGTGAAAGAGATGGCTCTGAAAAGCCTCATTAATGACATTGACAATGATTAATGACATAAGACAGATCCAGGCCCCAGCATCTGCAGCCCCACCCCCATCTATACCAGGACTCACCCCAACCTACTTCTTGGCATTCACCCCATTGACTCTCAGCATATGCTGAAGGTAAGGGGGTTCAAGGAGGACTGGCACCTCTGGTGTGAGGGCTGCTCATACCCCTTTGGTGGCCACCTGACCCACCCAGCTCTCCCCTGTACCTCCAAGAAGCTGTAACATGTACAACAGCCACACCTTGGTAAACCATCTCAGCAAATAGGCTAAACCAGGTCAAGCGTAACTGAAAGGACTTGTATCCATCAGAGAGTTGAGAGGTAGGGGTCTACCCCAAGCATGTGAAGGCTTCTCTCAGGAGAATGGGCGTATGAGAACGATTGGCCCCAAGGCCATGAAGATGGCTGAGACGGCTGCTGTGAAGCTAGAGCTCAGTCAGCCATTGAAGACATCAAGGTCATCCACTTGGTCTCAGGCTATCACCAATCATCTTAATTTTTGTCTGGCCACCGGATTTTAATGACTCTGGAAGAGTGAGGCTGATGACTTTATGAATCCATGCCTTACTTAGATCCAGTTCACACACAAGTCATGACATTACTCTATGATGTCATTGGTCCTCTTCAAAGATGAAGGATGAACAACAACATGTTTTTTCGTTGCTTCCCCTTGGGTGATGAGCCATCACTGGGAATTCTGACACCTGGGGCAAATTCAGTGTTTGTGTTGGGCAGGCTGTCTAAAGCAGGGGTACCCAAGCTTTTTAGTCCCTCCACCCCATGGCTTTCAGTAAATCTCCCCATGCCTTATAATCAATATAAAGAGAAGTAAATTCTAGAGTTTACCAAGCATATACACATAAAGATATTAATTTTCATAAAGAAAACTTTATTCAGTATATAACCTCTTTCGGTAGTGAAGTTGGAATTTAGAATATTATTGCACTTTCCCTGTACCCTTTTGTCAAACTTCTTGTACCCCTGGGGGTATAAGCATGCCCCCTGTTAGTTAAAAAACCTTCATTGTGTACTGTGTAGCAAGTACCATGTATGTAACGAGGAACCCCTTGTCTTACATATGACCACTTCTATTTAGGTAGACTCAAGATAGCAGTCATGAGAGTCAGGAAGTTTGAGGAACTTGGAGGCCAGAGTGTTCCAGGGGGTTGGGATAAGAAAAACACTGTGAGTGACTCACTGCAGTTACTGAGAAGGAAACTGAGGGACCTAGAAATCTGTATATGGAAGCCACAAGGAATTTGCCCAAGGCCACAATACAAGTCAGACACTATTAGCTGTGTGACCCTGGGCAAGTCTCCCTGCCCTGTGGTTTCTCCATCTATAAAATGAGGGATTCGGTTTTTAAGGTCCTTTCCAAACCTCAACCTTTGATGTTATGTCCCTGTGCTCTACACAGGATGGAAAAATCTTTAAAGATGGTCATTGAGTGATGGTGACAGAGAGAGGGTCTAAAAGTGCCAGTGGGATGCAAAGACTTGGGGACAAATCACCTCACCTGCCCTGGCCTTAGTTTCCTCATCTGTAAATTGAGGGCATAGGACCAAATGACTTTCTTAGGTCCCTTCCAACCCAAAATTTGCGATCCTATGAGTCAAGGAGGCAAAAGACAAGCCAGCATTGGAGAGTGTGCCAAGGAAATTGTGGGTGTCTCCAGAGAGTTCAGGGTTTCAGCAAGCATCAGAAGAGGGAATGAATGTGAAAAGGAGAGATCTGGGATCATGGGACCATAAATTTGGATCAAGAGAGAAAGGGGTCTTAGAGCTCATCTAATCCTACCCCCTCCTCTTACAGACAGCCCAGAGTAAGAGAGTGTGACCCAAGCTCACAGAGGGAGCAGGAATCCTTCCACTTACCCCCAATAGAATAGCCCAAGAACAGTGGGAATGAAGGGCTGAATCAATGATCAATCAATGTTTATTAAGCACCCACTAGGTGCCAGGCACTGTGCTAAGCACCGATTATAGAAAAACAGGCAAAAGAGACAGTCCCTGCCCTCAAGGAGCTTACAATCTAATGGAGAAGACAACATACAAATGAATATACACAGCCAAGCTCTAGACAGAATACATAGGACATAATTAACAAACCAGGGGCATGAAGATGCAGAGGCATTGCTAAGGACTGAGAGAGGGAGGGAGAGGGAGAGAGAGGAGGGAGGGAGAGAGAGAGAGAGGGAGAGAGAGGGGAAAGAGAGGGAGAGAAAGGGAGGGAGGGGGAGAAAGGGAGGCAGAGAGGAGAGAGAGAGAGGGAGAGAGAGAGAGGAGAGAGAGACAGAGAGGGAGGGGAGAGAAGAGAGAAAGGGATGGAGGGAGAGAGAGGGAGGGAGAGAGAGAGAAAGGAGAGGGGGTGATGGAGGGAGGGAGAGAGAGAGGAGAGACAGAGAGGAGAGACAGAGACAGAGAGGGAGGGGAGAGAAGAGACAGAGGGAGGGAGGGAGAGAGAAGGAAGGGAGGGAGAGCAGCAGCAGCTGGTGGGGCAGATGAAGCCCCCTTTGGTGGGGGGTTCAGTCCAAGACCCCAGCCCATCACCCTTTATCTCCCAGACCTGGGCAGAAGTGTCTGTGCAGTGAGTGGCAGGCACTTTTCCAATAACCTGGCAACAGGCCAGCAGGAGCGTGCTGGGCACCCTCTCTCCAACTCTCTACCCTGCTCCCACCTCATTCTTGGTCTCAAGGGGAAAGGACTTCCTACTAGGTCCACTAACCCAGCCCCTACATTGTACATTAGATCCTTCAAGCTGGGAAATGACTTGTCCACTGTCACACAGCTGAAATCAGACTCAGGTGGCAGAGTCATAGCACCCATTTCAGAATTGGAAGAGACTTCAGTGACTGTACTTTAACTAGGATCTGAAAAGGAATTCCTTGTCCTCTAGCTGGGGGACGCCATAGTGCACAGAGCTCTGTGCCTGGAGTTATGAAAATCTGAGTGCGAAACCTGTTGCATATACCTACTGTGTGACCCTGAACAAGTCCTTGTCTGCCTCAGTTTCCTCAACTGTAAAATGGGGATAATAATGGCACCAGCCTCCCAGGGTTGTTGTGAGATCAAATGAGATATTTGTAAAGTGTTTGGCATAAACACGACATAAATTTAGATATTATTCTTATCAGTATTTTTCACTTTTGAAGCACTCCACTAGTTGGGATATTTTTCCTTACTCAAGTGGATCTGTGATGTGATTTGAAAGTTCCCACCAACAATGCACATTGAAGCCCATCCCTCCTGGCCTATCTTCTATGATTCATTGTTTGTGTCCCCCCACAAGTACAGCAAAGGGAGTCCACCCAATATACTGGGAGCCTTCCTCACCTTCTCCTGATGTTGTGAGGATAACAGCAGAGGCTTCCGGTCATCCTTTCTACCCATCACCATCTAGGACCAAACAGAGCTAGCCAAATCTTGCATCCATCTGATGGCCCTTCAAAGGCTTGGATAAATGTATCACGTCCCATTTGACCCTTCTCTTCACCCTTGTCCTTTCAAGTGACCCCATGTGGCATGACCCTGAAGCCCTTCACCTCCAGGTTGCCTGCCTCTGGACCTCAGATTTCAGAGCCTCTGTTCTCATTCATGCCGCCATTTTGGTTTACACAACATCTCCTTCTTCCTTGCTTGCACACACACACTGACAGCTATCCAAGACAAAACCCTTGTGGACAATAGCTTCCCTGTTTTGGGGGGACGCTTCAGAGACCAAGGGCTAGGTGGGAAGTGCAGGAGAGAGTTAGGCCCAGGGTCCCTGTGGCCTTTACACTGGAAGAGAGACAAGGCCAACTGGATACGAAGGTGATGAAATTTCCTTCTCTGGCCCTCCTTCTCCCCCTCAGCCTCTCCAAATAGAATTCTTATTCCTTCCTCATAAGACATCTAATCCTGTTTGAGACCCCTCTAAGCTATTGGCCTACAGAGATGTGGTATAAAAAATAAGATAAGCTCCAACAGCTGCCTGCTGGAATCTGCTTTTCTCTTCCTTCACTTGGGGATTTTTAAACCCTTTCTTTCTAAAGATTGGTTTGTCAGGAGAGATCATGGGTGCTTTAGAATGTCTGGGGGCTCGGATTCTCGGATCCTGCCAAATAAAGACACACGTATCATCCTCCCAAATTACAGCCACCCTTTGGTGTGGCATTTTAACCCATATCTCTTCTGAAATCCCCCCAAACCAAGTCAGCAATTAATCAATCAATCCCAGGCACTGTGCTAGGCAGGAGAGACAGAGACAGAAATGGAATAATTCCTGCCCTCGGGGAGTTTTCACTCTATCAGGGTAGATGAAATGTACCCATCTAAGTATATGGAAAATAAATATCAGTTGATTTCTGAGTGGGGGAAAGTATAAGCAGCAGGGGAATCACTAAAAGTGCTACCAGAGAGGTGGTATTTGAACTGAGCCCTAAAGAAAGAACAGATATTATCAATCAATCAGTCAAAAAGCATTTAGTACATACTTTCTGTGTGCTAGGCAGGGGAAGTTAAGTGGCTCTCAGGATAGAGTGCTGTGTCTGGAGTCAGGAAGATCTGAGTTCAAATTTGGCCTCAGACAGTTACTGGCTATGTGACCCTGAACAAGTCACTTAACCCTGTTTGCCTCAGTTTCCTCATCTGTAAAATGAGCTGGAGAGGGAAATGGCAAACCTCTCTGGTATCTCTGCCAAGAAAACCCCAAATGAAGGGTTGGACACTACTGAAAATGATTGACACTGTGCCAGGCACTGGACTGGCCAGGCAAAAACAGTCCCTGCCCTCAAGAAACCCACAGCCTGATAGGAAAGGCAATATGTAAATAGCTAGTCACCTCCAAGGTCCATATGGAGTAGATGGAAGGTAATCCCAGAAGGGAAGGTACTGGAAGCAGGGAGGGACCAGGAAAGATATGCTGCAGAAGGTGGATTTTGATGAGGAAATTGAGGCTCAGAAAGGTGAATTTCCTTGGACCTCAGTTTCCTAAAGGGTAAAATGGGGGTGTTGGTCTAGTTCCTGAGCTATCATCCCAATAAATAAGATAGCTTGGTTTATAGGGGACAGAAACACTGGGCTGATAAAATGCCAGACATCTCAGTCACTGTATGTGAGCTATGTGTGACCTTGGGAAAGTCCCTTCCCTCTATCTCTGGGCCTCAGCTTCCTTCTCTGGAAAATGGAGACTGAAATGCCATCTAAGGGTCCCCCCAGGTCTAATAGTGTATGAGCCCTTGTTTGAGCCTTTGCTCACCCAGAAGGAGGACCCAACAGCCTGAGGGGCTAAGAAATGAGCAGGAGGTGGAGCTGGCTGTCCCATGCTGGGAAATGGTCTCTCTACCTTTGGAATGCATTTCTTCCACATACATCATATTCTGCCTTATGTTTTAGCTAATTAGATATGCCCATTTCCCCTACCAGACTCTATGCTGCCTGAAGCAGGGACCAGATGAGGTGCATAGGATTTCAGCACTGAAAGGGACCCCAAAGGCTGTCTAATTCAACCCACTTATTGTACAGATGGGGAAACCAAGGCCCAAAGAAAAGGAGGAACTTGTCCAAAGTCACACAGAAAAAAGTGACAGCTGAAATGTGAATGCAAGTTTTCTGATTAGGGGAGGGGAGAAGGGGAATGGAAAAGCTCCGTATTTGGAGTCAGAGGGCCTGGGTTTGAGTTCCAGCTCCCCCATATATGGTCTGTGTTACCCAGGCAAGTTTATTCACCTCTCTTGGCCTGAAATGTCTCATATATAAAATGGAGAGGTAAGATTCAAGGCCCTATAAGCTCATTCCTCTGACCCCCTGATGACAGATTCTACTACCCCACAGGCTTATTCATCCTGGTACCCACCATGAAGGCTTACATAGAGCCTAGCACATATTTGATGGTTGGGGAATGTTTGTTGAATGAGTCACAGTTTCTAATGTGACAGGAAAACCCAAGTTGATCCTGTGGCACAGGGCAGCAAAGTGAACCCGGGGGCGCCTTTCTTGAAATGAAAGAATTTTGGAAGTAAATAAAAAGATTTCACCTGTAAATCATACCAGCAGAGGCAGAGATTTGGAGCAGGGATAAAGGGTGTGTATTTTGCATTGTCAGCCTCTCAGGACCATAGGGTAAGTGAAGTCAGCAAACAATTATTAAGCACCTTCTCTGTGTCTGGCACCATGCTAAGGGCTGGAGATACAGAGAAAGGCAAAAAGCATTCTCTGTCCTAGAGAAACTCACAGTCTGATTGAGGATATAACACTGGAAAGACCACGTACAAGCAAGCTATGCTGTTCTGTCGTGTCCTTCAAACTCCTAATGGCCCCATTTGGGGTTTTCTTGGTAAAGATGCTGGAGTGATATGCCATTTCCTTCTAAGCTCATTTGACAGCAAAGAAACTGAAATGAACGGGGTTAAATGACTTGTTCAAGGTGTAACAGCCAGTGAGTGTCTGAGGCTGGATTTGAACTCAGGTCTTCCTGACCCCAGACTGGGGACTCTATCCACTGCTCCTAAACAGGTTATAGACAGGACCAGTTGGAGATAATCTCAGAGGGGAGGCACTAACTAGAAATAAGAGGGGCTGGGAAAGGCTTAGTGGAATTTTAGCTGGGACTTGAAGGAAGCTGGGGAAGCCAGGAGGTGGAGATGAGGAGGGAGAGCATTCCAGGCAGGGGGTATGGCTGGTGCAAAGGCAGAGTCCAGAGATGAGTGCCATATGGGGAACAACACCAAGCAGGTCATTGACTCTGGATTGCAGAGTCTGTGGAGGAGAGTGAATTAAAAGCCTAGAAAGGCAGAAAGGGGCCAGCTTCCAAAGGGCTTTAAAAACCAGACAGCATGGGATCCTGGAGGCAAAAGCGAGTCCTTGGAGTTTATTGAACGGAATGGCAGAATACAGATTTTTCTGGCAGCTAGGTGGCGCCATGGTGCATAGAGGGCCAGCTCGTCTTCCTGAGTTCAAATCCTGGTACACAGCTATGCATTAATATATGCTTGGGCAAGCTAGGTGGCACAGTGGATAGAGTGCCACACCTGGAGTCAGGAAGATCTGAGTCCAAATCCAGCCTCCAACGCTGGCTAGCTGGGTGACCCTGGGCGAGTCACTTCACCCTGTCTGCCTCAGTTTCCTCATCTGCAAAATGAGCTAGGGAAGGAAATGGCAAACCCTCCAGTGTCTTTGCTAAGGAAACCCCAAATGGGGTTAGGAAGAGTCAGACATGACTGAAAAACAACTGAACAACAACACAGATATTTTATGAACTCTATTGTCCTTTCCTCAAAGCTACATATAAGGAAACTGAGGCTGAGGAGAAAGAAGGAACTTATCCAAAGTTACACAGAAAGAAAGTTGTCAATGAAATTTGAATCCACATATTCTTTTTTATCTTTTTGGAGGTGGGAAGGCAGGGAAGTTGGGGTTAAGTGACTTGCTCAAGGTCACATGGCTAGTAAGTGTTAAGTGTCTGAGGCCAGATTTGAACTCAGATCTTCCTGACTCCAGGGCTGGTGCTCTATTCACTGTGCCACCTAGCCCCCCCAAATCCAAGTCTTTTGGTGGGGGAAAGAGGGAGTGAAAAATCTCCCATATTTGGAGTCAGAACATAAGAAATGCTTGTTGAGTGATGGATTGATTCTTTGGGTCATAAGTCATGGGGAAGCTTGACCCATGTTTTCTGGGACATTTATGGACTAATTCTGGTTTGTTCCCAGAGCCCAAGTTGGCAGCTCTTAGGGACTTGAGTCCTGTTACTGGCTGCAAGAGACTGGGGATATCCCCCAAGAGGAAGAGAAAAATGTGAATGGTTTAGAGGGCATCCAGAAGAGTACAAAGGGGCTGATGGGAAGACCTGGAGTCTCTATAAGAAAGGATCAGATGAAGGATCTGAGAGTGTTCAGCCTGGAGGAAAGAAGACGAAGGGAAGACATGATACGATCTTCAAGTATTTAAAGAGATTTATCATATGGAGGAGGGATTTGATTTGTTCGGTTTGTTCCAAGAGGGCAGCATCAGGAGCAAGGGTCCATTGCAAAAGGGCCAATTTGGGTGCATTATCAGGAAGAACTTCATAACAGTCAGTCATCCAGAAGCAGAATGGGCTATGTCCAGAAGGGGGATGGGCTATGTCCAAAAGGGGGATGGGCCATGTCCAGAAGCGGGAGGGGCCATGTCCAGAAGGGGGATGGGCTATGTCCAGAAGGGGGATGGGCTATGTCCAGAAGTGATCAGCTCCCCCTCCTTGAAGGTCATCAAACGTGGAATACTTGTTGCAGCTATTATACAAAGGGCTGCTTTGGGGTATGGGTTGCCCTAGATGGCCACTGAGGCCCTAGCTGCTCTGAAAGGATAGCAGGTCATAGATCAGGTCACCAGAAGCCTGAGTGAGGTCTGAATCTCTGCTGCCCTCAGATGACTGATGCAAGGCTGCTGTCTGGGTGTAAATCTCAGTCATCAAATCTCCAAATCTTTAACCACCTGAGACTTTATTATTCTGAGCAAATATACAGCTTAAGCGATTATGTCAGTTCAAACACAGATTCACTAAGAAGGCCCATAATATGCTGACATAAATATTCCCCCCAACATAGAGGTAAGGCAGGTGGGCCCCTTCCCCAGACTGAGAACTCCCATGCCTTTGCCAACATCTCTGCAACCAGCCCTTCCTCCCCATCCTCAGGGGCTCCCAAAGAAATGCACCCATACCGTTGACTCAAAAATAGGACATATTAACTTGTACATCACTTCATAGCTCAGCATGACCACAGAACTGAAATAGCTCTTAGAAATCTTGAGTCTAACCCCTCTACCCATACCACCCAAGACTGTAGGCCCACATGAAGATATGGGCCAGCCCTGTCTTCCCTCCTCTTCAGGACACACTGCTGACTCTCCTATGCTCCTTTCCCTAAGGGTCACTCTCCCTTTCAGCTTCCTCCTATGTTTGTATTCCTCCCTCCTTCCTTCCATCCTTCCCTCTTTCCTTCCCTCCCTCCCTTCCTTCCTTCTCCAGACTAATGGTTTCAGTGGTATGAAGAATCACCTTTCATCAGGGCACAGCACCTGCTTGGTCCCCTGGAGCCTTCGAGGGTTGCCTAGAGGCATCGAGAACTTTTGAAAGACTTTTACCCAGAGTCACACAGCTGACCTTCTAGGGGGGTGGGGGTGGAGCAGAGACTGGAACTGAAGTCTTCCTGAGTCTGAGGCTTGGTTTGCTACCCACAAGACCATGGTGCTTCTCCCTTTGCTCATAGTAAGCTCTCACTATAATAAACTTTCATATAGTCCATCTAGGAAGGGTCAGGGACAGGATTTGAACGCAAGTTTTCCAAGGCCAGTACTGTCTCCACAATGTCGTCATCTTCATCCCTGTTAAGGAGGATGCCCAGGCCAGCCAGGCCTTCCTTCCTCTCCATGCTGGTCACTTCCTCAACCTGGGAGCCAGCACCAGCCCTGCACTTTCCACACTGGGTCATACCCTGACTGGCTGGCTCCTCCTGGACCCTCTATCTTCAGGAAGATGCCCAGGTCAGCCATGTCTATATTCCTGTGATGCTCCTCTCCCTGAGGGTTCTCCCCCTTCCTTGTATGTATTATATCCCTCCATTAGAATGGAAACTTCTTGAGGGCAGGGACCATCTTCCTTTCTGCTTAGAGCTTAGCACATACTAAATATTTAATAAATGCTTGTCAACTTGCTTGAACTGAATACTAAGCACACGCAAGTCTGAATGATTTCGTGGATAGACAGTAGAGATGGCCCTGCTTTCAGCAAATCTAACATGTGAAATCCCTGATTGACATAGAAGAAAAACTGAGGAAAAAATAATTATCCTCCTCATAAATGACAATGATGGTGGCTGTGCCACAGATCGATTCACCACAGACACTGGTTGAGTGGACAGGTCCTCAATAGCATTCCAAACCTGATTTTATTTTACATTGATTCAATTTATACACATAACTTTCCCAGGAGACAGCATGGTATAGTCTAAGGACCTGAATTCAAATCTTGCCTCTCATTCTTACTTGGCAAAAATCCCTTCCATCTGCCTCAGTTTCCCCATCTGTAGAATAAGAAGATTGGACTCTGTGGCCTCTGAGGTGTCTGTCAGCTCTGTGGTTATGATACTGTGAGCACGCCAGGGTAAGGCAGGGCACACCTGTGTTGATAAATCTGTCACCACAGAGGCCAGAAAGGAATCCTGAGCTGAAGGCAGCCGGGTCCAGTGGGAAGAGCCCCAGTTTGGCTGCTGTGCCAGTAATTCACTGGACGACCTTGGGTAAGTCATTCCCTTTCTCTGCTTCCCCATTTTCTAAAATGAGGGGGGCAGATTAAAACGCCCTTGGTCCTCTGCAGCTCTAACATTCCAGGCTGACCCTCCCCTTCCATCTCTTCCTCTGCTCCATCCTCCTCCCCGCCCTGGAAAATGGCAGCCAAGGTGACATATCTGGGCTAGGGTCTCCCCTGGGAGAGGCTGATGTCAAATGCAGATGTTCGGGTTTTTTTCCATCCTCTACAGCTGGGCCAGACTGAATCAGGCTCAGCAAAGTTCTCTATTGTCAAGCAATACAAATCCCTGCCCAATCCATCACACCTACAAGAGAATAATAATAATAAATTAAAATTTTAAAAACCCACCCCCCCTTCACAATATTTTTAAAAACTGAAAACTAAGATATTTTAGAACAATGTGAAAATCCCCTGCACTGGTCACCCCTCCAGAATTTAGCAGAGAGACAGAATGGTAAGAAATGATTGTTGATTGATTAAGGTAGGTAAATAACTGTAAGACTCCAAAAGGTTAAAGGACTAATCCAAGGTCACACAGCTAATTAGGAAGTAGAGAATTGCTTCAGAGACCAGCCAGAGGCACAGAGAGGTTAAGTGACTTGCCTAGGGTCATATAGTTAAGTAGATGTCAGAAGCAGGATTTGAGCCTGGGGGCTTCCTGAAGCCAAATCTAAGCAAATCTCTCTGGAGATTTAAATTCCCTGGAAAAACCAGTTTCTGTCCAGCCAATGCTGACTTCTTCTTGAGAACAGCACAAAATGGAGAGAGAAAAAAAAATGTGTGTGCCCAGGCCGGGCTGGGTCATTGCTGTGGGTGGGAGTAGAGGGCTCATATTTTTAGCAAATCCACTCTGGTACTTTGGAAAGCTCTTGTACCCAGAGTGTTCCGGGCTCCTGCCGTGTGTGCCCTGTTGCCATGGTACCATTCTATCGTCAGCTACAGTAAACAGCCTCTTGAAGCATCAGCCCTGCCACCTGAGTACAAATTAGCCCCGGCCACTAAGAACCAGAGACTGTTTTTGTCTCCCCCAGAGAAAGCCAGCTGTCTGCTCTCTCCACCCCCTGGCCTCATCACCAGAGGAGCTTTCCAGCATGCCTGTGCCCTGGGGGAGTCTCAAGAGCCCCCCCAGCCCTCTCCTATACTGTACCCCTAGTCCTAACTCCTGCCAGCCTCCTAAACTCAGCCACTGAAGAAATCCATAGGGAAACAACTCTCTCTGAGGCAAGGGGGGGATGGGCTATAGGTACTAGGGCCTGTGGAGTCTGGAGAGAACTTGGGGAGCACATTATAGTTGTTATCAGACTGGAAAGCTGAGTGGAGGACGTAGTTCCTTTGGCCCCAGAGGGCAGAACCAGGAGCAATCAGGAGAAGGTAGAAATCAATCAACTAACCAGCATTTATTAAGCACCTACTGCATGCCAAGTACCGTTTGACCTGTACAGGGGGTACAAAGGCATAAATGAAGCCATGAAGGTGTTCCCCCCCACCCAGGTGAAATGTGTACATGGAAAAACATAAACAAGACATATCCAAAGTAAATACAAGGTAATCTCAAGGGGATGATCAGTGTGTGGGAGGGGGCATCAGAAAAGGGCTCGATTTAGGGATAACTAGAGCACCCAGCCTGGATGTAGAAAGTTCTTGTTGTCCATCATTTCAGTCGTATCTGACTCTGTGACCCCATTTGGGATTTCCTTGGCAGAGGTACTGGAGGGGTTTGCCATTTCCTTCTCCAGCCCATTTTATAAATGAGGAAACAGAGGCAAACAGGGTTAAGTGACTTGCCCAGGGTCAAACAGCTAGCATGCAGGAAGACCTGAGTTCAAATGAAGTCTCACTTAATACTTAATAGTTGTATAATCCTTGGCAAATCACTTAATATCCATCTGCCTCAATGTCCTCAACTGTAAAATGGGGATCACAATAGCACCTAGCTCCTAGGGTTATTGTGAAAATCAAATGAGATAATTTTGCAAAATGCTCACACCTGTATCTATGTGCCTGGTAAATAGTAGGTGCTTAATAAATGCTTATTTCATTCCTTTCATGTAGGGGGTGGTGCTTAAACTGTGAAGGAAGGTAGGTATTCTGTAAAGAGAAGTTGAGAAGGAAGTGTCCCAGGGCAGAGGCAAGAGATGAGATTGTGTGTGTGTGTGTGTGTGTGTGTGTGTGTGTGTGTGTGTGTGTGTGTGTGTGTGTGTGTGTGTGTGAAATTTATGTAATAGAGGGGTAAGAATGGGCTGGCATTATGGGATTTGTAGATCAGAGAGAAAAAGCATTCCCTCATAGCCCTGAAAGCAATGTGTCCTCTCACAGGCTTTCAGCTAACATCACACCTGGGAGTTTTAAGAGATACCCATAGACTTCAAGAGAAGACACTGAGGGAAAGGGAGGGGGAGAGAGAGATGGTGTCCCCATTCCCGCTCTGGACTTAATATGATGAACTGGAAAGCATCCGTGACATAGGGGAAATATTCAATAGAAGAAACTGAAAGGAGAAGATCCAGCTGGGAAGAGAAAGGTCAAGGTGGGCCATCAGGCTTCTTGAAACAGAGGACTTAGACTGAAACTACTGGTTTTACTCACTTTTTCAAGGACTGAGAAAAGTTCCCCAAAAGTTCTGTACTTTCTCCATTTGCTCCTGTCAAGTAATAGGCACTGTAATATACTCTAGTTAATTCTAAATATTTCCTACAGACAGACCTCACCTCAAATGTAGAAAGGGTATGGGTTAGCTGGAGACAGCAATAAAATTCAAATTATAGCAGAGAACCAAAACTGTCTGAATGTTAGGAATTTTTCAGACTGGGGGCTCGAAGCTATTGTGATTGTCTAACACATACTCAATAAAACAGCAGAGGAGGACCCACATGGATCCCCAGGGCCATAATGAATGAATGAAGGAAGGAAGGAACTAAGCATTAATTAAACCTTTACTAAGTACAAAGCACTATGCTAATTGCTGGGAGTACAAATAGAATATATAAGACAGTCCCTACTCTCAAGGAGTTTACAAATAATGGGAGAAAGAACGTGTGGATTGCTTCAGCTACAAGTCAGATAGAAAAGTCTCATGATCCTTGAAGTGAGGTATTAAAACAGATAGTAATGCCTCTTCTTTCAAGTCATTTCCATGATAAAAGGATGCCGAACCATTTGACAGACAAGGACTATGGTGACAAGAGCTTTCTTTTCTGGGTCTCCAGTGTCTATGGTTGTAGCACCTTGAGGAGCAGTTGCCAGGATACATCTGTACAGGGATTACTTCCTGAAATGATGGCTGAGGACACTGGGCTGGAAGGATTGCTATTCCTAAGGCTCTTGGGCTCAGGATCCTAGACAGTTTCCATCAAGATCTGAGGGAAGATGATGGTCAGGGTGATGGTGGTGGTCTGATTTGCCTAACTTGTCAGGGTAGGGCTGGTCAAATCTCTAGAGAGAAGGGGGTAGAGTAGAAAAGGTAGTGACCAAAGAAATGATCACTTTCTACATGCCAGTCATAGGTAAAGTCTAGGAAGGATTCAGAACTGCCTTATATAGTAAGGAAGAGGGGACAGAAAGGGACTGACTACCTGCAGGCCAACTTTGGACCCTACAGTGAGATCCAACACTGTTACATTCACTTATCTGTGTATGTATTTTTTTCCTCCTTATTGGAAAGTAAGCTCCTTGAGGGTTTACTTAAGGCAAGATTTGTGCCCACCTCTACAAGACTTCTAGTCTAACAGTCTGTCTACCTGGTGGTCTCCTCCTCTTCCAGTCTTCTCACACATTACTCCCCTCCATGTACTTACTCTCCAATCCAGTGACACCAGCCTTTGATAATGCTGGAGGAGACAATGAGGCTGATAACTTTAACCAACTCTGCCTCACTTAAATATAATTCACTCACAAGTCAAGGCATCACCCTCATGATGTCATGGATCTTCTTCAAGAATGAAGGACGAACAACAACAGTGGCCTCCTCACTCTTCCTACTCCACCTGATGCTCCATCTCTGAATTCCCGGTATTTTCCCTGACTGTCCCTCAAGTCTGGCCTTCTCTCCTTCCTCATCTCTGCCTCCTGGCTTTCTTCAAATCTCAGCTAAAATTTTACCTTCTCCAAGAAGCCTTTAACTGTCCACCTTTGTGTTTGTACCTTCCCTCTGAGATCATCTCCAATTTATCCTGTCTATACCTTATTTGTAAACAGTAGTTTGCATGTTGTCTCTCCTCCGCCACACCCAGGATCATGAGCTCTTTGAGGGTAGGGACCCACTTAGTGGGCACTTAATAAGTGGTTGGTGACACCTTGACCACACTACAATCAGTTAGCTCTCAGCAAGAAGACCAATTGGTCTAGACCATCCAGTCTGTGAAGGGAAGTAATATATAATAAAGCTAGAAAGGAGAGCTGGTGCTCTGTTATGAAAGACTTTAAATGCCAAATGGAGGAGGTTGTGTTTTATACTAAAGGCAATAAGTGGCTGCTGGAGCTTATTGAGCTGAGGATGGACAGGATCAAAGGTACACTTTAGGAAAATCTCTTTGGCTGTTGAGTGGAGGATGGATTGGGGGAAGGAGAGGCTTGAGGCAGGGAGAGCAGTTCAGAAGGGCCAGAAATAATCCAGGTGAGAAGTAATGAGGACCTGAAGTAGGGCAATGTCTATGTGATTGAAGGGAAGGGGATGGACAGGAGAGATGCAGTGGAGGGAGAGAACTGGCAAGACTTGGGAACTGATGAGATTTGTGGGGTAAGAGAAAGGAAGGAATGTAGAATGACTGCAAGTTGTGACTCGAGATGAATAGGAAGGATGATGGTTCCCTAGAGAGAAATAGGAAATTAGGGGGAAAGAAGAGGGGCTTATAGAGAAGGGATCACTGAGTTCTGTTTTGGATATGTTGAATTTGAGAGCCCTATGGGGCAGCTAGGTGGTGCAGTGAATAGAACACTGGGCCTGGATTCAGGAAATCAGGAAGACCTGGGTTCAAATGTAGCTTCATACTTACTAGCTGTGTCACCCTGGACAAATCACTTAACCCTGTTTGCCTCAGTTTCCTCATCTGTCAACTGAGCTGTAGAAGGAAATGGCAAAACCACTCTAGTATGTTTACCAAGAAAACCCCAAATGGGGTCACGAAGAGTTGGGCACGACTGAAACAATTGAACAATGGGAAATCCACTTAGAATGTTCTGTGGGCATTTGGCAATGTGGGACTCAAGTTCAGGAGAGACCCTAAGGTAGGATCTATTGTGCAGAAAATCTGCATTGAGGTGATGATTGAACCCAAGGGAGCTGTGGAAATCACCAAGTGAGAGCACTGAGAGAAAAGAGAAGCAAGCCAGGACTGAACCTCGGGACACACTCCCAGACAGAGGGTAGATATGACAATTAGCAGCAAAAGAAATTGAAAAGGCAGGGCCAGATAGGTAAGAGAAGCAAAAAAAAACTATTGTCACAAAAACCTGGAGACAAGAGAGTATCAGAGAGGAGAGTATGGTCAATATCATCAAATGTGGCAAAAAAAAAATGAAGTATGAGAAAAAGATCTAAATCTAACAATTAAGATGTAATATCCCCTCTGGGCTATTCCCCAGTTGGGACTTGCACTCGTTGCTGAGATCCTCAGAAGACTATTATTCCTCTTCAGAGTTCTAGAACTAAACCTGAGAGGATGGGACTTATTGTTTTGTCACTTATGAGCCCCTACCAGTGTGCTTCCCACCTGTTATCAGCCAGATGGTTTAACTTTTAGAGTATTTGCTTAACAGGTATAGCAAGAATGTTTGTTACAAAATAATCCTGCCAAATCAGAAACACAATCTACCTTTGGTACACAAAAGAACCCTAGGGAGAGCAGGTTCAAACTTGTAGGCAAATGCCATGTAGATTGGGCATGGGACAAAAGGGTAATTCATAACTTCTGGTTTCTAAGAGTCTTTTTCTCCCTTCAGAGAATTCTTATGGAGTTCCCCTGAAGGTGCAGCTCTCTGCTGGGCTCCAAGGCTGGGTGCCTTTGTAGAGGCATACTTCTCTCCACTGGAAGGACCACCAGGCCTAAAGATGCTTTCTTCAGTGTTTCTAGTTTTTTCTCAGTATGTCCCTCAGCTCACAGTACAGATGCTGCCATTGACCTTTGCTGCTCCAAAGACACTGCTACCAGTGTCCAGTGAGACTTCAAAATCTTCTAACTTTTGGAAATTAAGAAGATCCTTATCTGGTCAGTGGTGGGGGAAGGTTAGAGGAAAAATGAGAGAGAAACTTCCTCTTCCCCCTCCTCTTTCTCCTCCTCCTTCTCCTCTTCCCCCTTCTCCTCTTCCCTCCTCCCCATCCTCCTCCTCCTTCCCTTCCTTCTTCTCCTCCCCATCTTCCTCCTCCTTTTCTTCCTCTCCTAGGGCTGTTCCCTTGCTAGTGTCCTTCACCATTGGATTCTACCATCACTTAAATGACTGGCTCAGAACTGAAGCTGCTTTTACACAGAGCCCAATTTTTTTCTAGTTCTTTTAACCAATCATAAGATATGGTTTTTTTTAATCCAATAAATAATTTATTTATTTATCCTTAAGTCATTTATTCCTCTCAAGTAAATGAAGGACTTGTTTATATTCTTGATTGTTTGATTCCTTTGGCCTGTCCAGGCCATCTCCAATTAACTGAGTCTGGGGTGGAGCCTCACCCTTATAAAGAGATCATTGATACCCAGCTTCAGTTGAGTGAGGAGGTAAGAAAACAAATTAGAAGGAGTTGAGAAATGAGTGGGAGATAAGAAAATAGAGGCAACAAGTTTTGAGACATTTTAAATTTAGGCTCGATTATCATGGAAAACTACCTAAAGAGGTCCCAAAGTGGAAGAGGCTGCCTTAGGAGGTGGGGGTTCTACTCCCTGGATGCCTTCAAACAGAGGCTGGACCCTTCCTTGTTGTGTGTTGGGGGTGGGAGGGTGGGAGGGAACCTCTTTTTCAAATGTATGTGGGAGGAGATGACTGCCAAGTTCCCTTCCAAACCTGTGAAACAATAATATAGCAAAATGGTACAGTATGTCATATTATGTTCTAACAAAGCATAGTAGAGTATGGACTATGTTATATCATGTCATATTATATCTCCTTATGTCATGTTATCTTATGTATTATATCATATATCATATCATTTTGTCATTTTATATTATGGCATGTCACAGTTTATCATGTTATATAATATCATATTATATCATATAGTATTTTATATTACATTATATTATATCACATTATGTATGGTATTTATATAAGTATGTAAAGTTTGGTGTTGGTATTCAATTGTTTTTCAGTTGTGTCCTACTCTTTGTGACCCCATTTGCTGTTTTCTCAGCAAAGACACTGGAGTGGTTTGCCATTTCCTTCTCCAGTTCATTTTACAGATAAGGAAACTGAGGCAAACAGGGTTAAATGACTTGCCCAGGGTCACACAGTTACTAAATATCTGAGGCTAGATTTGAATTCAGATCTATCTGACAAAGGATCCAAACATAAGCATTTGTGATGTCTGGTGGCCCCTTGTCTACATCAAGCTGATGATTTCCAGTATCTTCTCATCGACACCAAGCTGCCTCCAGTTCCACTGGGAAAGCCCGCAGTGAAATGGAGATGTTTATATAATGAGGTGATTAATTGGGTCTTAACCAGATTATTCAGGACCCAAAGTGACTGTTTTTTTGTCTTGGTTAAAATATTTTTATGGATATTTTAAAATATTCACATGGATCTGACTCAGCAGAGAATTTCATCGCTTACTTCTAGTCTCTTGCAGTATAGACCCAGCTGCAGCTACACTGGATTCCAGAGCCCATTCTTGGGCTAGTCTGGAATGCATCCCCCTAGCTAATTCCTTCCTGGTGTGGAAAAATGACAGAGCAGCCAATTTCTCTCTCTGAAATGAAGGGGTTGGATTGGATGACCTCAAAGGGCCCTTCCAGCTCTGACATCCAAAGGGACCCTCTTCTCTTCCCTTCCCCCACCCCAGCCTCCCTGCTCCCCTCCCAAACAGAGCAGCCTGGTTTGGGGAGGAGTCTCTCCCAAGGGGGATGTGCTCACCAGAATCCTGACCAGCCAATCAGCTTAGCAGGAAGCCAAGAGATGGGGACAAGCCAGCCCCTTCTGCTATGGCTGGCTCAGGTTTGCCTGGCCCCAGCTCTCCAGTAACTCTGTTCTCTGCAGGGCATTTGGAACAGTAATAGTCAAGGTAAAGGTCAGATTCCTCCCCCACCAACACCCCCTCATCCCTTCCTCAACCCAGCTGGCCCAAGTACACAACTCATCATGCTATCTGGCTTGCAATTATAACCCAGGTTAGGATAACACGTGGAAAGTTCACTCCCTAGGACAGCCTATCTTACTTCCATAAGAAAAATAACCATCGCCTGCCCAATTGAAGCTGGCTTTTCCCCTCCCCTCCTGCTCCCTGGCCCATATGTGGCTCTCAAAGGTCCAAACCTCAATTCCTTTTGCAGAGTTCAGCACAGGGTCCAATTTTTCCAGGGATTCTGGTGCCAGATTTCTGTTGGATGCAAACCGGCCATCATTGTCCTATTTTTCTTTTAAATAAGCTAACCATTGGAGGGATTCTGCCAACTTAACCCTGAGCTAGAAGCATCAGCCAAACAGTGAACCAGGTGGAATGTAGCAGAAATGTGACGGCCCATCAGCAAAGCTATTGGAAAGCAGCCTTGGAAAGCTTTTAAAAACATGAGCACAGGTCATCTTTTGCACACGGGGCCAGCTTTACAAAACATAGCCTCAAACTGACTTTTTAAGACAACTGAGTTGAGGAAAGGGATAGAAACAGAAACCCTAAGATAAGACCCCCATGATGCCAGAAAAGGGAAGAAAATAAAACCTAATAGTTTGCTGGGTTAACTAAATGTTCTTGTTAACTAAGCACTAATTACTCAGTTTGTTTTATGTTGCTGAATAAGTGCTGTTAGCACCCTCTAAATTTCTGCATATGGGGGCTAAGCTCCAATGGCCCTGGCTTAGTTATAGCTCTCCTTAGGCATATTTGGGGCAAAGTATTAAAGAGTTAGACTTTTCAGTGACAGGTTTAGGAGATGCAGATTTCTGCTCCAGTGAGACAGAGAAGTCAGTTAGATAGCAAGAAAAAGTTTATAGCACCTGGAACTGTCCCTAAATGGAATGGGATTACCCAATATGATGGTTCCCCATCACTGGATCTTTCACAATTTCATAGATGTAGAAGTGGAAAGGACCTCAGAGGTCATCTAGCCCCACCCTCATCATGAGGTTACTGAGGCAGAGAGAGGTAAAGGCTAACCAATAATAATAATTAATAATAATAATAGTTGATATTTACATTGCCATTTATGGCTTACAAAGCACTTTATTTAGTTGTATATGTGTGTGTGTGTGTTTTACAGAGGAGGAAACTGAGGCAAACAGGATTAAATGACTTGACCAGGATCCCACAGCTAGTAAGTGTCTGGGGCCAGATTTGAATTCAGGTCTTCCTGACCCCACTGGGTCACCTAGCTGCCATACCCCCTCCTACTCGGGGCCTTTCTTGATCTCCCAGCTGTTAGGGCTTCCCCTTCAAAAATAATATCTAGCATCTAAATAGTGCTTTAAGATTTGCAGAGTATTTTACAAATACCTCATTTTATCTTCATGACAATGGATCCCATTTTACAGATGAGGAAACTAAGGCATGGAGGGTTAAGTGACCTGCTCAGTCACACACAGTAGTGTCTAATGCTGCATTCGAACTCAAGACGTCCTTGCTCCAACTCTCCTCTGTGAGTAGATGCTTCCCTTGACTTTGTGCCTGCTTATCTGGGTTCCCCCTCCACCCAGTAGAATAATCTGTATTCAAATACAGACTTTTTAATACTGATACAGATTTTACAAGGGCAGCAACTAATTCATTGTTGTCTTTGGGACCTTAGCACCCAACACTGGGCTTGGCACACAGTAGACACTTGGTCAATTATGGATGAGTGCACGAATGAATAATCCCAGCTCTGAGGCCCTGGCAGGAAGAAGAAATGTGATCTATGAAAACAGATTAAGATAGCCTGAGGAAATCAAAAGCAGCAAGCAAGAGCCAATATGTGCTCAGATATTCTGGGCAGCGCCCTTCAAGGGAGCCAGCTGTGCCCGGAGAGTGGAAAGTGGCTGAGAGGCCAGAGGAGAGAAGAACAAGGAAATGTGATTGGACTAGGAGGGATTCGGGGATACCTTGGAAGAACCCTCTGAACCCATGCAGGGTGAGATAGGCCAGGCACAGAGAACAAGTACATGGTGACTTCAGCTTGTACATGAAGAGATGGCTGTTGAGGAGCCAGGCCGCATCTTGAAGCCTAGCTTCTCAGAGGTAGCTGGCTGCACAGGGCCTGGAGTCAGGAAGAACTGAATTTAAGTCCGACCTTGGACTCTTACTAGCTGTGTGGCCCTGGGCAAGTCACTTAACCCTGTTTGCCTCAGTTTCCTCATTTGTAAAATAGACTGGAGAAGGAAATGGCCAACCACTTCTTCTCTGCCAAGAAAACCCCAAATGGGGTGATGAAGAATTAGACATGACTGAACGAACTGAAGAATGACAAAATGGGGGAATCATAGCACTTACCTGCAAGGTTAGTTGTGAGGGTCAAACGAGATCATCTCTGTAAAGCACAGTGTCTGATACAATAAATGCTTGTTTCTTTCCTTCCTTCTTCCTCTGATGAGGGATGGTTGGGGCATAATATTGCTTAAAATATCCAACAAGGGTTCTGTATTGTGTCTCAGGATCATAGGATTTTTCAATTTAGAGCTAAAACAGTAATAACTATTATTATATTATTATAGCCAGCATTTATAAAGTTTGCAAAGCTTTTTGCAAAGATCTCATTTCATATTCACAAAATCCCTGGGAGGTGGGTGGTACTATGCATCCCCATTTTACAGATAAGGAAAGTGAGGCCAACAGGGGCAAAGTGTCTTTCTCAGGGTCACTCAGCTGCGGTGTCTGAGCTGGACAGGATTCTGAGGCCGTCCATTCCAACCCCTTCATTCCCAAGAGGAGGAAACCAAGGCCCACTGAAATTAAGTGACTGCTTCATAGGTCCTGTAGAGCTAGATGGGGCCACTTATTTCCTTGAGTGACATTCCCAATTGTTGCTTAATTCCTTTTCTTTGTTCATTCTGGGGTATGGGAATGGGAAGTGATTTAAAGACAGCAAGCATTGATAAAAATAGCTATTTTTTAAAAGACTGGGTTCTGTTCCCCTCCCCCATTCCTCTTCCCTCAGTTCCTCCAGGTGCCCTCTGGGGATTCCTGTGAATTAATGCCCCATTTCAGGCCTCCTGGTCCCGGTTCCAGGCCTCCTCCTCCTCCCTCCCCTGCCTAGGCTGTTTTCCAGAAGGAGGGGTGGGGGGATGAAAGAGAGAGAAGGGCAGGATTCATTCCCTTGGCCTGAAGCAGTGGGCAGAAAGAATGAGGGTTGAGGACAGAGAGAGAGTGGGTGGAGGGGAAGGGAGCCACCCTGGGCACAGGCCCAAGCCCAGACTTTCCACTTGACCGGTCTGCATGGGAGGACCTGCTTGTTCCCTGTAACCAGAGAAGGAGTCGAGTGATTTGGACAAAAATCGGCAGCTCTATTTCAAGGACCCTTCAGGGCTGGAATCAGGCAACAGCTTTGGAAAAGTTTGCAGATGTACCCACCAACTGGGCTCTTCTTTTAAACAGACTTCAAGCAAATTTGGTCTGGAGATAGAAATGATTTAGAGCTGGGACTCTCCCCAGGCTTCCACAATTAGCAAAACAAGTAGGCCCAGGCTTTTAACCTCCTAGGTGTGTCCTGGACCCTGGTGGAGACTAAGGATTCCTGCTTGGAACAATGTTTCTAAATGCATAAAATAAAATACATAGGATTGTGAAGAAAACCAATCATATTGAAATAATTATCAGAATATTTTTGAATGTGTGGGAATACAATTTTTAAAACAATATTAAAATAATTTTTTTAAAAAGAAGAAGGAAAAATTGGGGTGGCTAGGTGGCACGGTGAATAGAGCACTGGCCCTGGAGTCAGGAGGACCTGAGTTCAAATCTGGCCTCAAACACTTAACACAAAAACTGGCTGTGTGACTTTGGGCAAATCACTTAACTCCAAGTGCCCTCCAAAAACCAGAAGGAAAAATAATTTTTAAAATAAGTTTATGACCCCATATCTTTTTATTTTATTTGTTTGTTTGTTTATTTATTGCTTTTTGGAGGGCAGTTGGGGTTAAGTAACTTGCCCAAGGTCACACAGCTAGGTTTTTTTTGTTTGTTTGTGTGTGTTAAGTGTCTGAGGCCAGATCTGAACTCAGGTCCTTCTGACTCCAGGGCTGGCGCTCTACTCACTGCGCCACCTAGCCACCCCTTATGACCCCATATCAAGAACCCCTGCCTGAGAAAGAACCTTGGCTTTTGAGAACAATGAGCTGGGTTCCAATCTGGCTTCTGCCACCATTTGCTGCTGTGACTTTGGGCAGGTCTTCTGTCTAAGGCTCATACAATTATGGAATCTCATGATGGTATCATTAATAATAATAGCAATAACTAACATTTCCATTACATATTCAAATACTGAAGCTAAAGCTTAAGAACTTTGGTCACATCATGAAAAGAGAGGATTCCTGGGAAAAAACCCTGATGTTGAACAGAGACTGAAGGTAGAAGGAAAAGGGGACGGCAGAGAATGAGACGGTCAGATGGTGTCATGGAAGCAATGAACACCAGTTTGGACAGACTTTGGGAGACAGTGGAGGGAAGAAGGGCCTGGAGTGCTGTGGCTCATGGGGTCACAGAGATTCAGACACAACTGAGTAACTGCAACATTTATATAGTACTTACCATGTGCCAAGCACTGTGCTAAGCTCTTTGTTGTGGCTACCTTTTTGAGCCTCCCAACAACCTGGGATGATGATTTTGAGACAGGCAGATGAAGTAGCCAGTAAGTGTCTGAGGCCAGATTTGAACTCGGGTTTTCCTGACTTCAGGCTCAGTACTCTATCCACTATGAGCTGCCCCATTTTTTAAAAAGTGCTAATTATTGTTGTTATAATTTCTCTTGAGCCTCAGTTTCCTCATTTGTGAAATAGAGATATCAACTTTGGGAGTGCTGAGCCCCCGGGGTTGTTGAGAAATTCAAATAAGGCAATGCATATTAAGTGCTTTAAAGTACTCATATAAATGTCAGCTTTCAGTTTGGTCATTTTCACCAATTTCTGTGATTTCATTGGTATAGAGGTTTCCCATATGGAAACTCCCTCCACCAATGGAGAACAGCACTTGCAGTTTAGAGGGTATAGTTACCTGAGGCAGTGAGGGATTCAGTGACTTACCCAGGGCAACATAGCTGAGTATGTGCCCAAGGCAAGATTTGAACTCAGATCTTCCTGACTCTAAAACTGTTTTTTGTCAGGTGCAAGGGTTACAATCGATGTTCCCTGGGAGTCTCCATTTGATGGGGGAGTGCTGGGAACTTATGAGTTCTTCACCTTTTCTTGGTCCTGGAGAAGTAGGTGGAGTCCTCAGAATCATTGCTTTCAAATCATTGAAGGAAATGCTCAATTTCAGTTCGAGGTTAGTAAAAATAAAGATGGTATCTTTGTCCTGGTCCAGGGATAGGGAACCTGTGGCCTTGAGGCCACGTGTGACCCTCTGGGTCCTCCAGTGAGGCCCTTTGACTGAATCTGCACTTGGGGACCTAGAGGGCCACATGTGGCCTTGAGGCTGCAGGTTTCTACCCCTTACCTGGTCCAAGTTCACAGACCCCTCCCCTGAAATCCATCCACAGACCAATCCCCTGAGGACCCCAGGAAAGGAACACCAGCTCAAGCTAATCAGTGGCTTTCCTAAAACATGGCATCCAGAACATGTCTTCAGCATCAATGTGCCTTTAAAAAGAAAGAAAATCTCCAGCTCCTTGGGAAAGAAAGTCCTGTTTTAAGCAGGAACTGTGTCATGCCTATTTGATTTTCTCCCCTAAGTATTTAAATTGCAGGGCTGGGAGGAGGCAGGGCTGTTATTTAGACGCCAAGGCTCCTAAGGGAAATCTGTGTCCTGGTGGAGTCTGGCCCCCAGGTACCAGAGCCTCCAGGCTCCAAATGAGTACTTGGATTTCTTCCCTTGATGGGCACCCAGTGTGTCTAAACACCACCCTGGGCCTGCAAGGGAGAGAGGAGCTTTCATGTGCCAGGGAGGAAAAGCAAATGATTCTGCAGACTACCATGGGGTCCAACCAACCGTCCTTAGGCAGCTTGTCTGTCCTTCCTGGACATCAGGATGCCACGGGAACCAAAAGTGCATAAGGGGGGAAAGTCTGGCCAAGAAGGGCACATGTGTCAGGGTGTTCCTGCTTCCTCTAATGAGGCTTGGTTTTGGTGTTCAATCATTTCAGTCGTGTCTGGCTTTTTATTACCCCATCTGGGGTTTCTTGGCAGAGATATTTAGAGTGACTTGTCTTTTCCTTCTTCAGCTCATTCTACAGCTGAGGAAACAGAGGCAAACAGAGTTAAGTGACTTGCCCAGGGTCACGCAGTTAGGAAGCATCTGAGGTTGGATTTGAACTTAGGTTTTTCTGACTCCGGGCCTGGTGCTTTATACTGAGGCTGATTAATGAGGATAATAAGAGCTAGAATTTATATAGCACTTTAAGGTTTGTATGTTTTTATCTTAACAATTCCGGGAAGTAGAGGCTTATGGGTAATAACTCTTTTTATAGATGAGGAAACTGAGGGTAGGAGATTGACTTGCAACTAGTAAGATTCTGAGGTAGGATTTGAACTCAGTTCCCCTTCCTTCCACTCTAACACAGTACCCATCAGACTGGGTAGCGATAGATTTCTGTTCAGGTAGTAAAGGAAAACAGATGATCTTTATCTCTGCCAAACCATTCATCTTTAGTGTCTTCATGAAGCAGGGAGAATGTGTCCATCAGGATCTTCATTCAGGGAAACTGAGGCCCATGTAAGTGAAGCACTAGTTCTTTCTCACACCTGGCTTTCCATCTCCTGCCTCTGTTTGTGACCCTGCATAGTTTTGTCCTCCATTTCTGGAATTCTCACTCCTCACTTATGATTCTTAGAATTATAAGCTTCCTTCTAAGTCCAACTCAAGAGTCGCTTTCCCCATTCCTCTGGTGTCAAAGCTCTCTGCCTCTTGAAGTAATCTTGTATTACTTTGCATTCATTTACCTGTGTGACTTCCCCTCTCTAGGTTCCAACTTCTCCTCTGCAAAATAAAGGAGTTTGATTAAAGAACTTCCAAAGTTCTTTTCTAACTATAACTCTGGTACTATGATTGGTATGTATTACTCCCTCTAAGATACCTCCTACCCTACTCAGACCTCCTAGGTTTATAGGTCGGGTCCCAAGGAGATGGGCTACTCTTACAGGTTCAAGAACATAGTTTGTGAATCTATACTTTGAAAGCCAAAATTCATGAGCCCCCATTGGTGAGCTTATCTTTAATAGTCAGCCAGTAGACACAATTATCTCAAAATAAAGGCATTTACTAAGATCACACAGTAGCTTCAAAATATTTTCCCCATAGACCTGGTTCAAACTCTCCCATGAATACAGGAAAAGAGCGGGCACTAAGTTAGGGTATGATGATAGTGAGGCAAACATGTAAACAACACATGTGACCAAGACAAACCACATACTCCATAGACCCAATATCCTTCCTCTACTCATGGAGATTAGTCATCCTACTCACTCCAACTCCTTTCAACAACACCACCAACCCTATGTACAGCATTTCTGCTGGATGAGCTATGTAGTTATGCTCCCAGGACCTACCCCTCCTTGCAGCTAGAATCTTGATTGTCAAAGCTAACTTTCTCTTGAATTCATAATCAGCTCTCAGGACCCGCTAGTGACACATTAGGTGAACTCAGGGAAACCTTTGTTCAAATATGGCCTCAGACACTTACTAGTTGTATGACCCTGAGCAAGTCACTAAAACCTCTGTTTGCCTCTGTTTCCCCATCTGTAAAATGGGGTTAATAATAGCACCTACCTCCCAGGGTTGTTGTGAGGAACAAATGAGATAATATTTGCTTATATATGTGCTTAAGGCAATGCCTGGCACATAGTAGGTGCTTAATCAGTGTTAGCATAATCATCTCTTCTTCCCTTTCCCAGGGATTGCTCCTTTAAAAGGCTTCCTGCCTGGAATTCCACTTCTCTGCATCTGTCTGCTGGGGAAAGTGTACCTCTGCTTTCTCCCTCAGACTTTCAGATACCCTAACCTGCTTCCCCTTGGATATAGCATTTTCCTCTGGAAAAATAACTCCCCAACAAAATGCTATGAAAATTGTGATGAGAGGAGAAATCCCTCTTCCCCCTCTCTGCCCCTCTCAGGGGCTGTGTTCTTTCTCCTGTTGGACTCACTGTCTAACTAACAACTTAACTTTTTAAGGAGCACGGCTGTGGTCATTGTCTTTCCAGCCAAAGGCTAGGCTCCTCTTGTAGAGAGAACTTTATATCATGTCAACTCCTTGAGGACTTTATCTTTTTTTCTTTTTGGTCTTTATAGTTCCTGAACCTGGTATAGGGCCTTGGACATAGTCATCACTAAAGGTTTCCTGAATTAAATTGAATGTTCAAGGTCACCCTTGAGAGGCACATCCTATGGTGAAAAGTACACAGGACTAAGCATCAGGAAACTAGCATGGACACTTAGTGGTTGTGTTACCCTGAGGAAGTCCCCAAACATGTCTGAGCTTTTGCTTTCTGATATTTAAAATGAGGATAATAATGCCTCAAGAGTCAGTGTGGTGCCAGACACCTGAGGACTTGAGTTTGAATCCCGACCTGACTGTTTATGACCTGGATGACTTTGGGCAAATCCCTTGGCTTCCCTGGGCCTTGGTTTCCTCATCGATGAAAGGAGAGGGTTGACCTAGATTACTCCTAGAATCCTGTAACTTTCCCAAGGTTGTAGAGTCCACTAACCTGGCCAGTTGTATCTTGGCTGTACTCAGCCTGTATAAATCAACCTAAGCACAGGTTCTCCACAGCTGTCTTTCCCCTCCTTCCCTCTCTCTTGCTCCTCTGCACCCCTCTTGGTTCTAATGGGAAGCATTCTAAGCCGTGGGAGGACCATCTTGTCCCATCCTGAGGCTGGGGGCCAGACAAGTGGTGGCTACTTTGGCCCCCGGGAGCAAGGTTATCAGGCCAGAGTGGGTGGACAGCATGGCCTCTCTCTGGCTTGTCTCCTGCCAGAGCCCCGGACCCCTGGGATAGCTTTTGCCAGCCTCCTTTTAACCTTCAGTGACCCCAAAGCAGAAGCTTCAGGAGGACAAAGGCTTTTGGGAAGAGGCCGAGTCTGGGGGTTTGAGGTATGTCACTAAAATAACAAGTCCAATTTCCCACCTCTTTCTTTTCTGGGCTGGGTAAAAGGCGGAGGCAATGGGTTGGGGCTGGCCTTCACCAGGGGAATGAAGGGAGAGAAAGGCTTTTCTCCTTGAACAAACAGATGACTGTTTCCTCTCAGGGATGTGGCTTCTGTTTCATCACTTAGACAAAGGACAGCTAAGGGAGCTTTTATCAGTCATGTGGAAAGTACGAAGAAAAAAAGGAAAATCTTCCAGCACAGGCTGGCAGCTCCCTTTTGAAGTTGGGCCTCGACAGGCCAGGGTGGGTCTCCTTTCACTGTTCCATATTCAATTTGTTGGTTGGTCAAGTTAGAGAGGTGATCTGCCAGCATCCTTTCCTGTGTATCAGGAAATGTCAGCTCAGACACTCAGAGCTTGGAAGGAACCTTAAAGGACCCCTAGTCCAGGCCCCTTGTTTAACAAATTAATGAAACAAGCTCAGGAAGAGAAATGACTTATCCAAAGTCACATACAAGTTTACATTGAGTCCATCGACTCACCAGTTCCTGTGTTGATGTGGGAGGGTAACTAGAGACACAGGGCTGTATCAGAAACAGTTGCCCACGCATTTGGAAAGTATCCATCTTGCTTTTTTGTCACCCTTCCCACTGGAACAGAGGGGAGAATAGTCTCTCCAAAAGCTGACCCCTAATCTTTGTTAGATGCATTGAGACCATGAGATCTAGCAGCCTTGGTTTTTTGCAACCTGGAGGTGAGAGATATCCTCCTCCTGCCAGATTATCCTGCTAAAAATAAGGCAGAGACTGAGCCTTCTGGAATGCTGAGACTACAGCCCTCTCAGAGCCAGGAAGAGGGGATGAAATTAGTGCCACTCCAGAGGGTGGAATAGAGAGATCCTGGGGGTGGGAGTGCTGAGGGGGGATGGTCTTCAAAAGGAAAGGGTTTCCCCAGAGATGGTCCTGATGAATCCAGACCCCAAGAAGCTCAAAGACAAAAAACATTCCAAAGCCACCAAAATATTCACAGAAGCTTTGTGTGTGTGTGTGTGTGTGTGTGTGTGTGTGTGTGTGTGTGTGTGTGTGTGTGGTGGGGGGGAGGGCCCTGGTAGCAAAGAACTGGAAACAAAGTGGACCCCCATTGGGGATTGGGGAGTGGCTAAATGAATTGTGGCCCATGAGTGTAATGGGATGTAATTTACACTGTAAGAAACAATTAATTTGGAGAACTCAGAAAAACATGGTGAAAAGTCTTATGAATGGATGGAGAAGGAAAGAAGCAGCCTTAGGGACATCATGGGGGACAGGGGCGGGGTTGGGGAGCAAATGTTGTAAGTGGAAAGAACAAACAGCAAAGCTGTTTAATGATCAGGACCATCTTGACCTGAGAGAAGAGATGAGCAAATGCCTCTGCTTCCTCTCTGGGAGAAGATAGGGTGTGTGGGAGTGAGGGGGCGATAATGCTGTCCAATGTGGTCAGGGTTTTGTTTAACTGGTGTTTTGGTTGCAAGGAAGGGGTATGTAGGAGAGCTAGAGAGTTGATATAAGTCAATTAAAGTTATTAAAACAGAAAGGGAAAGGGGAAAAGAGGGAGGGAAGGAGGAAAGGGACAGAGAGAAGAGGAAGGAAGGAGGAAGGAGGGAGGGAGGAAGGAAGGAAGGAAGGAGGGGAGGGAGGAAGGAAGGGAGGAAAGAAGGAAGGAAGGAAGGAAGGAGGGAGGGAGAGAGGGAAGGGAGGGAGGAAGGAAGGGAGGGAGGGAGGAAGAAGGAAGGAAGGGAAGGAAGGAAGGAAGGGAAGGAGGGGAGGGAGGGAAGGAAGGGAAGGAGGGGAGGAAGGAAGGAAGGGAGGAAGGAAGGAAGGAAGGAAGGAAGGAAGGAAGGAAGGAAGGAAGGAAGGAAGGAAGGGAGGGAGGGAGGAAGGAAAGAAGGAAGGGAAGGAGGGAGGGAGGGAGGGAGGGAGGGAGGAAGGAGGGAGGGAGGAAGGAAGGGAGGGAGGAAGGAAGGGAGGGAGGGAGGGAAGGAGGGAGGGAGGGAGGGAAGGAAGGAAGGAGGAAGGAAGGAAGGAAAGAAGGAAGGGAAGGAGGGAGGGAGGAAGAGAGGGAGGGAGGGAAGGAGGAGGGAGGAAGGGAGGGAGGGAGGAAGGAAGGGAGGGAGGGAGGGAGGAAGGAAAGGAGGGAGGGAGGGAGGAAGGAAGGGAGGGAGGGAGGGAAGGAGGGAGGGAGGGAGAGAAGTACAAAGATAGATCTGACCACAGTGCCACAGCTGACAAGGCCATCAAGGGATGCCTCCCCAAACAGCCACAAACAGACTTCTGTTCATCGGCATCTTACCATTTTCTCCTCTTCCTAGCCACTGGGGAAGCAGGCCCAGCCAGCCAGAGTCACTCCCACCCCTTTGGGTCAGGTGGAGGATCAGCAGACATTCCCTTCAGCTACTGCTGTTCCCAGACCCTGGGGCATTGCCATCTACCTTGCTGGTGCACCCCAAAGACCACAATCTGACTTGCAGCTGAACTTGAAGGGGAGCTCCTTCGGAAGAGGGGCAGCCTGTCTTGGGTTTTGCTTATATCTCAGCATTTAGTATAACACTTGGTACGTGTTAAGAGCTTAATAAGTGCTTTTCTATTCCATTCTATGAAGCCTTCCCTGCTAGAATATAAGCCAGGGGCAGGGGTTATTTTTCATTATTTTCATATGTTGATGTTATTTGCTCCAAACCCTGCCTTCAGTCTCCAGCTCCCTGTTCATGGGTTCAAGGGCTCCCACGACCTCTGGGGGGAAATGCAAATTCCTCTGGTATCTGAAACCCTGCACAGTTTAGCACCAGTCATTCTTTCCATACTTGGCTCACATTATTTACCCTCACTCTGTTTCAGCCAAACTGGCCAATCTTCTGTTTCCTGTGTGGAATCCTATGTTTCCCACCTCCACGCCTTTGCCTACACCCGCAGAGCTTTCCCTTTTCAATTCTCTCTCTTAGAATCCCTAGCTTGATTCATGGCTCAGTTAACCCCAACTCCTATAGGAGACTTTTGTGGGATAATAGAAAGCTCGAGGAATTTGGAATCAGAGGATCTGGGTTTGAATCCTGCTTGGCTCTACTGTGTGACCACAGGGAAGTCGTGATGTTCTGTTTCCCAAGTTATCACTCCTAAATTAATAAGGATGGGTTAGATAAGTGCTAACAGATAAGAAAACCGAGGCAAACAAAGGTTAAGTGACTTGCCCAGGTTCACCTAGTTGGCAAGTGTTCGAGGCTGGATTGGAACTCAGGTCTTCCTGGCTCTAAGCCTTGGGACTCTATCCATTGTGTTACCTAGCTGCCCCTGAGCAAGGATTGGCAGAGAGAGGGGTGAGCAAGCTCAAGAACCCATGAGCCTTCTGGAAATGCGAGGTGAAGTTGGAAAGTGGGGCGCCTCCATTCCATCCTTTGGGCAAGGTCCTGGCTGAATGTTCCGGATCCCAGGAATGCTTCCTAGGGAAACCCTGGAGAGCTCCAAGCCTCCCCACCTTCCCTGGCTGCACATCTCAGGCTCATCTCCATTCCTTGGAACGCCTGGGACTTGGAATGGGGCTCCCTGCAAATGGCCTATTTGTTTGTTTTCCTGACAATATTTCGTGGCGCCAGGTTTCAGAGCCTTCCCGGGAGGATGCTTTAATTATCTCCACTCCCTTGCTTCCCTCCCTGAACTGGAATTCAGTGCCATGTCCCCCTCCCCCTGGCAAGCTGTTCCCCAGTCCCTTGGCCTGGCGAGCTCACCACCTCGCCCAGGTGGCAGCTCCTGCGAGAAGACGGTCCCTGGCAGGCCCCGGGCCAGAGCTTGTTTACGTCTTGCCTCCTCTACAGATTTCGCCCCATATGGAGGCGTTGTCAGCTTTCGTCTTCATCTCGCCTCTTCTCAGAGCTAGCAGGCGCTGGATGAAGAGAATCGTGAGCCTGGGGAGGGGAATGCAGAAAGACACCCAAGCCCCAGTCTCTGGCTGCCCTGCTCGCTTGGGCACAGGCTCCTTCCAGGGGCCAGAAGGTCCCTGCATCCCACGAGGCCGGCCTGGCCCCAGCCCTTCTTAGAGGGAGCAGGAATGCTGGGACACCCCAACATGGGTGCTTTGGAGTTTACCAAGTGCTTTTCCCTTTTGTTCTAGCAACAGAGACATAGGCTGGGAGACTAGAACAGACCTCTGAGTTAGGGAGTGACTCCCCTCATTTCAGGGATAAGGAAACTGAGGCCTAGCAAGGCCAAGGGGCCTGCACAAAGGTGATAGGTTGTAGGGTCATAGATTTAGAGCTGGGAGGAACCCGATAGGTCTCCTCCAATTCCCTCATTTTACAGATGCAGTGGAAAAGCTTACAAGAGGGACTCAAGGAGTAACTCAGCTGGGATTAGATCTCAGGGACTGTCTACTTCAACCTTCTCATTTTCCAGATGAGGAAACTGAGGAACAGGGTGACTTGTCCAGGGTGACACAGCTAGTAAGTGTCTGAAGCCAGATTGGAACTCAGGTCTTCCTGGCCTGGTGCAGTAATGGTTAGAGATGGTTGTGGCTATGACCTTGAAGGTTTTGAAAGTTTGGGAGAGTAAGCCATTCTTACAAGGATCTACCAGAAGCCAGATGGTGAAGAGTAAAGTTCCAATGAACCTATCTGTCTCAGGTCAGGAATAGATAAGGTACAGACTCATTCTACCCATCTGTCATGCTGAAATCAGAAGTGAAATTGAATTGGTGAATAGAATTCTCTGTAGAAAATGTGTTAGATCTGAGTCCACTTTCCCCAGGCACTGAGGTAGAATAGGGGAAGTGTGCTCCCAGATGCTGGAGGAGACATTTGTCCTTCTGTTTTTGCTATAGCTGCTCAGTAAATGTGCCTTTGCTAAATCTAAAATAATAATAATAATCTCAACAACTAGAGATGGAAAAAAGAGCACAATAAGCAAAAACGTCAAGGTAGGAAATAAGGAAACATTTCAGGAATGTAAATAGTCTAGCTTGGTCAGGGTTTAGAGTGTATGAGAGGGAATCTTGTGAGATAAAGTTGGAAAAATAGAATCTCAGAAAATGAAATTGAATTAGTGAAAAAGGAACTGCCAAAAAGGGAAAAAAGAAAACCAAACCATCCTTATCCAAATAGATTTGTAGCTGACTTCTATTAGATGTTTAAAAAGCAATTAGTACCTGAGTGATGCCAATTATTCTTAAAATTGAGGGGAGGAGGTAATTCTCTATTCTACTCCATTTATGAGACAAATATAGTCCAAATAGCTAAATCAGGGAAGGGCAAAGCAAAGGAAGGGGACCCTGGAGCAATATCACAATATTGATTCAGAAATTTTTGATAATGCTTTAGCAAAAATCTAGAAAAGTGAGTTAGGCTTTGGAAGACCTTAAATGCTAAACTAAGGAGTTTGGACTTTATTCTACAAGCCATTAGGAACTACTAAAGCCAATATGTCCCAGTGGACAAATCACTGAACATTGAGCCAAGAAGGCCTGAGTTCAAATCCAGCCTCAGACATGTACTAGCTCTGTGACCAATGGTGATTCATTTAAACTTTGTCTTTAAATGTCTGAAGGAGGGGTTTTATTTGACCCTAGAGGTAAAGGGTAGAGGCTGCAGTTTATAGAGTGACAGGATTATATGATATGTTTCAAGAAATTGGTGACTGCATTATAGATAAGGCATTGAAGATACTATATAGACTTGAAGATCAATTGGGAGGCTTTGAGAGTGTTACTGGAGAGGAATGATGAGAACTTAGACTAGGATGGTAGTGGGTGTAAGTACAGAAGATGCAAGATTTGTTGCAGAGACAAGATTGCCTGGCAGTGGATGTGAAGGGCTAGAGAGATGGAAGAGTTTGGGTGCCTTGGAGCCTGGTGATGCTGTGAACAAAAATAGAGAAGTTAGGAAGAGTAACAAGCTTGAGGGAGATGACCAGATCCATTTGAGCTGTCTTTGGATCCATATCTTGAACTCCAGCTGCTCCTAAGAATGTGTACACCTCAATTTAGAGCTTTCTGGTTCATAGAGTTAGAGCTAAAAGGAACCTTTTTGGTTTTTTTTTTAGTTATTTCAGTTGTGTCTGACTCTTCATGACCCCTTTTGGAGTTTTCTTGACAAAGGTACTGGAGTGGTTTGCTATTTCCTTCTCCAGCTCATTTTATAGATATGGAAACTGAGGCAAACAGGGTTAAATGACTTGCCCAGGGTCACACAGCTAGTACAGATCTGAGACCAGATTTGAACTCATGAAGATAAGTCTTCCAGGCCTGTCACTCCATCCACTGCTTCACCTAGGTACTCCTGAGAGGTAATATAGGCCAGTGCAAAGAGCTTTATATTTGAAATCAGAAGACCTAGACCTGGGTTTAGGTTTAAGTGACTTTTCCAGTATGTCAATATAAGGACTAATCTCTCTCTCTCTGTCTCTCTCATCACTTTCAGTTCTATTGATGTGTTTTAGTTTCACACTAACAGTTTCGTCTATATTTTGTTGCTGCCTTCCCTGAAATAAGAATTGTTGCCCCAATTTTCTTATGTTCAGCTGAAGTGTAATTTATTTTTCTCTAAGTTCTTATTTTAACTCCTTGTTATCTTAATGTTTCAAATGTGTTTCTTGTAAACAACACAGTGTTGGATTTTGCTTTCTAATACATTCTGTTAACCTCTTCTATTTTATGGGTGAGTTCATCCCATTAACATTCACAGTTATGATAGCTAATTGTTTTTTCTTTCCATCCTATTCTTTTATAATTTTTCTTTTCTATATTCCCTCTTCCTTTTTATTTTGAGTTATTACATGTTCTGTCTTTCCTTTTAATCATTTCTTCGCTATTCCTTTTCTAAGCTTAAGATTTGTTTTGCTTATAACTATTCCCTCCCTGAGTCCACCCTCCCTCCTATATTCCTCTTTCCCTTCTTCCTGTTTTTATCTAGATCCCTGTTGAGTTGAATATATGGCCACACCAAACTTTGTATATGTGTTCTAACCCCTTTGACTAGTTTAGATGAAACTAATCCTAGTGACACCTATTTCTCCCACTCCTTCCATGTTTGCATATAATCTACTTGGACAACCCAATTACTTGTCTTAATGATTTCTTTTCTCCCATTTCCCTTTAATGTGTCCCTTTTTCATATCTCCCTTTTCTTTTTACTTATAGCATCTTTGAAACTTAACCAAACTATTTGTAGGTCTTCTGTTTCAAATGACTACCTCTATGATCCCTTGTGATATGAAGATTCTGAAAGAATACTTTTAATATCTGTCTTCTCTTTTAGAATGTAAGTGATACATCCTTATAAAGAGGATCACATAGGATTTGTCACCTATTACTTTGGAGGAATGAAAAGCATGGAATAAGATATCCCAAAAGGCAAAAGACAAAGGTTTACAACCAAGAATAACTTACCCAGGTCTCTCTTGGCTCTCAGATCTAGCACTCTTTGCTCAGTGGCATTTACTTAGTCACACACACACACACACACACACACACACACACACACACACACACACACACTGAAAAAAGATTTGACTACCCACCTCTTCCATCACTATTTAATGCCAAATTGCTTCATCTCTGTTTTATAGCAAATTGGCTATTTCTGGAGCCATGAAGGTGGTCCTTTCTCCTGAGGACTTCCCTGCTCTCCTTGCTCCTAAGGGCTATGGGAAGAGATTACTACCTACACTAACTGAAATAGGCAGCCAGGCCTTGTTGACAAGGAAGAATTAGCACTTGTTCAATGTGCTCTGTTGGCATCTTCTTGGGAACAGCCTTTGGCTTGGCTTCCCAGCTGGGGCCAACGAATTGGTCCCTTGCACCATGCTTCAGCCAGGCCACAGATTCTACAGCTCTGCCAAGACTCCTCAGCAACAAGGCAGGTTTAATTTAAGACTCTAAAGGAGGCTGTCTTAGAGCAAGGAGCAGGGTTGGGAGCACCAACACAGAGTTAGGTGGACCTAGGATCCCAGGCAGCAGATGCAGAGCTGAGAGGGACCTTAGAGATATCTAGAGCATCCAAAGCCCTCATTTTACATATGGGAAAACTAAGCCAGGGACAGGAAGGAGATGTTCTTTTAAGATCCATTCTAGAAAATAAATTTGCCAATTAAATATATATCAATCAATATAGTCATATAGATATGCCCCAAAGTGAGAGATAGATGATACAAAGGAGAGCCAGAAAGACCTGGGTTCAGATCCTGCTTCTGACATATAATTCTACTATGGACTCATACTCTCCACCCCATCCCATCCCATGCATACTAGCTATGTGAATATGGACAGACTGATTCTCTATGATTAAAAGTTATAGGTGAGTTGCTAATCTGCACTACTAGAGGGAATTTTCACACCAGGAGTTCCCCCCCCCCAAACATTGAAACTACAGAAAGAAAATGAAAAAAATCAAAAGAAAAAATGGATCTATACATACAAACAGACAGACATATGTAGAATTCCAGAGAAGCAGCAAGGACAGAGAGCTAGACACAGAATCAGGAAGAAAGGAATTCAGGTTCCCCCTCTGACTCATGCCAGTTGTGTGGTCCTGGGCAGGCCACTTCACATCACTCCTGCCCCAGGCAGCTTTCTAAAAGGAAAAGTTGTAGAGCAAGAGCTAATCTGTGCTAGGAGCATGAAATCACAGGTCTAGGCCCCGACCCTCCCAAAACAAAATCCCATCCAATATGTCAGTCATATGTATAGAAGTATGCAGAAGCACTGTGTTTTTGCACATACACAGATGTTCTCTTGGGGCAGCTAGGTAGTGAAGTGAATAGAGCACTGGAGTCAGGAGGACCTAATTTGAAATGTGGCCTCAGACACCTCAGACTTACTAGCCATGTGACCTTGGGCAAGTCACTTAACCTCAATTGCTCTGCCTTCCCCTCTCCAAAAAGCAAAAATTAAAATTAAAAATAAAATAAAATAGATGGTCTCAAGGGCCCCTTCTAGCTCTAAAATGATGATTCTATGATATATACATATATATACATATGGATATGCATATACACGTATACGTGCATATACACATAATATATATATGCATATGCATAGTGGAAATAGTGCTGGACTCTGAGAGACCTAAGTTCGAAGGATGCCTTGGAGTCTATTAGGTCATCTCCAAGCCTGTTTCCTCATCTGTAAATGAGGATATTAGGTCATCTCTGGGCTTCCTTTCTGCTCTAAATCTAAGATCCTACAATAATCTGAGTAGGTTGAACTAGATGACCTTTATTGTCTCTTCCATCTCTAAATCTATGTTTTGAGAGGCACAGTGAGTTTCCCAGCCTAGGGCATCCTGACTAAATACAGTGCTCTTTGCAGTGTATCCTACTTCTCTCTCTCTCTCTCTCTCTCTCTCTCTCTCTCTCTCTCTCTCTCTCTCACACACACACACACACACACACACACACACACACACCTCACCACCACATTCACATTGCCCTTTATAGTAGGATTATAAATTCAGAAACATGAGGGTCCTATAAGTCAGGTAGTTCCACCTCACCATTTTTATAGAGAATAAAACTGAGGCCTAAAGCTGCTAAAGGGGGATCATGGGGCTGGAAGGGACCACAGATGGCATTATAGTCCAACCCACTTATTTTTACAACTTAGGAACCTTAAGAGAGTTGAAGTGGCTTGCCAGAGAGAAGAGCTGGGCTATGAACCCAGGTCCTCAGCTTCCAAATGTACATGATTTCTTTGGTTTTGGGTTTTAGTGTCCACTACAAGGGGCCAAATTTGCAAATAACCAAATAACTCCTCATCATTGTGAGTAAATGGCCAACACCGCCCCCCTCCCCACCACACACACACACACACACACACACACACACACACACAAACACAGGCAACCTCTCTCCTAAGGACCAGGACTAGCTCTCTCACTCACACAAATATCAGCAGCAGCTCGGATTTCCACATTAACATGAGAATGAATGTTCTCACTGGAAGCCTGTAATTACGTTTTCTCCCTCCCCCCCACCCCAGTATAATTAATTATGAATACCACTGGAGTAAGACACTGCTACATTCTTGGTTCTATTTCTGCCCTATTAAAAATGTATGAGTGTATGAAGTCATTTTCCCAGACAGTTGCTCCCATAAACGTAATTGGAACCCAGTTAAAAAGAGAGGGGGAAGGAACACAGTGAGAGATTGGCTTGATTTTTTTTTTTTTGTTCTACAGAGCAAAAGATGAGATGGAGATCCTTGTGGATATGTCAATAAAGTTCAATCCTGTAGAAAAAAAGGAAAGAAGGAGGGAGGGAGGGAATGAAGGAAGGAAAGAAGGAAAGGCGAAAGGGAGGGAGGGAGGAAGGAAGGAAGGAAGGAAGGAAGGGAGGGAGGGAGGGAGGGGAGGAAGAAGAAGGAAGGAAGGAAGGAAGGAAGGAAGGAAGGAAGGAAGGAAGGAAGGAAGGAAGGAAGGAAGGAAAGAAGGAAGGAAGGAAGGAAAGGAGGGACAGAAGGAAGGAAGGAAGTTTTGAAAGAAGGAAGGGAGGGAGGGAAGGAGGAAGGGAAGGAAGGAAAAGAGGAGGAGAAGAGGATGGGAGGGGAGAAGAGAAGGGAGGAAGAGAGGAAAGGGGAAGGCTTGTCAACAAGAAAGGGCGGAGTAGCAGCTTATAGCCTTCACATTCAGCATCGGCTCTGGGAGGAAGCAGTATGGAAGACAGCCTCTTCTCCTTATGCTGGTTTTCGCCACCTAATGGTCACAGATCTAAGCTCTGGAAGGGGCCTCAGAGGCCATCTCACCCCCTTCTCATTTTACAGGTGAGGGATCTTGGGCTCAGAGGGGTTAAGAGACTTGCCCAAGGTCACATGGCTTCCAAGTGTGGTCAAGATTTGAATCTGGATCATTGCATCATCATTAAAAAAACAGAAGGGGTCATCTATTCTATCCCTTCATTTTACAGATGATAATTCATTAGATTGTAAACTCCTTGAGGGAAAGGATTATCTTTTGCCTCTTCTTGTATTCCCAGTGCTTAGAATGGTACCTGGCACATGGTAGGCATTTCATAAATTTTGATAAATTATTACAGATGAAGAAACTAAGACCTAAAGAAATGAAGGGATTTCTCCAAGGTCCCACAGCTAATAAGTAGCTGTGAGGATTTGAACCTGGAACATAGAATCATAGACGAAGAGAAGGGACCTCGGAGATCTTGGGTCCAACCCACCCACTTTACAGATGAGGATACTGAAGTAAAATCAGTTTCCCCAGGTCACTTGGACAGGGTTTGAAGCCAGGTTTCTCCAGAGACCTGTTTCTGAGAAAGCTCCTTTGTCTTATACCCCCGTAGTTTCCATGCTTTGAACACCAGGGGTCAATTAAAGCTCCCCTCAGAAGTAAGAAGAAGCCTAGAATAGTAGATAGGAGTACAGGATTTAGAATTAGGATGACCCAGCTTCACATCAAAGAAAGAGGAAAAGGCCCCACAAGCACACAAATATGAAGAGCAACTTTTTCTATGGCATCAAAGAATTAGAAACTAAGTGGATCATTTCAGGGATGGCTGGAAAGGTTATGGTATATGGATGTGCTGTAAGAAATGAGGAAGGAGATGGTTTCAGAAAAACCTGGGAAGATTTGCATGAACTGATGAAAAATGAAGTGAGCAAAACCAAGAGGAAAAAAAACATACAAGAACAACACTATTGTACAAATGGCTTTGAAAGAATTAAGAACTCTGATCAATGTAATGCCCAACCACAATTCCAGAGAATCTATGATCAAGAATGCTACCCAACCCCTGAGAGAGAGAACAGGGACTCAAGATAAAGAATGAGACAGACATTTGGGACACAGTCAATGTGGGAATTGGTTTTGCTTGACTATATATATATTACAAAGATGTGTTTCCTCTTTTTTCAAATGGGGAAAGGGAATGCAGTGAATAGACTGTCAAGCCTGGAGTTAGGAAGACTCATTTTCCTGTGTTCAAATCTAGTCTCAGACCCTTGCTAGCTGTGTGACCCTGGGCAAGTCACTTAACCCTATTTGCTTCAGTTTCCTCGTCTGTAAAATGAGTGGAGAAGAAAATGGCAAACCACTCCAGTATCTTTGCCAAGAAAATCCCAAATCTTCTGACCAGGAAGAGTCAGACATGACTGAAAACTATTGAACAAGAACAATAGGGGTGAAGAGGTTGGAAGGGAAAAATGGTTTTTTGTTCATTTTTTAAAGATTAAATTAGGATTAAGAAAAAATCCCACCTGTGACACTTAGCTGTACAACCACAGCCAAGCCACAACCTATTTTCATCAAAGTTTCTTCAGCTATAAAATGGGAATAATGATATTTCTCACAGATCACAAAGAGTTTTACAAACTTGAAAGGGCTACATAAATGTCAATTACTGTTCTCCTAACTTCGGTGTCTGATAGGGTCCTGCTTAGTTCAGGAGTCAGACAGGCTGGATTCAGATCTCTAAGTGGGTGTGACACCTGTCACTTGAATGACTTGGACAAGTCATTTCACCCATCCCCACCTGCCTCAGTCTCTGCATCTGTAAAATCAAGGGGATGGACTAGACAGCCTCTTAAGTCACTTCTAGATCCAGATCTGTGCCCCGATAAATAGAAAAAGATGGTTCTTTGGGGATTGCCCATCTCCCTTTGATGCCCCTGCCCAGTCTCTGCCCTACAATATCTTATCTCCTTTGTAACTGGTTCCTGGGCCTGTAGAATCAGGCAAGGGCTCAGCCACTTTTCCAGCCTAGGACTAGAGAGGGATAAAATTAACCTCACCATGTTCCTTTTCAGTGAGAATCTGAGACACAGCCCTTATGCTAGCCCCCAGTTCTTGTCTGTTCTCATATTCACACATGTCTTAGAAATGTCACGTTTGTGACAGAGGGGAAACACATGCTATACAAAGGAAGGAAGAGACTAGAGAGAGCTGTGTCAACCAGGGCAGGGCCCCTGAGTGGATAAGGGGCTGCTGGTGGCCTGATGTAGGGAACAGGGCTGGACTGAGCAGCAGGAATCCCACTGTCCTAATCCTGCCTCAGACACTAACTGACTGTGTGACCCTGGGCAAGTCACTTAGCCTCTATCTGACTCACTTTTCTCATTTTTAAAATGCACCCACACCTTCCAAGGCTGTTGGGAGTGGCAAATGACAGAGTATGTAAACTGCTTTGCCAATCTTCTTGCGCCATATTAATGTCAGTGACTTATAATAAACGTTAGTGGCCCCCTGTCGCCTTCAGGATCAATACAAAATGCTGTCTTTGGTATTCAGAGCCCTTCATGACCTGACCCCCTCCCACCTCTCCAGTCTCCTTACATCTTACTCTCCAATACGGACTTTTCAGTCCAGTGACACTGGCCTCCTGGCCATTCCACCAAGACATTCTGTCTCACCTCTGGGCATTTTCTTGGGCTGTCCCAGTGCCTAGAACACTCTCCCTGCCCCCCTCCAACTACTAACCTCCCCAGATTCCTTCAAGTCCCAACTAAAATCCCACCTTCTGCAGGAAGTCTTTCCCAACTCCCCCTGACTCCCCTCAGTTGATGATTTCCTATTTATGCTGTCAATAGCTTACTTTGTATATATTTATTTGCATGTTGGCTCACCCATTAGATTGTAAGCTACTTGAGGGAAGGAATTGTCTTACGCCTCTTTTTGTATCCCCAGAACTCAGCACAGTGCCTCCATTCTGTACATGATTTGAGATTTCTACAACTTCCACAGAGAACTCTAGGTATGGGAAGTTCCTCCCCCAATTTATTGAAATTATCTGGTTAGTTAGCTCCATGTAACATTTAAGCTAAATGCATTCTTTTTGGGATCTCAGCTCCAAGAAAGTGAGGTAGGTAGCAGTCCAGTGGTTAGAGTGCTAGACCTGGAGTCAGGAAGACCTGAGTTCAAATCCAACCTCAGAACTTGCTGGCCAGGAGACCCTGAACAAATCTTAAATATTGGGTGGCATAAAAGATATAGAAATGAATTAGAAATGAACCCTCCCTTTAGAGGGCAGCAGGGCACACTGCATTTGGAATTGAAGGACGTTGGTCCAAAACCTTTTTCTGCCACTGACCACTTACATGACCGTAGGCAAACCATTTCCCCTCCTGGGCTCAGCGTCCTCTTCTATAAAATAAAAGTGTCAGACTAGATGCCCCCTAAATCTGGACTCTTTCGCTCCCTGCCCACCTGGAGTTCATGAACTAGCAGGCAGAAATTATACATGCACATAAATAATCACAACACAGCGGAGAAGGTGATGGTGGCCTATAGAAACCAACCACTGGGGGCTCGCAGTATGGGAAGAGATGACTTCCGGCCGGGCACAGGAGGGAGCAGGTGTTTCTTGGCAGCTCTCTGGGGGGAGGGTGGGGGGAGTCAGACAAAGGCACCTGCCAGCCCTGCCCCCCAGAGTCTAAGAGTCCCGAGCTTTGAAATACCTGCTCTACAGGTGTGTTTGGGGATAGAAGCTGTTTCCTTTGATGTCAGAGCCAGCCAACTGGGCCAACCTGTTTCTTTTTTTCTGGGTGGCTTATCATTCCTGCAATCTCTGACCAGATCCAGGATCTCTGCTCCTGGGGGATGGGAGGAGGGAAGGGTGGGTAGGGTCAGACCTAGTTAGACAATCATGTACCTGCCTAGGGGAGGAGAGGAGGGGCGATGAGGGGGACGGGAGGGGGGCATGCTGTTTCTCACTCGTCCCTCCCATGGGCCTGCATAGAGCTCGGGCATTGGACTGCTAATGAGCTGGCCTCAGCTGTGTGCGGCTGGCTGTGTCCAAGCGTTGTGGGTGAGCGAATTGCCAGGGTGACCGGCTCCCCTCTGCTTCCTCCCAAATGGATGCCTCTCTCTTGGAAGTGAAGCATGTGAGCTCACCAGCTTTCAGATGTAGTGGGAAAGCCTAGAGTTAGGAGAACCCTGAGTTCAAATCCTGCTTCAGTCACTTACTGGCTATGTGAGCCTGTGAAGGTCACAACCTGTCTCCGCCTCAGTCCCCTTGTCCAGAAAATGGTGCTGGATCAGAATAGAGTTAACTTCTCCTGTTACCCCAAGACTGCGAGGAGATCATGTATGTAAAGCACCTTGTAAACCTTCCCAAAGGATTTCCTTCAGGTCAAAATTGTTCTCCTCGGTGATTTCAGAGCTGAATCCCACAGAGGGACCTGAAGCCTATAGCGACTGAGGGACTCCTTCAAGATCATTGATTTATTAATAATAAATACTGGGGCAGCTAGGTGGCACAGTGAATAGAGCACCAGCCCTGGAGTCAGGAGGACCTGCGTTCAAATCCAGCCTCAGACACTTGATACACTTACTAGCTGTGTGACTTTGGGCAAGTCACTTAACCCCAATTGCCCTCCAAAAAGCAAAAATAATAATAATAATAAATACTAATTTATACTATATAGCATATATACTACATAGTATACATTATAATAAATACTAATAAATAAATTTATTAATAATAAATACTGTATGATAAGCATTAGGCTAGGCCCACCAGTACAAATCAGTGGACCATAGGATCACAGATTAGATCTGGAAGGGACCTTGGGGCCTTTGAATCCAATTCTCTCATTTTATAGATGAACAAACTAAGCCCCCAGTGTCTGAAGTAGAGGCTGAACTTGGGTCTCCCTGCCTCCAAATCTTAGCATCCTGCCTAGCACACAGTAGGTGCTTAGTAAATGTTTATTATTTGATGGATTGATTGATTATCTGAGCTGTTGTTGTTCAGTTGTGTCCAAGTCCTTGTAACTCTTAACCACAGCACACCAATGCTGTTCATGGCAAAGATACCGGAGCGGTTTTCCATTTCCCTCTCTGGTGGAATAAGTGACTTGGCCAAGTTCACACAGCCAGTAAGTATCTGAGACTGCATTTGAACTCAGGTCTTCCTCACTCCTAGCACTCTATCCAATGTTCTGCCTAGCTGCCTGCCACGTGCCATGTTGCCTGTCAAACAAATGTGGTTGGAATAAGAGCTGAATCCATCGATGACCTTGGCATTCTAAGCATGATACTCTAAACCAGGGGGGTCAAGGCCATAGGTGGTCTTTTGACCGAGTCCTAGTTTTACAGAACAGATCTTTTTATGAAGGGGATTTGTTCTGTGAAGTTTGGATTCAGCCAAAGGGCCGCGCTTGAGGACCTAGAGGGCCACCTGTGGCCTCGAGACTATGGGTTCCCACCCCTGCTCACTGGCCTGAGCTCAGTTGGCCCAACAAGTCTCTATGATGTGCCTACTATGAGTTATACACAATGCTAGTCTCTGGGTGATCTGGAGTCAGATGATCTGAGTTTAATCTCAACTCTGGTACTACTTCTGTGACCTCGGGCAGCCAGGTGGACAGAGTGCTGGACTGAGAGTCAAGATCTGAGTTCAAATCCAGCCTCAGATATAAGCTAGCTGTAAGACCCTGGGCAAGTCACTTAAATCTCCATTTGCCTCATTTTCCTCATTTGTAAAATGGGCAGAGTAACAGCACCTACCTCATAGGGTATACCTGTGGGTGCTCCTTCCCTTCCCTATGTTACTTCACCTCTTTGGGCCTTGGTTTCCTTCTCCAAGGTCTGTGATCCTATGAAGCAATCCTTGCCCTCAGTCAGCTTATATTCTCCTGAAATGAGTCACATAGCTTATTAAGTATGGGAGGGAGATTTTGAACCTAGATCTTACTGACTTCAAGCTCACCAAACCTCAAAGGTCTTATTATCAAGGGCATAGGACTGAGGAGACAGGAGCCCCTGAAAGGCAGGGGAATCAGACTTTGCCTTCAAAGTCAGAGGGCAGCTCTGGAACAGGCTCAGACCCTTGATGCTTGGAAGAGAATGATCCCAGGAGTTGTTCTGTGACTTGAGAATGTTCTCTCTGTCCACATGGGCTCAGGCTGTGCCTCAGGGTAACTGTCCTCAAAGCTGCATGGAGAGCCCTCCCACCTGTGGCACCCCATTGGGTCTCCCTGGTAACCTTCTGCAGAAGGGAAGGTAGGTGGTGAGAATCACTTGAAAAGAACTCACTTCTAATTGGTTGGAAAGAGATGGTGTGTGACCAGAGGAGAGTGACCAGGGTGGTGGAGGAACTCAAAACATATCACAAGATATTATTATTTATGTGATAATATCATTTTGCTAATAATATCATTATATTAAGGTTAATTGCATTACATTAATAAATGTTTATATATTATTGCATATTACTTATAGCATGGGTTATATAAAGAATGTAATGAGCAGTTAACCCTTAACTGCTTTTGGTTAGACATGTGGGAAGCTTGTTCCCCACCATTTGCAATGCAAAGGCTCTCTTTAAGATGATGTGGAGTACCCTGATTGGCTTCTAAGCCCATTGAGCTGATGACCCAGTGAGTGAGACACCTCCTTTGTGTCCATCCCTCTTGGCATCCATTCTCCAGGTGGGATGATGGGTCTTTAGGAAGGGGCAAAAAACAGCAGCTCCTTCTCCACCCTGTGTCTTGGAGATCTCACCCAGCAGCCACAACTAAGCAAGCTTGGGTCTGTGTCCTCAGCCCCCTGTGCCCCCTTTTTGTTTGTTCTTTTTTGATCTTGTGTGAATGAGTATCCCATAGTAGAGGTGTCCAGACCTGGTGACCTTGTGGATTCAAATGGTCCAAAGATCCTGCATCTGAAGTGGTTGCTTGTGGCACCATCAGGAGAAGGTTATTGGCAAGAAAAGCTTCAACCCCAGAGAAGGTGGCCAACAGAAAGGAGAATGGCCCATCATCCAAGTCAAGGTAAAATGTAAAATGGCCAATTAATCAATCACCAAATATTTATTGAGTGCCAACTACACGTTAGGCACTGTGCTAAGCCCTGGAGTTACAAAAAGAAGCAAAAGACAGTCCCTGCCCTGGAAGAGCTTACACTCTAATCGAGGACACAACATGAATACATACATACAAGGCAAGTTATCTACATTATAAATAGGAAATAATTAACAAAGGGAGCTCCCTAGAATTAAAAGGAGTTGGGAAAGGCTTCCCGTATATAGGGATTTATGTAGGGATATTTAGGGATTTAAAGTTGGAGAGGTAAGTAGTCAGATGAGTTGTCTTGCAAAAAATTGCTTTATGTTCTCATAAATTTTCTCTACTCAAAATTGTAACCATAGTTATAAGTTAATGACTCTTCTAAATTCTCTTTGTGTTTTTTAGTGTTTAACTTATTGTGTGTGTGTGTGTATGTGTGTAGGAATGAATTTCTTGTCCCATACTTGATTCATATTATATAATGAGTTTCTTTTTTTATGCCCACCTTTTGGGGAAATTCCAGACTCCTGAGCCATAATCTAACTTGTTTTCAGTTGAATTATACCTGGGATCGGGATTTAATAATGAGCCAATAAATGAAAGAAAAAGGAATTCTCTCTTACCTGGGCTAAAGGAGAGATACTACCATAACTGACCATGTCTAACACTGGACCCCAAACCATTGCATCTTTAGAACTCACAAGGTGGTCTCCAGTTCTGAACACTTCCACTATGGGATATCTTAAGTCAAAGATCAGGACAGAGGCAGAAATGGCCAGGGTGGCAGGGGCAGTTTATGGCCCTTGGAACTAGGGGGCCATATTTCCCATGGGCCAAATTCCCATGATACAGGGGAAGAAAAGGACCTGTCTTTTCCCATCCCTCACTGGATTCGAGACATCTCACCTAGAGGGTCCCAGCCAAGAGGACGAGCCAGAAAGGAAACAATGCGCAGAAAACCTGGTTAGTCAGATCTTCTGAAACAGCAGCCAATAAGGGGACATCTCACCATCTCACAGGGCAGGCCTCAGTTTGGCAAGGCTGTAAGCAGACCCCATACGGTCTGCCAGAAGTAGGCAGGAAGTATCTGTGTATGATGGACACAGGCCATAATATAGTCCCGGTGCCTTTTTTTTTTCAGCCTGAACCCATGATTTCATCAGTTGAGAGAACTCCCAGAGAGGATGAGCCTTTTCCCAGGTGTGGAGTGGTTAGTCAAGAGTCCAGCCATAGAGGCAGGAGGACCTCAGTTCATGCCCCTTCTTGGTGACATGCTTTTTGTGGACCTCCACTTTTCCTCTCAACAACCCCAGACCGTGACACAATGGCAGACGATAAGTTCAGTTTGTCCACAAGCATTTATTAAGCTCCTACTGTGTACCAAACATTCCTGCACTTATGGAGTTCACAATCTATGGGAGAACAGTGAAGGAATGGGCTGTTCTTCCTAGGGCGGCACCTTACTGAGGTCCCCAGAGGGGATGGTCCCCACAATGCAGGCTCTAGGATAGCTCAACTCTCCAGACTTTCCCATGATTTCATTTCCTATTTGTCCTTGGAGAATATTTAGGAGGGAAGTGGGCACTTTCTTTGTATTAGTATTCTCTTTTGTCCAATGAATTGTGTCCATGTGGTCTCTCCTGATAGAATATGATCTCTTGAAGGTCAGGCTGTCATGGTGGGCCTTGCAGGATGTGGGAAAAGAAAGCTGGCATTTAATTAATTAATTAATTAATTTTAATGACTAATTAAACTCAGGCCAGAAGACCTGAATTCATACCCTTGGTTTTCCCTTTCATGCCCCAGAGCCTGGCAGAGAAGATGTAATAAATATCGATTGAAAATAATGTCCTTTCTCCCCAGTGGAATGGACCCTCCTTGAGGGCAAGGGTTGCTTCGTTTTTGTCTTTGTATCCCATAGCACGTGCTAAGTAGGGGGAAGGATGCCCTAGGCAGGTTACTTAGCCTCTCTGGCCATGATTTCTCCTCTGGCAACATGAAAAGGCTAAAACTCGATGCCATCTGACCTAAGGACCCTTCCACTTCTGAATCTGCTATCCTACAATTACCGTGTCTTTATTAGTGTCTCCCCAAGACCTACCAGAGTCCTCCTCTACACCCATTGGGAGCTCGGTGAATCAGTGTCATAGTTTTAGAGTTGTAAAGGACCTCAGAGGCCCTTTCTATTTATGCATGAGAAAACTGAGGCCCAGAGAGGCCATTTCTTTCCATTTGCACTTTGTGTTTTCAGCCATTTTTGTCATGTCTGACTCTCTGTGACTCCCTTTGGGGTTTTCTTGGCAGATACGGGAGTGGTTTGCCATTTCCTTCTCCAGTTCATTTTACAGATGAGGAAACTGAGACAAACAGGGTTGAGTGACTTGTCCAGGGTCACACAGCTAGTAAAGATCTGGTCTCAGATTTTAATTCAGGTCTTTCTGCCTCCAGGCCTGGCACTCTGTGCATATGTATGTCCATCCATCTATCTACATAGATACATGCATATATACAGATATACACTATATAGATAATAATACATATAGCAGGTATATACTTGTTTCCACAGTGTCTCCCTTATTAGAGCTGTGAGCTCCTTGAAAGCAGAGAGCATGGGCTTTTTTTAAACCTTTCTTCATGTCCCCAGAGGCTAGCACAGGACCTACACACAGTAGGCCCTTGATAAAAGATTGTTGACCAATGGACGACATCACAGAGTACAGAAATAAGGGACAGGTGTGATTCATGGGTGTGAGCCACGGTCAGTGATGCCACCCAGCCAAAGTCTTCAAATCCAACCCCTTTGCTCCTTAAACTGACATCTACTTGTTTCCCCAAGATCCTACTCCCAACACCAGGGCCTACAGTGGTGTGCAGAAATGCTCAAGGACCTTCCCAGCCAGTGGGCCCTCCACTTAAGGCTAGCAGGTGTGTCCACACTCACACACTCACATGCACACACTCACATGCACACTCACAAACATGCATGCATGCATACACTCACACGCACACTCACACACTCACGTGCACACTCACAAACATACATGCATGCATACACTCACATGCACACTCACACACTTACATGCACACTCACACTCGCACACACAAGCACACTCGCACACACATGCACACTCACATGCGCACACACACTCACATATACTCATACACGTGCACACACATACACACACAGAATTCCCAGGCCAGCTGTTCCCCAGGGAATCACAAAGGCTCCCTGGGCTTCACCCCCTCCTTCCTTAGCTCCCGCCTCCTTCCTGTTTAGACAGCCTGGCTCCCCCGTAATCAGACTGCTCAGCTCCTGCTCCTTGCTCTTTTTTCCAGAAAACGTAGTTATTCTAACACCTGTCAGGTGAATGTGCCAGGGAGCTCCAGGAAGCTGTGGCAGTGGGGGGTGTCAAAGCTATCTATGGCACAAAACAGGTTTATTTTCCTGCTCTCTTATCTGAGACCCAAGTCATTGCTGCTGCTTAACATGACGCAGAATCAACTCTTCTATTTGCAGCCTTAGGGGCAGACTGGGTGATGGGTTCTTCCTGGTACAGTAGGAGGATGGGAACCATATTCAGTGGCAATGTCACTGCCCCATTTATAGGATGGAGGTTTGGCTGGAGAGTTGAGGAAGAAAGGGAGGGAGGGAGTAAGGAAGGAAGGAAGGAAGGAAGGAAGGAAGGAAGGAAGGAGGGAGGGAGGGAAAGAGGAAGGGAGGAAGGAAGGAAGGAAGGAAGAGAGGGAGGAAGGAAAGAGGGGGAGAGGGAGGAAGGAAGGAAGGAAGGAAGGAAGGAAGGAAGGAAGGAAGGAAAGAAAGGCAGAAAGGAGGAGAAGGAAAGAATAACAGAAGGAAACATGCATTTGTTAAGTGCCTACTGTGTACCAGGCCCTAGGCTCATTGTTTCACAAATATTACCTTATTTGATCCTTATAACCCTGGGAGGCAGGTGCCATTATAGTCCCATTTTACAGTTGAAGAAACTGAGGCTAGGAGAGGTTAAGTGATTTGCCCTGGGTCCCACAAGTAATAAATACCAAAGACAGGATTCTCATGGGTTAGCACTGGATGGCTTCTTCAAGGCCACTGGCACAGCCCAGACCTGCTCAAGAAACCCCTCTGCAGTTATAACTGGCAGGTGATCTCCTCCTCTTCTGTCAAGGGGGAGGCTACTGCCTCCCTTCAGTTCAATGACCATTTCTTTCAGGCGTGCCCAGTGCTGGGTGCTGTGCTGGGTCCTCAAGACACAGTGAGCATGTAATGAAGGATGCACCATGGAAGCCGGCCATGCCTCAGATGGGGTCAGTAAATTTGGCTTTTAAAAACTATTTCATTAGGCGTGTTTAATTCAATCTCTTTCCTTTGCAATCCTATGCAGTGAGTGTGTGTGTGTGTGTGTGTGTGTGTGTGTGTGTGTGTGTGTGTGTGTGTGTGTAACACCATGATCCTGAGCAGGACCCTAGGCTTAACCAGACCATGGCCCAAGGAGTCCATGACTCTCTAGTGGGATCAATAAAGGTTCCCTGTAATCAGAGGATCCCAGATTTAGAGCCAGAAGGGCCTTTACTGATCATCTAATGCAATCCCTTCATTTTACTGATGAGGAAACTGAGGCAGACAGAGGTTAGATGACCAGTAAGGATCTATAACCAGTAAGTTATCAGAGATAAGTCTTCCAAAACCCAGTCCAGCACCCCATTGCCCATAACATGGTCCCACAGACTCCCCAAAAAGGGAAAGCAAGGCCTTTTCTCCTGATACTGATTTGATTTGGTCCCAAGGGCTTGCAGATTGGCGTGGCTCCATCTCCAGTGGACCAAGGGATGAAACCCACACCTCCCACATTTGTTTCAAGCCCATCTGGTCTTTCCCTTCTTCCTCTCCCTCCCTCCCCTCTGCCACGGAAGTCCTCCAAGGCAGTTCCATGGGGCTCTGGTTCATGGTCAGGTCACACCACCCCTGGGAAGGGAGGGGCACTGAGTTGATTCACTGCTGGGGCTGGGGCTAAAGTCTGATCATCTTTCCTTGGGGCCCCTAGCCCTTGCCCTGCCTCAGCTGCTGCCTTCTCAGCACCTGCTTCCCAGACAAGAAGGTTATTGTTCTGGGCCATCAGGTCCTAGGAGGTTTCCCAGGTCAGTAAGTGATGGGGAAATAACTCTCATAATCTCAGGATCTCAAAGCTGGGAGGGGCCTCAGAAACTGTGCAGGCCAGCCCTGCTCCCATCGCTTCTGCCTGGAGACCTCCAAGGAGGGAGAGCACCTCCCATTTTTAGGACGCTGTTCCTGACATCTTCCCTAAATCTGCCTCTGTGCAGTTCCCCAAGGACTGCTGGCTCTACTCTCAGAGGCCAGACCTGATGATACTGTCCTCTCCCTCCCTCTGGACCAAACAGCCCCGGTCCCTTCACACCCATACAAAACTGCTAGACAGCCCACCTACAGAATGTTCTAGTTCATGGTACAAAAAATCACATTCCAGACACTGCTTTGCCCATACTCTTCAAATATCTTCCTAATTTGGAAGAAAATCCTCTCATCTCTTATACCTGACATCCCAGATGAGCTAAATTACCAGAAAGAGCCAGAATCCAGGAAGATAAAGAGCTTCTAAGCAGCGCCTGACAGGGCTCTGACTGTGTCAGCCCCTTGGGCCAGAGAAAGGAAATCAGATCAATCCCTCTGCATCTCCAGATTCCTCAGCCCCACTTGCCTTTTCTCAGCTTGACCAAGTCTGGTCACCTCCTCATCTGTAAGACAGGAACAATAATCTGTAGTGCCTGTGTCATGGGCTTCGTGTGAAAAATCAATTGGAGATACAAAGCTTTACAAACTTGAGAGACCCTGTCCTCTGCAGATAGATTTTAAGGGAGCCTGTGAACTTGAATGAGAAAAAAAATACATTCTTATTTTCATTCACCTCTAGGTGAAATCCAGCATTTCCTTTGATCATAAATGTAGGAAGAAAACCAGTCAGTCAGTCCATAAACATTTATTAAGAGCCTACTGTGCCAAACACGGCTAAGCACTGGGGAGACAAAAAGTGGCAGAAGACAGTCTCTGCCCTCAAGGAGCTCAGGAGCTAAAGGGGAGGCAGCCACATGTACAGGCTTTATACGGGATAAATAGGAAGTAATTAAAAGAGGGGCTAGGAAAAACCACAGTAGTGTTGGGCTGCATTAGATTACCCCAGGCATCCATGGAACAGAAAGAGTTAAGAAGCCTTGCTATAGGAGAGAGGGACTGGAGCTGTGATTTCATGGGTATAAGGGACCCCCAGCTAAGGAGACTCCTTCTATCAGGGAGGTCAGGAACCATCTCTGCAGCTCAGAGCACACTGAGAGGCTGTGACTTGTCCAAGGAGACCGCAGCATGATTTGAACTCAGATCTTCCTCTGACTCCAAGGCCTGGTTGCCATCTGCTATACCACACTGGCTGAGATCACTCGGCCCCTCCAAAGCTCAGTGTGTCCATTGTTATGATTATTATTTGAGAGGCAATTCCCTCAGTTTATAGGTGAGAATATTGAATCCCAAAGACATTGGCTTCATTGGAAATGGAAACATGACTGGTCTAAGGTCACCCAGCTAGTAAGTACCGGAAGCAAGATTCTATATGGGAGACTTGTTGTTCCTTGATTAACCAAATAAGAATAGAGAATGCTTTCCTTAGTCAGTCAGTCAACAAACATTTATTAAGTGCCTATTATGTGCCAACCAGGGGCAACTGGATGATGTAGTAGGTGGAGTACCAGGTCTAGAGTCAGGAAGACCTGAGTTCAAATCTGGCCTCAGACACTTATTAGTGTGTGACCCTGGGTAAGTCACTTAATCCTATTTACCTTAATTTCCTCATTTGTCAAACAAGTGGAGAAGGAAATGACAAACCACTTCAGTATCTTTGCCAAGATCCCAAAATAAGGTCAAAAAGAGTCAGACACAACTGAAAATGACTGAATGAAAAATGTGCAAAGCACCATGTTTACACTGGAATTCCAAGAGGAAAACAAGACAATCCTTGCCCTCGAGGAGCTCACATTCTGTGATGGTGCAGGAAGATGGAGACCATGCACATAGATTAGAATGTACAATACAGAGAGAGAGAGAGACAGAGACAGAGACAGAGACAGAGACACAGAGAGAGAGAGAGAGGAGAGAGACAGAGAGACAGAGAAAGAGACAGAGAGAGAGAGACAGAAAGAGACAGAGACTGAGAGAGAAAGAGACAGAGAGAGAAACAGAGACAGAGAAAGAAAGAGACAGAGAGAGAGAGTAGATGGAAAGTAATCCTAGAAGGGAAGGGCCTAGGAGCCGAGGACCCAGGGAAGGCCTGTGAGCACACACATATATAATAATAACAACCATCAAGGATTCAGAGACCATATAGCATAACCCTCTACCATGTTAGAGATGATGGAAATGGGTCCAGGGAGATAGAACAACCTGCCCAGGTCACACAATTAGTAAGTGACTTGAAATCTGCCACACCAACATAATAACAAAGGGAGTCCTGGCATGGTGGATGAAGAGCTGGCCTCAGGGTCAGGTGCCTGGGTTCAGGCACTAGCTGCATGACGTTGGACAAAGACCCAGGCAACTCTACAACTAGAAGTTAGAGTTACTGATCCATTGCAAACAGGTATTCCCCACATGGAGGAAATCACAAGTCAGGATCAAAAACCATATGATTCATCAGATGAGTCAAACCAAGCATCCCTTGATCAGTAATTCTACCTAGAAGGATGCTGTCAAGGGTCAATGTAACAAGATATGAACTTCTTGTCCCAGGAAAGACAAAGTAATTCTGCTTCAGAATTCAGACTGGGACAGGCAGCAGCTTCTCCCAGACATTGTTCCTAATCACCCAACCAAGCCTTAAAAAAAAAATATCCTGGCCCTTAGAGAAACATGCCAGTCTACTATAAACTGGTCCTTGGTTTCCTTCATGACTCAATTCAAATATCACCTCCCAGAGGCATTTCCTCCATCTCCCCAGTTGCTAGAACTTTCTGCTCCAAGATTATCTTCAGTCCTCTTGTCAATTAGGGGCTGTGCTACAGATGAAGGAGCATTGAATTTGGATCTGGATTTAATCCCATCCCTGCTGCTTATTACCTTCATGACCTGGAAGCTGTAGCACGCACAGTGGCCACACCCCAGTAAAGCCACATAAATAGAAAGGCTAAACCAGGCTGAGGGCAGCTGACAGGCCTCAAACCCATGGTTGAGTCAGGGGGATGCCTACCCCAAACATGTGAAGACTTACCCCAGCAGAATGGGCAGATGACAATGGCCACAAGGGTGGCTGAAGCAGACACCATGGATCCCTTAGAGCTTGGTCAGAGATCAAAGATGCCGAGGTCATCCACTACATCCCAGGCCATCGACAGTCATCCTGATTTTGTCCTTCCATTCGTCCTTGATGACTCTGCAAGAGATGTGAGGCTGATGCCTGTGTAGCTCTGTCTCACATAAATCCAATTCATGAGCATGTCAAGACATCACCCTATAAGGTCAGTGGTCCTCTTGGAAAAAAAGGACAAACATCAATCTTCATGACCATGGGCAAATAATTTCACCCTTCTGTACCTCAGTTTGGACTAGTCAGTCTCAAAGTTCCTTAAATCTATAGGCACTGTGGAATATGCCCTGAAAAGAACCAAGAGAGACCAGGGTACAAAGAGCTTCAATGCCTTCCTAATAAAAGAAAGAAGGAAAAAGGAAGGAAGGAAGGAAGAGAGAAAGAAAGAAAGAAAGAAAGGGAGGGAGGGAGAGAGGGAGGAAGGAAAGAAGAAAAGAAAAGAAAATCCAATTTTCTCTGGGGTGGGAGAAAATTTCCTATGTCCTTGAGTGATGGGGCAGCCCTTCCAGGTGACTCTGGAGTATGGCCCCATAGACTCTAGGTTTTCCAGCCCAGTTAATAGAATGGCCTAGAGCAGATGGTGGAACAAGTCTTCTGTGACCAACTCTGCTGTCTCTGCTTCCCCCTTGACAGAGCATTTCCATGACCCCTGAATCCTCCCTCCCAAGCTCTGCCAACTTCATCAGCTGAGACCACAGGCAGAGAGGGTCAGGCCAGTTTTCTCCCTCTTCTGTCTCTGCCAGGCAGACAGCCTGGATGGTCCGCTCATCTATCACCATTTCTAGTAGGCATCATTAGAAGAGAATTTCCCATCTGTTAGATCCAGGTTGGGGTTAGTTAGGCTCCAAGAAGACTCATTTTTTTTAAAGGGATTGGAGTAGGGGGGAGAGAAGCCCAATGAAATGTTGAAACAACCCCCACCAAAGTCGAAACCTGCAAGCATTCCAAGGCATTAAACACTGCACTCTTAATGAGAGGGTGAGTGCTTAAATTAGATGTTTACAAGGATAAACATTCATTTGGAACTTGAAAACCAGAGGGAAAATAAACACAATTTCAAGGCATTTAACTAAATTGGCTCTGAACTTCATTTGTCTACACAAGAGTCTATCATTTCTGTGTGCATACATGTATGTACTAAGGCTAAGGATTTGGGGTGGGTCTGAATGTTTGTATTTAGGAATATTGAATTAGAGCTGGGAGGGACCATGGAGGTCATTCGGTACATCTCCCTCATTTTATAGATGAGGAAACTGAGGCCCAGAGAGGAAAAGACACTTCCCTATGGTCACATGAGCAGTATCTGATTTCATATGCAGTATTTTTTCTCCCAAGCTGTGTTGCTAGTTCTCAATGTGTATTTGTGGATATTCATTATGCATTCATGTACCTACCATGTAGTAGGCACATACATCTATCATGTATTTGTGTGCACATTGGCATACATGTGACACTTTACTTACCAACTGGAGAAAATGGAAGTCAAAGGTATCACTGATTTAGAATAGAAGACCCAACTAAACAAAATCGTTGTTGTTTGGTCATTCACTTTTGTCCTACTTTTTGTGACTCCATGGACCACAGCATGCCAGGCCTTTCTGTCCTCCACTGTCTCCTGAAATCTGTCCAAGCTCACATTCCTCATTTCCATGACACTCTCTATCCATCTTATCCTTTGCCATCCCCTTTTCCTTTTGCCTTCAATCTTTCCCAACATCAGGGTCTTTTCCATGAATCTTGTCTTCTCATTATGTGGTCAAAGTATTTAAGTTTCAGCTTTGTTATTTTACCTTCTAATGAATAGTCTGAATTGATTTCTTTAAGTGTTGACTGATTTGATCTCCTTGCTGTCCAAGGGATTCTCAAAAGTCTTCTCCAGCACCACAATTAGAAAGTGTCGATTCTGTGACACTCAGCTTTCCTAATAGTCCAATTCTCACAACCATTCATTGCTACTGGAAAAAAAAATCGCTTTGACTATACAGACCTTTTTTTGTAAGGTAATGTCTCTGCCTTTTAGTATGCTGTCCAGATTTGCCATCACTTTTCTTCCAAGGAACAAGCATCTTTTAATTTCGTGGGTGCAGTCACCATCTGCAGTGATCCGTGAGCCTGAGAATACAAAATCTGACAATGTTTCCATTTCTTCTCCCTCTATTTGCCAGGAAGTGATAGGACCAGTTGCCATGATCTTAGTTTTTTTAATGTTAAGCTTCAAGTTGTCTTTTATATTTTCCTCTTTTACCCTTGTCAAGAGGAAAAATCAAGGCTGACAATGGAAGGACAAAAAAATAAGAAAGATGGAAAAGATCTGCACAGGTTTTTAAACAACATTCTTTAACTCTCTAGGAGAGGCAGAGCCACTCAGCTTGAACGTTAATGTCACAGTCCAAAATATGCTTATGGAAGGGGTACAAACAGCACAAAAGAAAAAGAAAGGAAAAAGAGTGGGGTTAGACAATGTATACACTTAGGTCATGCATGATGGAAGTGATACAATTGGAAGAGCACCCAGGGATTGAATCACAAGGAGCCTGAAGGAAGGGAAGATGTTCAAAATCTAGGGAAAATAATCCTGGATCTTATTTATACAAGAAGGAAGGAAGGAAGGAAAAAAAGAAGAAAGGGAAAGAGGGAGAGGGAGAGAGAGAGAGAGAGAGAGAGAGAGAGAGAGAGAGAGAGAGAGAGAGATTACCTGGAAAACATCCAGTATCAACCTCTATACCTGCTTTCCCATCTATATAAAATTTTTATGAAAATCATAGGGTGGGTGTGTCAGGCTATTACATATAACAAAGAAGGAACTTCAAAGGACTGATATAAAAATGACATCAGAGAAATATATAATCAAAAAAGGACTTGGACTGGGCAGGTGGTGAGGGCTGGAGCTGACCAATGGACAGGTGTGCTCCATGGATATCCTTGACATCTCGGAAGAAAGCCAGAAAAACCTCCGGCACATTGGGTTGAAACCCTCTGGGCAGACATGAACAAGGGTCACCTGGGGTGTGTGGATGGGTTGCATTCTGTTTCGCTGGAGGGTGTATGGTGGGTACCTCCCCTCCATGGGCCTCAGTTTCCTCATCTGTCAAATGAGGGGGTCAAACTCAATTAGATGACCTCTAAGGTCCCCTCTGAGTCTATGGTCTCATATAAATGAGTTTAAGGATTTTTAAAAGGCCGAGCTGGCAATAATATTGGTATTTCTGTGCCTCTTTAAGGTTTGAAAAGGGCTGTACACATATTTCATTCAATTCCCATTTTACAGATGAAGAGGAACAAAATGATTTGCCCAGAGTCTTTAGGCTCTTAAAAATGTTTGTTGACTGACTGAACTTTCAGCCTTAAATCTACGAAGGCAAATGTCTTGCCTGGGATCTGGCAAAGCTGGTGTCAGAAGCAGGGCATCTACTAAGTCAGAAAGGGGTTGAAATCTGCTTGGGCGGCAGGGGTAGCTAAGGTGGTGACCTCATGAGAGGCTGAAGTCAAAGCGGCCATCAGCCAGCTGCCAGGCTCTGTGGTCCTTCCGGCAGGAGGGAGGTCCCCTGCAGCCCTCCAGTCTCACACCTCCTAGGCACCTGCCTCCACCTATAATACTGCCGGGGTGGTCCTGCTGCCTTGACAGGGGAGATCTGAAGGAAAATGATGGCTGAGGAGATGGTGAGAAATGCCTTCTGCTGCTGGAGCCTGGCATCAGCTCCAGGCTGGGAGGGAGAGTTCATCTGGGAAATCCCCCAGTCTGCAAAGTTCTGAATTTTGTCATTTTAACAGAACTAGGAGAAATAGGGGGAAGTTGCAAAGAAAAGCTAGGGGACACCAGAGTGGGCCTGAAGTCAGGAAGATCTGAGTTCAAATGCAGCCTCAGTCACTTACTAACTGTGTGACCCTGGGCCTGACCCTTAACTTCATTTTCCTCAACTGTAAAATGGGTGTAATAAATGTACCTACCTTCCAGTAAGGATTGAATGAGATAATATTCCTAAAGTACTTTTGCTTGCTATTTTCCTTATTATTCCTGGTACATAGTAGGCACTTAATAAATGCTTGTATCTTTCCTTTTAATGAGGCAGATTTAGGCTAAAAGTCAGGAACTCTGTTCTAACGAGTAAAACTACCCCAAAATGGAATGAGCAGCTGGGGGGGGGTGGTTAGTGGGCTTCACCCCTCCACACATTGGTGGCTTCAAGTAGAGACCAGACAGCCACTTCTTGGGGTCAGCCTAGGGGGATTCTTGTTCATGCCTGAGGTGGACTAGAGGGCCCGTGAGGTCCTCTCCAGCTCTGTTTTTGTGGGAGGTTTCTCTGGGCCGCCTAAGGACCAGAGATCCTTCTTCATAAGACAATGTCTGCACTCTGGTTTCTGGCTATAGTTAATTATTGACTTCTGAGATTTAATGGAAGCCAGACATGGTCTCACTGATGTCTCATTACAAGCTGGGCCATCCATTGTGGGGAAGCTCTTTACAATGACAACTTGGAGCTGGGACCAGGACAGCACAAGCAGGCTTCACAGTTCTCTGAGAACCCCCATTCCCCAGGACCAAGCTGTTTTGGGGGTCACAGCCCTACTCAGATGCATTGCTCTGGTTATACTGGTTATCCCGGGTTAACCCGGGAATTCTAGCACCCAAGACATAGGAGAAGATACAATGATGGACTTGGAATCAGGAAGAACTGAGTTCGAATCCCATCTTGACTATTCATGATGTTATCTTTGAACAAGTCACTTAAACTCTGCATATCAGTTTCCTAATCTGTGTCATGGGTATAAAAATAGCCACTACCTCACAGGATTATTATGAGGAACAAATGAAAAATATATGAAAAGTGTTTTGCAATAAAATAGTATTAAATAGTAATAAAATAGTATTAAAATATCAACTATTTATAGGATTATAGAATGATAGAGCTTGAGCTGGAAGGTCATCTAATATAAACCCCCCATTTAACAGATGAGGAAATTGAAACCCAGAGAGATTACAGGATCATATTTTTAGAGCTGGAAGGGACCCTTAGAGATTGTCTAGTACAACTCCTTCATTTTACAAATGAGGAAACTGAGGCCCAAAGAGGTTAAGGGATTTTTCCCAAAGTCACAGTAGTAAGGGGCAGAAGTGAAATTTGAACTTGGGTCCTTTGACCCCAAATCCAGCACCTTTTCCCATAGAGCCCAGGTCTGTCTCACTCCAAATCCAGATTTCTATCCACTGTACTACACTACTTCTTCCTAATCTTTTCTCTTCTGTAAGAAACATAAAACCTGTATATGTCTTTGTTTGTACATCCTTATTTGATGCTGAGTTTCATGAGCACGGTAACATTTGGGACTTTCTTTCTATCACACTAGATTTTAGCACAATGTTTGGCATACACTTGGTGCTTAATAAATGCTGGTTGACTGGACTTAATTGGACTGACCTGGACATAGCACAACTCTGGTAGATCCTGCCATGCTAGAAAACCTTCAAGAATGGGCCTAGTAACCAACAGTGGCTGGTATTCTGGATCCAGCTGAACTGAGCACAGGGAAATACAATCCCAGATGACTGGCCATCCACAAAGACAGTGTGGGTTGGCCGATCTGCCCCAAGAATGAACAGCCACACCCATGAAATCCTGGGTATTTCTGAGACTTGGAAAAGCTTGAATTCTTCATAGATTTCTAATAACTATGACCAAAAGAAGGGAGATGGGAAGCTGAGGCCAAAACCATTAACTTTCTTTGATAGTAAAGATGGAGCCTTGTCCCTTGGTTTGGGGAAGAAGGAGGCAAGTGGGAAGAGTGAGATGTGGATTAGGCCATCCCCATAGAGGACTGGATGAGAGCTCCTCACACCTCTGGACCAAGCCTGAGGACCTTCAACAGATCCCTGCTCTCAGAAGGTTACAGTCACCTTGGATCCATGTATCTAACAGGGCCAGATGAGAAAGCAGTGCAGAGAGATCCAGGGTGGTAACAGCCTGCAAAGAGGAGTCAGGATTTCCTGCCTCTGGCCTCCAGATCTCCCAGTAAGGACATGGCGGCTGCTCTGGCCTCTGAGGGACTCCTGAGGGCCCTGGCAATGCTTCTGGATGGAGGACGCAGCTGCCTGCCGTTTCCCTGCCCTTCCAGGGAGCTCCAAAGACTCTTCTGTTTTGGCTTTGGCTCAGTGCTGGACCGACGACACAGGGGACAATCTGCTCCATGGCATCTGTCCCACACACTGCAGCTTCCTGTGTCTTAGACAGCTCAGAGGATGAGATGGAGCTTTTCCCTTTGGCTTAGACTGTGGCTGTCCACACAGGACTCCCCTTCTCCAACCTCCACCTGCACAAGAGAGCTGAGCCCAACTCAGTCCTGCTTATGGGCATCCCAGGGGCAGGTGTGGGCTGCCCACAGTGCCTACTGCCCTTCTCTTGGTCAATGTGGGCATGGAGCTTTTCCTCCTGGGCAGCTATTGGCAGAGGATGCTATGCCAGCAGCTTGGGTGAGGAGGGAGCAGAAACTGATGCTGTTCCTCCATCTCCCAGGAAGGAAAAACCAATCAACCAACCAATAATATTAACCATCTACCATGTGCCAGGCACTGTACTAAGCCCTGGGGATATAAAAAGAGGCAAAAGACAGTGCCTGCCCTCAAGGAGCTTATAATCTACAGCTGAGACAACACGTAGCCAAATGTATATAAGCAAACCATATATAGGTTAAATAGGGAATAATCAACAGGGAGAAGGCATTGGAATGAAGCGTTAGGAAAGACCTCCAGTAAAAGTATTTAAAAAGAACTTACATTGTACCAGGCACAGTACAGAAGACTGTCTCTGCCCTCAAGGAGTTTGCAATCTAATTATAATCTGGAATGCCCCACAGTCAAGAGTTTCTGTGTTCTCCTAGTGTTGTTTACTGGGCAGGTCTTCAAGCAAGGGCTGAAGGACCACCTTTTAGGGGTGTGGAGGGGATTCTCATTCAGGAAGGGGTCGGGCCTGATGTCCTCCAAGGTCCCTTCCAGCTCTGAGCTTCTGTGTGCCCACGATTTGGTCCCAGGGACTGGCAGAAAGCAGAGGTCCAAGTTGGCTGGCCTGTACTTCGGCACCCTGGCTAATGCTATTTAAAGGCACATTGAAATAATGCTACCAATAATAACAATAATGCCCAGCATTTACTTAGTCCTTTAAGGTTTGCAGTGTGCTTAACAAATATTCTCTCCTGTGACCCTCACACCAACCCTAGGAGGTAAAGACAGTTGTTTCCCCCATTTTGTAGATGAGGAAACTGAGGCAGGCTGAGGTGAGGTGACTTGCCCAGGACCACACCACTAGTAAGTATCTTAAAGGAGGTTCCACAAAGGCCTCAGGCCAAGGGAAAGGTTATAGCAAACCAGCCTTTATAAGGTAGTCGGTCCTTGACCTTGCTTCTCCCCATCAGCCAAGAAAACAATCACAGAGATGCCTAGAATACTGGAGGATTGCCTGTGTGTGTCAGAGGAAGGTCTGTCTACCAGCCCAGTGTGGTCACGCTCAAATAGAAATGTGTCTCTGCAGACCCCCTATTGATTTGGAAAACCGCAAATTAATTTTGGTTAGAAAGCCAAAATGTTATATTATATCCTAATTTATTTTGTTAAACATTTCCCAGTTATATTTTAATCGGTTTGGGCTGCACACTGGAGTTTTGCCCATGACTGATATATCTTCTCTAGGCCATGCTCCCTCTCTAAAGGGCAGAGAACGAGATGTTAAACTAGCTGTAAAGAGGAGCTTTGGAGATCACTTTTATAAGGGGTGAATGCACCTTTCCCTCATTGAATTGTAAGGGAGGCCTGGTCACTGGCTGGGCAAAAGCTTGGCCATACCAGTGGTATGATGGGTCAAAACTCCAAACCAGGCCTCTTCTTTTTCTTCCCTTCCTCCCTACATATGGAGCAGGTACTTTTATTCCCACATAGACAAGGGGGTGCTAACTGGCAAATAATGTAGAATGATTCAGACAGAATTCAGTCATTTATCATCACCAGTACAATCAGTTGAAAGGTCAATATTCACACTATGTTGGGACATTAGCAATTTCCTTGCAAGCTACTAATTAGCCATCTACATTCCAGCTCCATTGAGCATCTCCAAGGGGCTTTTTATTTCCTGAGAACTTTCTCTGAGGGCAAATTTGCGCTTGTGTGGTGTTGCTGCTGAGGTCACTCCAACTGGTCCTGTAGCTACTCCCCTACTCCTTGGACATCCTGGAGGGGGAAGATGCCGGCTGCCTTTTGAGGTCTTGAAGGACCGTGTACCAAAAGGAAAAAGACACAAATAGAAGGTGGTCCTGACTAGGTATAGGCTTGCCTGGCTTGTATAGGGAAAGGAGTGTACCCTACTCCAGACTCTCTGGACAGTTCAGAGAATCACCTCCATTCTTTGAAGCCAGCAGGAAAAGGAGGTCCAAGGGTCAGGGATCTCCCCTTTGGTTTATCATGGAGCCAGTTAAAAGACTTTGTGACCATATAGGACAAACCCCTGAGTTATCACAGCTGACTGGGAGCACCCAGAGGATCTGAAGTGGCAGGAGGTAGGGGGTGGGGTAGTTGGTGGAGAAAACCTCCCCCTCCCCCCATTGAGCATACCAGAAATCAGGCTCACCCCAGGGTTCTAGAGGCTTGTCCGGGATACCAGCTGAGCACGTCCCAAGGAGGGGAGGGCAAGAGGGCACACTCTCCTCCTCTCTCCACCCAGCTGAAACATTTGCTGAACTCAGCAAATAGCTGGGTTACATGTGGCATCTCTTTGTCCTTCTGGACTCAGAACATTTCCCTGGGTCCCAGGAAGGTTCAATATTGTGACCATTATTTTCTATCAGTAGTACAATTCAGAAGTGTCAAACAAATAGAAAGGGGAGATTGGGGCGGGAGAGGTGCCTCAACTACGCATGTGGATCTCTTCAGGCAGCACATCAGCTTAGGAAGCTACATATAAACATAATCTGGGTTTATTTTCTTAAATATTTACACATCCCATTTTAATCTTGTTTTGGTCACTCTTAGGGGTGTTGTGGCCCATGGTTGAAAACCTGGTGGATTTGCAATTGGACAGCCTAGGTTTGAAACCTAGCTCCCCCATTTAGTCCCTGTGTGACCTTAGACCAGGGGTGGGGATCCTGTATCCTCGAGGTCACATGTGGCCCTGTAGGTACTCAAGTGCAACGCAGATTCGCCACCCCTGCACTAGACCACTTATGTTAACTCCTCTCATTTCAATATCATCCTTTGCAGAATGAAGGGGAGCTTGCTACATGGCCCCTGGGGTCCCTCCTACCTCTAAAGCTAGGACCCATCCAGTTTTGCTGCAAGCCTTTAGCCTCCAGTCTTTCTCAGACTGTTTTAAAATCTAGGGAGCATGCCATGCCAAGGAGCTTGGTTTGATTTCCTTCTCTGTGCTGCAGATATGCCCTTTGCAGACTCTCTGTCATCCTTCTCGCCGCAGGACATCTCATCTGGCTGGCACTGAGTGCCCGGAGAGGCCTCAGCTGTTGGCACAAAATGATCCCAGCTCACAGGCATTTCTCAAAAGCTCTCATGTTTCCCAATCACTTTCTCTAGCCCAGTCCAATGGAATAGGCACACCAAGCATTATTGTTATTATGATGATGATGTTATTATATTATGTTAATTATGTTATGTTATTATTCCCATTTTCAACTGAGGAAACTGAGGCCTAAGGAGGGAAGCCACTTGCCCATAGTCACAAAATTAGTAAGTATTGGAGCCCAGGACTTTTTTCCTCCTGTCTTATGTGATTTCCACTGCTTCTGTCCCATGATTTGGGGTCAACCCAGGGGCAGAGAACTCAGGTGTTACTGAGGGCTTCTCTGAACTAGCCAATACCTGACCATTTTAAATGGATTATCAATCCAACTATTCCCTGTTCTTCTTGGCCCCAGCAGGGCAGAACAAGGAGCTGTGGATGAAAGATACACATGTGTAGATTTGGACCTGATGTCAGAAGACACTTTCTAACTAAAGTGGAGTGGACTGCCTTGGGGAGGGGCTTGGCTGTCCCTCCCCCTAGTGGTTTTCAAAGAGAAGCTGATGACCACTTGGTGGTGGTGGTACAGAAGGATTTGCTTGGACCAGATGCCCTCAGAGGTCCCTTCCAAACCAGAAGGCTGTGATTCTGTCATTAGTTAACAAAGGTCCGAGGAGGACCCAGAATGTGCCCAACCCTCAAAGATTGGTCGTTGGAAACTAAAAGGAACATTTGGGAGTTTTCTTGCCAAACATACTGGAGTGGCTTGCTGTTTTCTTCTCCAGTTGATTTTATAGATAAGGAAACTGAGGCAAATAGGGTTAAGTGACTTGTCCAGGGTCACAAAGCTAGTAAGTGTTTGAGGCTGAATATGAATTCAGGAAGATGAGTCTTCCTGATTCTAGGCCCATTGTTGGCATATGTCACCTAGCTGCCCACATAAATTAAAAAGTTTATGCCAAATAATAATTTCGTTTCTGCTTGAAGACCTCCAAGGGAAGGGAAAACCTTGCTTTCCAAGGTATGCTATTCCACTTTTTAAAAATTTAATTTAATTTTATTTGCCAGTCTGCATTCTGTCCCTCCCAGAGCCCACCTGCAATGGCCCACCTTGAGAAAGTAAAAAAAGCAAAATCCCTGCCCTTAAACAGTCAAGCAAAACACAACCCCATTCCCCGTTTGGACAGCTCTCTTTTGTTAGGATGTTCTCTCTGATGTCATGCCTTAACCTACCCCTCTGTATCTTTCTTCCCACTCTTCCTGTTCTTCCTTCTGAGAAGACGAGTCCAACTATGAGGAGTTGTGACCTGGTGCCTCCCTCCATCCAATCCTTGGTTAGAACAATTTCCTGGCAAACAGGTCCTTAAGAATCTCAGAATCACCAAGCCTTGGGAGAACTGGCCATCTTTTCATTCATTACCTAAAGTCCCAATTCAAGTTGCAAATGGTTAGCTGGCTCTGGTCTATTGGTTCTCTTTAATTCACTTCCCTGTAATAAAGGGAAAGGTTATTAGCGCTATGTGGCCTGTAATAAGCTAATTATAACACTAGCAGATCAGAGGGTGGAAGAGGGAGTTGGAGCCGCCGCTATCACTGTAATTGGCTGGGAGAGCAATTATGAATTATTATTGATTTAATAAAGCAATTTATGCCACATGGTGGAGTTATTTATTTGACCAATCAGCCCAAGCACAAATATTTTATCCAGGCTGCTTTGAAATGCCTGCCATCTCATTTTCTCCTATTTTCCACCTGGGCCTGACTGACAGGTCTTTTCCAGGGTGTTATCTCAACTCCAAATACGCTGTCATACAAGAGCTGAGTATTTGGTCTTTTTTCTATTTTCCCTACATTTCAGTAACCTCAGCTGCCTGGTCTCATGCTTGAATTCTTCCCCTCCAACCTCTGGTGGAAATGTCTTTTTCAAAGTCTCATTGCTGGTGACTGAAAAGCAACTGGGTATAGTGGGCCAAGTTTGAAACTGCCTTTTTCTATCTCCAGTGAATAGCACAATGCCTGGTATACAGTAGGTGCTTAATAAATGCTTATTGGCTGACCGATTGACTATGATAGACAGTTGCATGAACAGTCCATTGTTACACGTAGATGCTACAGATGGACAATGAAATGGTCCAGAATGGAAAAAAAGAAGGAAATTGAGCAACATTAGAGCGCCTTCAAGTATCTCCTATTAGTTCACATCCATATTATTCTATATTCTCTATTAACCCAAAGCCTGGTTTTTTGGTAAGTACTTAGTAAATGCTTGTTGACTGGCTGATTTCTGGGGTTCTAGGCAAAGCCTAGAATACCAGTCTCTGAAGAATTAGTTATAGGTTACCCAAAGGGTTCTAGAGGGGTGGGTTGGTTGTGGATTCCATGCCGACTTAGACTCTCTGGTTATGATGTCCTGTTCCACAGAAGCCATATCTCAGCACAGCCAACTAAAAAGTGGATGCCACCTGCCTCAACACCAACCAGGAATTATCCAAGAAGAGTGGTATAAAGGGTGTCATCTGAGAAGTGTATGACCAGAGAAGAAGGTAGCAAGAACTTGAAATAACCCTTGGAAAGCCAATGTCCTCCGTGGGCATCTGGTCATTGTTCTTTATGCTCAAAGGAGACCAAAATGGCATCACTATGTCCGGGTCAAGGTACAGTGTGTTCAGCTGTGGCTGATCAGACTGGTCTGAGCTCGGGATGCTCTACCACAGGTCAGGCACAGATAGTCCACGTGGACATTTGAGTGGAGATGACTCTAACTTTGCCTGTCTCATGTTTCTTCTGAGCTATCTCAATTCTGCTTTGCTCATAGAGCACAGCACCCTCTCTGAAGAGGGCACGTCATGCTGGGCAGTCCTGGGCCAGTCTCTCCCATGTTTCGCAATCAATTCCTAAGTTCTTCAGAAAGATGTTAGGAGTGTCCTTGTATTACTTCTTCTGACCTTCATGTGAGTGCTTGCTTTGTGTGAGTTCTCCATAAAATAATCTTTTAGGCAAACGTGTGTTTAGCATTCAAACAACATGACTAGCCCATAGGAGTTGTGCCCCCTGTAATAGAGTTGAATACTTGGCAGTTCAGCTTGAGAAAGAACCTCGGTGGGCATCCACCTGATGGACCTAAAAGCAGGGGTCCTTGATGCATTTTGTGTCACAGACCCTTTTGGGATCACGGTAAAGCCTATGGATGGACTCTCTGAATCATGTTTTTAAATAATTAAAGAAAATGCTCAATTTCAGTTAGAGGTTAGTGGGGGGAGGAGGAAGTTGTAATTTTACCCACTCAAGTTTATGGATCCTCTGAAATCTACCTTGAGGCAAAGAAAACCTAGGGGAAGCCCCCAGCATGCTTTGTGGATTCTCCACAGGGAATCCCAAGTGATTCTTGGAAAGAGACGTCATGGATGAATTGAGATCTGTATCAGGGAAGAAGTAACAACATTAATGAGATCCCAGATCCCTGGAATGGAAAGGAAGAAAAAGCATCCTAATAAGCGTCCTGAAGTAGAATGGATTACCTTGGAAGGTAGGGGAGTGTCCTTTACTAGAAGTCTTCAAGCAATGGATGGATGAGCTATCATTAGTGGGGTCAGTTATTCCCATTCAGGATGGGTTAGACAAGAATCAAAAATTTTAGGACTAGAAGGGAAGTTCTAAGCTGAAGAGATTTGCTGCTCATTTTACAGATGAGGAAGCTGAGGCCCAGAGAGGTTGGGACTTTCCAAAAGTGACTTTCCTAAGGTCACTCAGGAAGTAACACTTCAAAGGGAGTGTATGAAGCCAGGTTCTTCTGACTCTAACTAAATCTACCACCTTTTCTTACTGAACCGCCCTGACTAGGTGGCCTCTGAGGTCCATTCCAACTGGGAGATCCCATCATTCTGCCATAGCCACTATTTCTTCCACTCCATCCTGTTTGTGGACTGGCTAATTCTTAACCCATCTATTTTCACCACCTATAAAATGGGGCAGTGGCTTGGATGGACTCCAAGATAGACGCCTCTCTGCTCTAACATTTCATGATATTGTCACAGAGAATGGCAAAAACTGAGAGGATAAAAATGTTGGGTTACCATGGATGGCTAGAATATGAGGTGATGGTTTCAATCCCAGCTTGGACGCATGCTGGTTACGCCCCATTCCACAGAGCCCATTGACTTAGCATTGCCTACTGATAAATGCATGCCACCAGTCACATGCCGATGCTGGCCAGAAACAGCTTAATGCCACCTAGCCCAGCCACTGGCATTGAAACTCAAGCTACAGGCAGGGAATCTGAGAGAGTCTTGCCTTCCCTTGTTGACAACTTTCCCTTTCAGAAGTAATAGGGGAGTTGGGGTGGGAGACCATAATTCAAGTTAATTCTGACCAAAAAGGAAAACAGCCATGGAAAGATGGGACTGAGAAAAAAATGGGCATAGCAACTTGGAGTCTATAATCTCAAGCAATATATTTTCTTGATCCATCCAGGCCCTAATGCCTCCTTCCCCCAACATTGTTGTTGTTCAATGATGTCCAACTCTTTGTGATCCCATTTGGGGTTTTCTTGACAAAGATACTGGAGTGGTTTGCCATTTCCTTCTCCAGCTCATTTTACAGATGAGGAAACTGAGGCAAATAGGATAAAGTGACTTTCCCAGGGTCACACAGTTAGTGAGTGTCTAAGGTCAAATTTGAACTCAGATCTTATCCTACTCCAAGCTTGGTGCTCTATCCACTGAGTCACCCTACTTTGTATCTTTTTGTATGTGCTTAGTTATTTACATGTCTCTCCAGATAGGGTGTAAGCTCCTTGAGGGCAAGAATTGTATTCTTTTTTTACTTTACCATCCTAATACTTGGTAGAATGCCTGGTATACAGAAGGTGCTTACTCAATGCACTCCTAATTCTGAACCTTTGATCAGATAGTTCATATGTCTGGAGTGTCCTCTCTCCTCCCTCACTTGTTGAAGCTGGCAAGCCCAACTCAAATGTCCCCTCCTCCAAGAAACCTTCCTTGACCCCCTTTCCTTCTACCCCATTGGCTTGAGATTGTGTCTTAAACCTATGTAATTTGAGCGCCGACAGGGTGGGGACCATTTCTTTTGTGTCCTTGTATGCCCAGGCCTAGCACAGCGCCTAGTACATCATAGGGTTTAGTAAATGCTTGTGGATTGATGAACTGACCCCATGAAGGCGCAGATCATGTTTAGGCTAAACTTTGTATCTGCTATAGCACCCAGCCCAGTGTTCTGCGTACAGTAAGTGTTTAATGGTTGTTGAAAACAGATTTCAAAAAGTAGGCTTCAGATTCCTTCTTTCAGTTCTTTGCAGTCAGGGCTGATTTGGGGGGTTTGTCTTTGTACCTCAAGTACTGAGGGCAGCACCTAGCACTTAATACATAAATGTTCATTGGTTGAGTGAATGGCTAATATCAATAACTAACAAATAGATAAAAACCACGAAGCATTTGACACATTCCCTCATTTGATCCCCACAACCTCCCTGGGAAGGAGGCTCAATTACTGTCCCCATTTCAGGGAGGACAAAAATGAGACTGATAAAGGTTAAATGACTCACCTAAAGTGACCCAGAAAGTGTCAGGGGTTTTCCTGACTGCAGGGCCCTCTCCCCCTCCACTATACCGTGCTGAATGGACCTGAGCAAGGAGGTGCCACTGACCAACACGGAGGCCTCCCAGGAAACAAAGAAAGCAAGCTTTGTCTCCTTCTGTGAGGGGCCAGGACTCCCAGGTGTGTGTTGGCAGCCAGAGGGAGAGGCCAAGACGGCAGGTGCAGCCCACTTCTATTGGAGGGAGGGCCAGAGGCCTCCGGCTCTGAGGAGGCCCTTACACAAAGAGGGGCGTTCAGAAACCTTCAGAAACTATTAAGGACAGATGGAAAAGGGTGTGCCTGGGTTTCATTTCATTTCCATCAGATTGTAAATTAAAGAGTCTCCAAGTAAAAAGTACTTACCCAGCATCTGTTATCCAAGCCCCCTAAGACTTGAGTGTTATTAGAGGCATAGTATTAGCCTGACTTTATGGCTGGAGGAAGCAGCAAAGTTCACTAACTTCCGAAACACAGAATGATAAGGGAGGGGGAAGGGGAAAAGCACTGCTTTGGCTTCATTTACTGTTCAGTTAAATACAGTTAAATAGATTCCTTCCTCCTCCTCCTCCTCTTCTTCTTCTTCTTCTTCTTCTTCTTCTTCTTCTTCTTCTTCTTCTTCTTCTTCTTCTTCCTCTCTCTGTTTATCTGTCTCCTTCTCTCTCTCTCCATCTCTCTCCTCTCTCTGTCTCTGTCTGTTTCTGTCTCTCTCTCTCTGACTCTCTCTCTCCCAGGGATAGCTGGAACTGGATGTATCTCTCTTAAAACAGGAAGTAAAAAGAAAATCTCTCTTCTCCCAAGTTCTAGCACCAATTCCACCCATCACAGAATGAGTAATCATCATCTCTCCACCAATCCCCAGGGATGACATTTGTACTAGAAAGATGACTTTTGTTGTTGTTGTTCTGTTAGAAGTTAGAGTTTTGCAATTTTCAGGAAGTTATCCAGGCTGCACTCTTCCTCTTCGATGCTGGGTCTAACTTGTCCGTTTGTACTGCCTGTCCTAGCTATATATACTAATGGACTTTTCTATAGGTTGTCCATCTTAACTGCACTTCAAAATCTGAAAAATATCCATTCTTCATCCACTTGGTTTTTCCTGTGTGAATGGTCAGGTCAGATCCTTTCGCACGGTTATAAATCTCTTCCAGGAGGCTCTACCATGTCTTAAGTCTTGATAGAAGCAACACAACATCCAGAAACAGTAGCAACTGGACTACTTGAGAATCTACAGGAAATCTCTCTTCAATTTGGACTCTACATTGGATATCCTTCATCACAGTAGTGACTACCTTTGTTGAGCACAAACCATACTTCACCAGATATTCCTGATCAGAGGGGTCACAGAACAAGGTTATCTCATTGTTGAATCTCTGAAGGAATCTTGAATGACCAATGTATAGATGAAAGACATTTCACTGGGAAAGAGCTGTTAAAGTAGCAGTTGGGTCAGTTAAATCCTATGCTTTTTAAATAATCTACAAAATAATTAGTGCAGAAAGATTTTGTCTTGTTTGAATTTTTCAGTCAATTTTATAATTGGGGAAGCTAACAGTGGGGAAGAACAGTGGAAAGAGCATTGGACCTGGAATCAGGAAGACCTCAGTTCAAATTCTGCCTTAGATACTTAGTGGCTGTGTGTTCCTGGTCAGGTCACTTAACATCTATTTGCCTCTGTTTCCTCATCTGTAAAATGGGGAATAATAAATAATAGCACCTATCTCTCTGGTTGTTGTGAGAATGAAATGAAAAAAATAAAGCCCTTAGCATATAAATGTTAGTTATTATTGTTGTTGTAAAGATGTGGTCCCACTATGAAATATCCCTCCAAAAGTCTGCCTGTGCCTCTACTAATACTTTCATCAAGGATACCCTAAAACCTTGTGTAAGTAGTTCTCATAAAGATTTCATATATGTGGGAGAATAGAAATAGAGATCACTAGTTGCTGAATTTTTTTGTTTGTTTGTTTTAGCTTTTTGGAGGGGGGAAGACAGGGCAATTGGGTTTAAGTGACTTGCCCAAGGTCACACGGCTAGTAAGAGTTAAGTGTCTGAGGCCGATTTTGAACTCAGGTCCTCCTGACTCCAGGACTGGTGCTCTATTCACTACACCACCTAGCTGCCCCAGTTGTTGACATTTTAAAAATACTAATAAGGACCAATATATTTTCCCCAGACTTTTGGCATCTTCCTCTTCTTCAGGTGCTGCGTCAATCCTTCAATGCCCTCACAATTTTGTGTCTTCTATTTCAGACGTTCCTTCATTTTCTTGTTCTCTGTCATACTCTTTCTTCCTCCTAAAGTAGCACATCCAAGACTATTCCAACATCACTTCATTGTCCTTGAGTGTGAAAATAATTTTTTTTTGCTTTTTTTTGGAGGGCAATTGGGGTTAAGTAACTTGCCCAAGGTCACACGGCTAGGTTTTTGTTTGTGTGTGTGTTAAGTGCCTGAGGTCGGATCCGAACTCAGGTCCTTCTGACTCCAGGGCCGACACTCTACTCACTGCGCCACCTAGCCGCCCCGTGAAAATAATTTTTAACAAAAAATCTTTCAAGAACCTTCCTCCTTTCTTTTCAGAAGAGAGTGACAGTGAGCTATGATATTATACTATCATTATTAATGTTACAATATTCCAGACACTGTGCGTCAGTTGGTTTTATTGAACTGGTTTTTTTTTCTTTTTCTTCTTAAATCTTTGTTATAATGGAAAGGTTGATAGGTAGGGGAGAGGGATGTACTTGGGGAAAAAATGTGATATAAAAATAAATGGCATCAATAAAAGGCTGGAATTTTATTTACAGATCTTTTACATTTTTCTTTTGTTTATTGTTCTGCTTCAGTTTTCAGATTTGAATGCCCTTGGGGATAACCGTCCTCAACTCATTCTCTCACAAAGCTCTCTTTACACTGATTTTTAACTACTATTTCTCTTTGCTTTTATGAGGTGATACTGTTCATAATCTTCAATCAGACTTCTCTGGAAGATTTCAGAAAGAAGTTTATATTATAATCTGGTTTTGCTATTTTGGCTTCCATTCCTATCCATTTGGCCAATAAGGCAAGTGTTTGCTCAGTGAGGTAGTTTTTAGTTCTTTGGGTCTCCTTACAGAAATTGATTTCCATCCTTTGTACAAAATTATGATGGTTGTATAGTATAGTCTAAAAACAAAGCCTTTTATTAAGAGGATTTGTTCCAAGTTTAGACTCAGTCAAAGGGCCTCACTTGAGGACCTAGGCCACATGTGGACTTGAGGCTGCAGGTTTCCCACCCCTATATTAGAGAATCACATTTATAGTAATATAATCATAGTATTTAGAAATTCAAAGTATGCTGAAAATTCAAGAGGGAGAGAATGTTAATAACTGGGGGTGAACATAAGGAAAAGCCTTAGATTTCACAGTTCCAATCAATGCAGAGAACATCTAAGAACTAATAGTAAAATATCCCCTCCTCCCTAGACTCTCATTAAAGAGATGATGGACTATGAGTGTACAATGAGACATCCACAATCATACATGATTATTTTATTTTGTTTAACTGTGTTCTTTGTTACTGGGGAAAGTTCTTTTGGGGATAGGGTCAAGGCAACAAGCATATGTTAATCTCCTATAGGGCAGGTAGGTGGATAGAGCACTGGCCATGGAGTCAGGAAGACTCATCTTCCTAAGTTCAAATCTGACCTCAGATACTTACTGGCTGTGTGACCCTGGGTAAGTCATTTAACCCTGTTTGCCTCAGTTTCCTCATCTGTAAAATGAACTAGAAAAGGAAATGGCAAACCACTCCAGTATCTCTGCCAAGAAAACCTCAAAGAGGTCATGGAGAGTTGGTTGCAACTGAAAATGACTCAATAACAAAAGCTATGTGTCAGACATTGTGCTAAACCCTGGGGTTACAAAAAAAAGCAAAAGACAGTCACTGGTCTGGAGGAGTTCAGTCTATTGGAGCAGACAACATGCAAACAATTATGAACAAATTACATGCAGGATAAACTGGAGATAATCTCAGAGACTAGGAAAGGCTTTCTGTAGAAGATGGGACTTGGAGGATACCTGGGAAGGCAGGAGGCAGAAGAGAGGGGGCTGAGTGTTCCAGGTATGGAGGATAGCCGATGCAAACTCCTAGAGGTGGTGGGAGGCAGGGGCAGGAAGCATTAGGAGGTGATTAAGGTGTACTTAATTCCTGGGTCTCTGCTTGGTCCTAGATACCAACAGGTGCCAAATAGTTCTGTTTGGGAGAGAGGAGAGCTTACTGCCATATTGAATAAATCTGTGGTCTCACCCATATTGACACCTCCTCAACCCATCTACACTTCAATCAAAGAACAGAAAACAATGGAAAGAACTCTGGGTCTGAAAGGCTGATGACTGGACTTCACATCTGGCTCCACACCTGTCTGATCTTGGGTGACTTCTCCTATCTCCCTGGACTCCAGGATTTTCTTCTATAAAATAAGGACTAGATTTACTAAGATTGCTTTAATTCCACAAATAATTGAATTTAACAAGCATTTCTTAAGCACCTAACAATAATAGCCCATATATAGCCATGGCATAACACATGTAAAGCACTTTGTAACCCTTAAAACATTGTGCGAATGCTGTTATCATTAGGAATTATATAACAGTGATATTTATAACAACCCTGGAAGGCAGGGGCTATTTTTGTCCCCATTTTACAGAATGGGAAACTGAGGCCAAAAGTGTCTCTTACTTGCCCAGGTTCACATAACCAATGTATTCCAGGCATTGTGTTAGAGACTAGGGATACAAAGGCAAAGATTCCTGCCCTCAAAGAGCTTATATTCTACTGAGAGATATGATAAATATGCACAAATAAATATATATGGGGAAGTTCTAAATCTACAGGCATCTCATCCTATGAATTTCATCTTGTGATACCCTTCTCCATGTCTTTCCCTAAACCTTCCAGTGTGCTGGGGGCTTTTCTCAAGGGGTTTTGACCAACCAATGGAGATGTCCATCAGTTTTCTCTCCATCTTGTACAAGACTGGCCTACTTCTCTTCCCAATCTCATGTCTCTCTGTTAATATAATTTTTTATCATTGTTTTATTGTTGACTTGCATTTTTATTCCATTGCTTCCCCATTCCTCCCCTTTGGACCCTTCCTTGTAGCAACAACAAAACAATTTTAAGCAAAGCCCACCACCACAATAACAAACCATCCTCAGTAGTAAATACTGAGGTGTCAGACATGTTAGACAATCCGCCAGTGCAGTGGGGACCAGATTAAAGTGTAACTGGGAAATATTTTTAATAGAACAAAAATAAACAAATAAATAAATAGATAGATAGATAGATAAATAAATAAATGAATAAATAAATAAATGAAATAAAATAAAATAAAAATATAATATCACACTTTAAAACTAAGTCAGTAAGTGGCCTACAGGGATCCTTCTGTACAGATACTGCTAATATATACCATTTTCCACTTGGATGTTCCCACCTCTCTCTCTACTGCCAGGAAAAAGGTATGTTTCCTTCTGTCTTCAGGGCAAAGATAGTTCTTTAGAATTCAGCACTGATAAAATCGAAGGCTGTGATCTGATCCTTAGGTAATGCTCTGCTCACGCCCATCAGATCTATGTCTCTCCTTTGCCTTTTGGACAACCCACAACTTTAATTCTTTGGAGATGATGATTTGCCATGACTGGAAGCCATACTCCATTACCAGAAGGAAGTTGGTGTTAAAAAGATGACCCTAAAAAAACAATAATTAAACAAAAGAGATGGCCCTTGTTTCAGGAAGAAGCTTGGGATCATTAACAGCCCTGTGCTTCTTGCCAAAGACAATCCAGCTTACTGTTCTCCTCTTCCTCTTCCTCATTTATCTGAGACCCAGCTCACTGTACATCTGAAATGCTTATCCAAGTAACACACACCAATGGCGGAGCCCTATGAACATTCAAAGGAATAAAAGGAATAGTAGAGTCTAGACAATAACTGGTTAATCAACCAACAAGTACTTATGAAATACCTCTTACATGCCAGGCACTAGGGACACAAAACCAGCATGAAACTACCTGATTTTGAGAATCTTACACACACACACACACACACACACACACACACACACACACACACGTGTATATATAATGTATATCCCCATACATATGTATATACCCATACCCATAGTATATACAATTATAGAGAGAATAAATATAAATATATAAGTACAAATATAAAATAAATATTAGGTAGTTTAGGGAGAGAGAGGGTACTGTCATTTTCATCCATCAACAAGTATTTATTAAGGGACAGCTATGTGCCAGACACCGTGAATGAACAATCAGCTGATCAATTCACAAGTATTTTTTAAATACATACCATGTGCTAGGATTAAAAGGCAAAAACCAATAGCCCTTGCCCTCAAGAAGCCTACATTTTTTGGAGGTAGACACTTTATATAATAATAATAGCAGCTAGCATCTATGTAGTGTTTTCTATGTGCCAGGAACTTTATGATTATTGTCTCATCTGGTCCTCACAACAACCCTGAGAGGTAGATGCTATTTTTATCTCCATGTTACAGATGAGGAAACTGAGGCCAGCAGAGGTGAAGTGACTTGGCCAGGGTCACCCAGCTAGGAAGTGTCTGAGGTTGGATTTTGAATTAAGATCCTCCTGATCCCCCAGTACTCTGGGCCACCTAGAAAGGATATTTTCAGGGGAGGCACGAGCAGCTTGGCGCCAGTGGGGTAGTATCAGGAAAGACTTTGTATAGGAGGTGTCAGGCTTTGCAGATGTAAAAGGGGGAGGGAAGTAGGGAAGGTATTCTAGGCATTAGGCACAATCTGTTCAAAAGCAAGGGAGACATCGTGTTGTATGTGAGGACTAGCAAGAGAATCAGTCATGTTCCTGTAATAGTAATAGTGACGATGCAGATTTCTTTTTCTCCTGTCCATATCTTACTTGTACATAGTTGTTTGCATGTTGTCTCCCCATTAGACTATGAGCTCCTGGAGAGCAGGGACATTATTTCTTCCTTTCTTCAGAACCTTAGCTCTTAGCACAGTGCCTAGTCCATAGTAAGTTTTTAATGTTTCTTGACTGACTGATGATGCTGTTTTTATTTTAGGCTTGCATTCTGCTTTGGAACCTGAATTATCATCCAATCCAAATGACAGTGAATAGAGCTAATTGGCAACATATCAATAATATATTAATATTCTAATTAGAGTATTCCAGCCAATTCTCCACTGCAGTTTACCCATGTAAATAAACTTGGAGTTGCTGACAGCCTCTTCCCTATCCACACTTAGTACCGATTTCATTTAATTACTAGCTCTGTTGACATCCCAAGCTCTTTTCTTTGCCCCAGCCTTCCAGAGTCCCGAGGAGCCTTTTCAACAAACAAATATGACTGTGCCTTCCTTTCCCCTAACTCTCTTTCCCTGTCTCATAAAAGGCTAGCTGTGCTTAAGCTGGTGCTTTGCATAATTCTGAGAGAACTGTCTTTGCAGCTCTTCAGCCTCTTCATCAGTATCACTCCCATTTCTGTAGCACTTTGAGCTTTACACAGTGTTTTCCTCACAACAGCCTCTTAAAGGTAGGCAGTCCAAGCATTAGCTCCATTTTTTTGGATAAGGAAACCAAGGCAAAGTGTGAATGGTTACATAGATAAAGCATTTAGATAGCCAAATAAGGCATTTATTATACACTTACTATGTTCCATGCTCAGAACTGGAAGATATAAATACAAGCAAAAAAAAAAAATGGAGGGCATGGGTGGGGGAAGGTATCTTTCCAAAAGATATTATCCAGACCTGCTCATAATATTTCAATATGGTCTGACCAGAAAAGAGTGCAGTGTACATGTTGCCTCCCTATCCTACACACTGATTCTCTAGAGGCTGCCAAGTATTTCATTAGCTTTTTGGCTGCCATGCCATACTGTTGACTCATATTGGTCATGCAATACATTCATCATCCCCAGACCTTTGCAAAAGAAAGCCAAGCTTTCCCCTCTCTTACATTTGTGAAGTTGATTTTTTTGGACCCCCAATTATAATAATAATATTTTTCATACATCTCTATGAACTTCATCAATGACATCCCAGATCTCTTGAGGTATCCAAGTAGGAAATCATCCGATTAGATTTGGCACAACATTCTAGCATGTCAAGATCTTTTGGGATCTACTTTCTTTGTAAACATGTGGGCTGTCCCTTTCAGTCATCTGATATCTGCCAATGTGATAAATTTCTGTCTATGCCTTCATCCAAGTCACTTGTAAAAGTGTTAAACAGGACAAATCCCTGGGGCCTATGATTAGAGCTCTCCCTCCAAGGCAACATTGAACCATTAATAACAACTCTTTGGATCTGGCTTTTAACCTATTCTGATTTCACCTACAGTAAATTATTCTATCATCCAGCCCAAATTTCTCCATCCTGTCTACAAGAAAAGCACAAGAGAATTTGTCAACTGCTTTGCTGAAATCTAGGAAAATGATGTCTCTGGCATTCACCTGACCTTCCAGTCTAGTGATTCTGTCCAAAAAAAAGAAAGAAAGAAAGAAAGAAAGAAAGAAAGAAAGAAAGAAAGAAAGAAAGAAAGAAAGAAAGAAAGAAAAAATGAGTTGAGTCTGAACTGAGTTATTGTTGAAGAAGCCAGCCTAGCTCTTGGTTATTTCTGCTTCCCACACTTTTCCCTTTAATATCCTTTAGAATTTTGTCAGAAGTCAAAGTGAAGCTCACTTGTCTATCATGTTCTATATCTATTCTTCAAAAAAAATGAAGACATTCTCATACCTCCAAACCTTTGACATGTCTCCCTGTCTTCACAAACTTTCAAAGATCACTAACGATGTTTCTATAATCACATCTACCAGTTATGAAAATGAATGTCCTCAGTCAGTCAACAAGCACTTACTAAGTGCCTACTGTATGAAAGACAGCAGTATAGTTCCTGCCCACAGAGAGCTCACAGTCTAATGGGGGAGACCACCTGCAAATAATTAGGCACAGACAAGGCATATAAATTGTAAATGGAAGGCAACAGCAGAGGGAAGGCAGTGGGAGAAGGTATGAGGAAAGCTAATAAAAGCCTCTTGCAGATTCAAGCTGAGAATTGAGTGAAGCCAGAAACTTAAGAGGTGGAGATGAGGAGGGAGAGCATTCTAGGATGGGGGCACAGCCAGTGCAAAGACATGGAGATGAGTGATGGAGTTGTGTATGAAGAACAATAAGAAGTCCAGAGCACCTGAATCACAGAGTATTTGGGATGGAATAAAGTTTCAGAAGATTGGAAAGGCAGGAAGAAGCCAGCTTGTGAACTCTGGGCCTGGTGATTTAAAATCATCGAGGGCTTCTTTGTTGAGCTGAGTCATTTTTCAGTCATGTCCAATTCTTTTTGATGCCATTTGGGGTTTTCTTGGCAAAGATACTATAGTGGTTTACCATTTCCTTCTCTAGCTCATTTTACAAATGAGGAAACTGAGGCAAACAGAGGTTAAGTGACTTGCCCAGGGTCACACAACTAGTACAAGTGTAAAGCTAGATTTGAACTCAGGAAGATAAGTCTTTCTGACTCCAGGCCTGGCCCTCTATCCACTATGGCACCACCTAACTGCTGAGGTCTTCTTCCGATCTCACTTACCCCTTTTCAAGTCCATGTCAACCATTCATTTCTAATCCTTCTGAGACTGAAAAATCATCTGCCTTAGCAAACAAAACAAAAGAAAAAATTGAGTAGTTCTACCTTTTCTCCATCCCCTCCACCTAAATCATCAATCCTATTCTTTGATTGCAATATAGCATATATTGCAATCATTCCCATACTTAGCTCATTTGAAATGTTCTCTCTCTTGAAACAATTGTTCCAGAACCAGGCCACCTTTTTAAAAAATTCATCTTCTATAACCTATCCTTCTTTCCATCTTTAATGCGAAGATTTAAAAATCTAAGTTGGTTGATGAATTCCCTGTGGATCTATATTGACCCCTTTGCTTCCTCATCATAATTCCTGTTTGTGCCTTCAGAATTTCATTCTGGAGAGCCTCTCACCCTTTGGATCTAATTGCCTCGACCAAATTTTAGACCACTGGTGCCTACATAGCCTTTCTCTCCAGTCTTTAAAATCCACACTCCCCAAATCTCCTGAGCTGTATTCAGCCATCCCTGGGCACTCTTCCCCCTCTCTACGATGAATTATAAGACAGCCTGATCATTTCCTCCCAAGGTTTCCAACATTTCTCCTCCCACCCTTCAAAGTTCCTCTTTGCCGGTCAGAATTAGGATCAGAAGAGTAGTTCCTCTTGTAACTTCCTCAACCATCTGAAGGATAAAATTGTCATCAAGGCCAGAATTATCAGCTCTTCTTTTTTGGACAGAAAGACCAGCACCCCACCAGATGCCTGGCTAATTGAAGGGCTCCCATCAAGGACACTTCCGTACCAGATCTGTTATGTGTTTCCTGAACTCCTTGGCTGGGTTTTTTTCTCTCTTCCATCCAGGTGGTCTCTCATTTTCCTCCATAACCATATCATTTGGTTGTTTTCCCTCTTAATCTTTGCCTAAGTATTCTCTGCTATGCTAACTCCCTTGGTTCCTGGATTTCCTCACCAAGAGTATACAACTTCTTAATTCAATACTACTCTATTTCCTCTTTTATCTATTTCTTTTTTCACTGGAAATTTCCAGCCAGTCAGTTAGCATTATTAAGCCTCTACTATGTGCCAGATAGGGCACTAAGTGCTGGGGATACACAGAGAGGCACAAGATAGTTCCTGCCCTCAAGGAACTTCCAATCTAATCAGGGAGGCAACAAGCAAATAAATACATACAAGCATATTTGTGAGGGTGACACGATGGTTAATTTTGCATTGCTTTTCTGGTATTTTATGCATATCTGCTCCAGGATTGTGTTAAGTTTAGGTCATCTTATTTTAGGAAAGACATTAATTAATAACCTGTATAATGCACAAAAGGAGATATTCTGGGTCAGTGAGGAAAGTACTGGCTCTGGAATCAGAGGACCTGGGTTCAAAAAGTGCTTTTAGTGATTACTGCTAGAGGGACCTTAAGGACACAACTTCCTCAGGTCTCAGTTTCACCATCTGTAAAATAAGAATGTTGGATTAGAGGGGCCTCTGAGGTCCACCTCTAGGTCTTGGATCCTAGGAGAGCTACAGCGGTTGTGAAAAACTTCAGGTTTTGTTCCAAGTAAGGATCTAGTAAAGGACCTGAGGATATTTAGCTGAGGGGAGAACAAGATGGGTGGGGGATGGTAGTGGCTACCCCTGCCACTGCTGAATTCCCTCCATCCCACTCCATTTTACTCCATTCATCTTGGGTGTCCTGTTTGGCTTAGGGTTTCAGACCCAGTAGCATGATGGAGATAGACCACACTGAAGGCAAGGGGAGCCCGGAGACCCTCAGGGAGGGGATGCTGGTGGTGAGGGGAGAGAAGAAGGGAAGTACACCCACCAAGGTTGCTGTATAGGAAAAAGCAATCTCCCACCCCAACTGTCATCAGATTTCCTTGAGTTAAAGCTGTCTGGCGAGTAGGTAGGGACTTAGACTCAGGAAGACCTGAGTTCAAATCCTGCCTCATAGAACCAATGAGTATCTGACCCCCTAAATTTTAGCATTTTCTTCACATATTTAAAAACATTCACTCAATCATAAGCATTTATTAAGCACCTACTATGCCCCAGGCACTGTGCTAAGTGCTAGGGGTACAAAAAAGGGCAAAAGACAGTTCCTGTGCTCAAGCAGCTCCCATCCTAATGGGGGGAGACAGCAAGCAAACAAAGTGTTATACAAAGTTAATTGGAAAAAATAGAAGTAAGCAAAAACATGATTAAAAGAAAGGGCCCATAGACTTCACCAGATTGCCAAAGGGCTCTATGTCATTTAAAAGCTTAAGAACCCTGGTCTAGAAACTAGAACACTCCTGCAGGACAATCCTTGACTAGACCCACTTCCTTCACTCTGCCCTCTCCAGACCCCCTCCCAGTATCATAGGATCATAGATGTCAGGCTGGAAGGGCTTCAGAGACCATTTATTCCAGCCCCCACCCCATTTTACACATGAGAATGCTGAGGTCCAGAGAAATGAAATGTCCTCTCTAAAGCCATGTAATTTGAACTCAAATGCTCTCACTCATCTCTTGACCAGCCCATGCTGGTTCTCCTGCACCCCTATGTCTCTAAAAGGTTCTCCTTCCTTCTTCCTAAATTTAGCTCTTTTACAAAATGTCCAGCCTCTCCCTGAACAGCTGGCTGTGGGCACCCCATTATTATGGGTGGGGAGGAGGAGGACAGGAGGTGCCTCTGACCAAGGCCTGTTTCTTGGAGAACTTCTTCTAGCAGGCCAGGCAACCTCCACCCCAAACCCTCAAACTTCCCAGCCCAAAGGTGGGAGTGTCTATTGGATCACCCCAGGGCCCTGAAGCACAGTTATGAATAGTAATGATGATAAGAATTAATTGTGCCTTTGACTTTCTCCAGCTATTTTTTTCAGAGTACTTTTGTATCTATTACCTTAATTTATCTTCCTTATATCATTGGGGAATGGGGGTGAGAGTGGGAGAAGAATTGACTTTGTACTATACAAACTCTACCCTCTACTTCTCTGTGGGAAAGATTGACTGAGGGTAGGGACTAGGGGAAATACCGATGAACACACTCATTACATTAGGAGTCTAGATTGAGAGTTGGAAAGAGCTTCAGAGGTCATATAATTCCCTTCCCTCCCAATTTTATAGATAGGAATATAGGAAACTGAGGCCCAGAGAAGTTAAGTGATGTGCCTGATTCAGACAGGGTGAGATTTGGACCCAAGTCCTCCAGCTTCTGAGCCTATGGCTACTTCCTCATCTAATACTTTTTGGGGGTGGGAGGGGTGGAGGGGCAGATCTATCATTTGATTGGTCTATTGGTTCTCAAAGTTTTGGCCTCAGGACCCCTTTACATTCTTAAAAATTATTGTGCAAGACCCTCCCCTCAAGAGCTTTTGTTTATGTGGGTTATATTTACTGACATTTACTGTATTAGAAATTAAAATGTCATACTATTCTTATGAAAATAATTTTGACCTTGAACATCCTGAAGGTCCTCTTTGAGAACTGCTGGTATAGGGAATTCCCAGTGAGGGAACTCAGGTTCCCAATGCAGGTGAGCACCTACTCTACAATCTAGAATCTTAAATGGTCACCTGGAGTGCTGAGAATTAAAATGACTTCTCAGAATCATACAGTAAGTATGTGTCAGAGGTGGGACTTGAACTCAGGTCTTCTTGACTTTGGAGGTTAGCCCTTAATCTATCATGCTGAACTAAGCTGAAAAAGAATCTGTTTCTTGGTATTAAGTGTAGTGGATAAAGAACCAGACTTGGCATCCAGAACACCTGGGTTCATCTTCCAACTCAGACATTAGCTGTTTGACCCTGAGCAAGTCACTTAACATCTCTGAGAGTCATGTCATATTCCCTCTTTGTGAAATGATGATAATAATAGCATCACCTCATGACTCGCAGCTTTGTTGTGAGAATCAAATGAGATAATGTCTGTAAAGTGCTATATAAATGCCAGCTATTAAAAGTTCCTAGAATGTGAGAGCTAAGGCTGGGATATGGAGGTTGTCTAATGCAACCCTCTCAGTTCTCAGAGGAGGAAGGGGAGGGAGGGAAGAAAGGAGGTAGGAAGGAAGGAGGTAGGAAGGAAGGAGGGAAGGAAGGAAGGAAAGGAGGAAGGAAGGAAGGAAGGAAGGAAGGAAGGAAGGAAGGAAGGAAGGAAGGAAGGAAGGAAGGAAAGAAGGAAGGAAATAAGGAAGGGAGAGAGAGAGGGAGAAAGGAAGGAAGGAAGGGAAGGAGGGAGGGAGGGAAGAGAGAGGGAAAGAGTCAATTAGTAAAAAGGCATTTGTTAGATGCTTACCATGTGCTTGGTCCTGTGTAAGAGCTGGAGAATCAAAGAAAGACAAACAGTCCTTGTCCTCAAACAGCCCAAGAAGGAAAAGGAGGGAGAGAGAGAAAGAAAGGGAGAGAAGGAGAAAATTTTTCTTCATAAAAACCCATCGTTCTTAAAGATTCCTGTGGATCCAGAGGTAGTTCGCTTTCAGGGAAGGCTGTTGGACTCAGCTGGCCTCACACCTCTAACTGGCTTCCCAAGAAGTCTGACTTGCTGAAGCTTGTGGTCTCCAGATGAAAGGGTCTCAGTTCTGTTCTGTGCCAGGAAGGCTGTGGGCATCTTGTGCCTGTTGACACTGGGGAACACTTCCTGCTAAGCTGCCCTCCAGGCCCACATTAGCTAAAATGTACCCAAGATCAGCCTTCTCCAAGGGCAATGGGCCACCAAAAACAGGAAACAGGCCTAAAATAAAAGAGGAAGGCTTTGGCTACAACAGGAGTGGGGGAGGTCCAGGCTGGGAGGTTGTTTGGATGGTTGAGGAAGGCTGAAGTGCCCACACTGAGGGTGGATGTGGGTGCTCTGCGGCCTTCAAGGGTTGGCCAAAGTCTGCCACCTCCTTGGAGCCTTCCCAGATTAGCTGAGCCCACACCCGTCTCTCATCTCCCCTCTCTGCTGCTCATAGCATTTAATGTGTGAGTCACTCTTTAGTACTTAATTACATTACATTTTACACTTCTTTGCAGGCTGTTATACAACTGATTCCTAGCAATTTCTGTGTCTCTCCTTTCTTAGTAGAGCCGAGTGAAGGCTCCAAGGGGCCAAGGAAGGAGCCCTGGATGTGTAGAGTACAAGGACCTGAATTCAGGTCCTTACCCTGTCTCTTATTACCTGTGTGACCTTGAATAAGAACTTTATCTTTCTGGGCCTTGGTTTCCTCATCTATACAAGGAGAGTATTGATCTGGAAGGCCCCTGAAGTCCCTTCCATCTCTGCCACCTGCGTGACCTCGGACAAGTCACTTAACATTTCTGGGACTCCTTTCTGTGTGGGCCAAATAAAAGGCTTTGACTCAATGATCCCTAAAAGTCTTCCAGCTCTAAATGGTGCTTCTTTGAGAGCAGAAACCACCCCCTGTCTTCCCATTTCCAGTCTGCACTGTGCCTGGGCACATAGTAATAGCGATTGGGGTGGGTGGGGGTCTGACCTATCATTTCAGTGGTACAGAGTACTCCCAGTGTGGAAACTTCCTCTCCCAATGCAGACAAGCATCTTCTGGGCAATCTTTAGTCTTAGAGAGTGATTGCCCAGCGAGTATCTTAGGCAGGACTTAGAGTCCTCCCCCACCATTACCTCCCAGGAATCATACATAATATTAGCTATCTCTGACCCTGACGGAGCTATCTTTACAAGGGAACTTATGGACATGTATCTCCTTGGATGCTGATCACAGTCCTGGAAAGAGGACGTAGAGGTTCAGCGAGTTTAAGACCCAGCCCAGGATCACGGAGTTCAGTAAATGCTTTTGACTTCGCATGGGGAACGAAAACCGGCCTGGGGATTGGGGGGAGGGGGGAGGTGTGAGTGTGTGTGTGTGTGTGTGTGTGTGTGTGTGTGTGTGTGTGTGTGTGTGTGTTCTAAGGCTGAAAAGGGAAGGGGAGAGTCCTGAGACCTGGGATAACCTGCCCTGTGACTGGACTGAGGGCTGCCCTGCTCCTCTCCTTCACCTCTCTTCTCCCCTCCTCCTCCTCTCCTCCCCTTCTCTCAACCTCCCATCCCTCTCACCTCCTCCTCCCCTGCCCCTCCTTTCCTCTTCCTCTTCTCCTTCTCCTCTCCACCCCACCTCCTCTTCTCCCCCTCCTCCTCCTTTCCACGCCTTCTTTTCTCCTCCTTTCCTCCTCTCCTCTCCCTCCTTCATCTCTCCTCCTCCTTTCCTCTTCTCCTCTCTGCTTCTTCTGCTTATCCTCTTTTCCTTCTCCTCTTTTCCTCCCCTCTTTCTTCCTTTCCTTTTGCCCACCCCTTCCTGTCTTCCTCCTCCTCTTCTCCCCTCCTTTCTTTTTTTTCCTCCTCTCCTTCCCCTCTCTTTTTCTTTTCCTCTTCCCTTCTCCTCCTCTGTTCCCCTTCTTCTCTTCCTCCTTCCCTCCTCCTCCTCCTCCTCCTCTCCCCCTCTTCTTTATCACAGATCCATGTAACTTTGCATTAAAAGTAAAGGTGGATTTGCAAATTGGGTTCTTGAAATGCCCAAGCAGTCAGTGAGGGCCAAGAAAGGGCATTGGATCAGAAATGTAGCCCCACCTGATGTCCTGTGGTAGTAGGAGGGGTAGCACTAGGCTGAGAGAAGTATGGAGAATGGAAATGTTTGTGGGGCCTAGAGAACCCCCAGACAGCTCCTTCAATGAATAGCCGATGCTTTCCAATGATTAGCTGTTCTGCATCAGTGGAGGGAATTTTCCACCCTGGGAGTTTCCTATATTGATTAAATTATAAATTAAATAAATTAAAACAAATTAAATTTAAATTTAATTAGAATGTGTGCTTTATATATTTATTTGGCATATATATGTGATGCTGTGTCCATAAAGCATCTTCAGATCAGTTGTTAATCACCTCCCATGTACAAAGTCCTTCTTGAGATACATTGTTATTGTGGTGGTTTGTCCCTTGTTCTTGAAGAGGACCATGACATGGGGAGGGGATGCCGTGACACGCAAGTGAATTGGGTTTCGGTGAGGGAGGGCCATTCAGAGTCACCATAGATGAAGTAAAACATGTTCCCTGCATTGGCTCTGAGTTGGATCCCAGCTCTGACCATCATACCTCTGTGACCTTGGACCCATCATCTCAATTTCCTGGGCCTCCATTTTGAAGGGGCTGGGGCTCAGTGGGCTCTGGGGTCCAGTAATCCTGTGTGGCCTGGTCCTCTGGGGCTTTCCAGTTGGATGGAATGTTGACTTTGCTAGGTGTGTGTAGGTGCACCTTGTCCCCTCCTAAGGCCCTGAATCTATTGTTATTTGGTCCTGTCTGACTCTTCATGACCCCCTTTGGGGTTTTCTTGGCAGAGATACTAGAGGGGGTTGTCATTTCCTGCTCTAGCTCATTTAACAGATGAGGAAATTGAGGCAAACAGGGTTAGTTGACTTGCCCAAGGTCACACAGCTGGTAAGTGTCTGAGGCTAGATTTGAACACCTGAAGATGACTTTCCGACTCTGGGTCTGACAGTCTATCCTCTGTGTCATTGAGCTGCCCCAGCCTGGAGAATGCCTGCCTTGTGCTCAGTACAGAATGAATACAGTGACCCATCATCACTTCAAGGCTGTTACAGGCTCCATGGAGGGGGCGGACCTGGAAGGTACCACTGAATTCACCCCTTCCCCTCCCCCCCTCCTGCTTCTCCAAGGTCACAAAGGTGGCAGTGTTGGGATGCTGGGGCTCCACAGACAGTGTGCTTTCCCCGGATCTTCGATGCTCCTCAATAGAGTCAAGCAGGCCTTGGCCAGGTGCTGTAGACTCTTCCTTTTCTTCAGGCCCCCAGGGAACCTCAGACAGGCTAAGAAATCCTTCCTTCTGCCTCCTCTCTCCCACTTTAACTGAAGCTGGCTCCCTCTGACTTGGCTCAGAGTAGAGATAAGGAACTTCTGATAAGACTTGGGACAATCACAATCCCCCGTGACAACCCCACCCCCAGTGTGCACTTTTGTATGAACCGAATCAAGATCCTGGAATGGCTGCATTTTGGACATTTTCCTCCAAGTCCCCTCCAACCCAGCACAGAGTGCTCTGCAGACACAAGCGGCCCTGTCCACACCTGCCTTTGCACACACAGCCCCCTCCTCCCCTGGGCTTGGCCATACCTCCCCCCCACCACTGTTGTTTATCATTTAATCTGAGATTTTCAGAGTTGGAGGGGACCTTAAAAATCACCTGGTCTGACCCCTTTTATAAAGCAGGAGACCAAGGCTGAGAAGGAGAGTGACCTATCTAAGGTCACATAGGTCAGAGTAATAAAAAGAGTTAATATTTATAAAGCACTTTGAAAACAATAAAATGCTATGTAAATGCTTATCATCATTATTACTGGAGCCTGAGGGTGACTAGAGCTAGCATTCTAGGGGCAGAGGAAAAAGTGCTAGATAGGCCTGGAATCTGGGGGACACAAGTTCAAATCCAGCCTCATACGTTTACTAGTCACTCTCAACTTTATTTTCCTCAGTTTTCTCCTCTGTAAAATGGGTGTTGATAACAGCAACTACCTCCCAGGGTTGTTGTGAAGATCAAATAAGAATATTTGTAAAGTTCTTGGCACAGTCCCTGATGTATAATAGGTACTCTGTGTAAATATACTATAATTGATATAATATAATTAATTTAATGTAATATGATATAATGCAATGTAATACATAATAATATAAACAAATCATACATATGTATATGTATGTATATATATCACCTATGTATATATGTATATAACACATAAGTGTGTAAACATATATACTCCAAATGCAGGCAAGAATGAGAATTTTCCTTTCCTTGACAAAGCTGGATAGAACGCTGGGGTTTGGGTCAGGAAGACCTGCATTCAAATTCAGCCTCAGATACATACCCTCTTCGTGACCATGGGCAAGTCCATTAACTTCTCAGTGCTCTGGACAATTCTCTAAGGCTATAAATTACAGAGACAGCTCTGTCCCAACTTGCACTGGCAGAGACTTTCCTCATCTGGGAAAATCCTTATTATCAATGAATTCCTAGGTCCAGCCCCCAGCCTTATCCCTTTCTGTGTGCAAGGCACTAGGACAGGTCCCTCGAGTACAGGTGACAAGGAACTTATGCCACATTGTTATAAGGGTGCAACAGGACTGTGCAGGGTCACCAGCCTCACTTTTTTCTCCAGAGCCATCTGGGTCCAGTGGCCAGATATTCATCAGGACAACTGGAGATGGCCCAGAATGCAATGGGAGACCCAGGCCTTCCAGGCTAAGGCCTTTAGAGGTACTCACTTAGAATGAGGAAACGCCAGTTCAGTGAATAGGCCTCTTTATGATTGTGTTTGTCCTTCCTTTTCCAAGAGGACCATGGCATTAGGGAAATGGTGACATGACTTACAGTTGACTTGGATTTGAGAGAGGGAGGGCTGTGCAGGGTCACCAGTCTCACTTTCTCCTCCAGAACCATCAAGTTCTGGGGATAAAAAGAAAGGCAAACACACAGTCTGTCCTCAAGGAGCTTACAGTCTAATGGAGAAGGCAACATGCAAACAAGAGTGTGTATGTATATGTATATATAGGTATATATGTATCCTGTCTACATATATGTGTGTGTCTTGTATGCGTATGTATATTTAATACATACATGTACATGAGACATACATGCACACATATACATAGATACATACAGAGAGAAAGAAAGACTCATCTTCCTGAGTTCAAATCCAGTCTTAGACACCTACTAGCTCTGTGACCTTGGGCAAGTCATTTAACCCTGTTTGCCTCAGTTTCCTCATCTGTAAAATGAGCTGGAGAGGGAAATGGCAAGCCCCTCCAGGATCTCTGCCACGAAAACCCCAAATGGGGTCATGAAGAGTCAGGCACGATTAAAATGCCTCCACAACAACAATATATAAATATAGATGCAAATATACACACATATTTTCTATGTATATCCACATGTCTATACATTATATGTACATATATGCAAGTGTATGTGTATATATATATATATATATTTTTTATATATATACCCTCAGTGTAAATGAGAAAATCTGGGGGCACTAGCAGTGGGAAGTTTGGGGAGGAGGAAAAGAGAGATTGGGAAATGCCTCTTGAAGAAGGTAGCATTTGAACAGAGCCTTGAAGGAAGCCTGGGCAGCCAGTAGGCAGAGAGAAGGGGGAGAAGAAACACACCTGGGTCAGAAAAGGCTTTTTGTAGGAAGTAGAAAGTAAGCCACTTGAGGGCAGGTACTGTTCTGTGTCCCCAGAATCTCCTATAGTGCCTACACATATCACAAGTGCTTCAATAAATCACCCAGGATGTATTAAATGCTTCCAGACACTTTGCCAAAGGCTCCAGATACAAAGACCAAAAAAAGGAAATGACTTTTGTCCTCAAGGAGCTTACATTCTCTTGGGAGCAACAATATATCCACATCAATATATAAGAGGTAAATTTTTTTTCTGGGGGGCTTGGAGATGGGAGATGGAGTGTTGTGTGTGGGGAATGGCAAGGAGGCTGGTTTGATTGAACTGGAAAGGGCTTAATAAATATGGTGGAAGCCAGATTGTGGAGCGTTTCTGTTTCCCCACGGGCTAATATAGAGTGTAATGGAATCAAGGGACATGGATTCCTGAAGTAAAATCTGATCCTTCTCTGGCAGAGTCAGAGGATGGCTGATTCCTCCTGAGCTTGCAGGGATCCATTGGCTTTGTTGCCCTTTGTAGAGAGCTTTCTCTTCCTGAGCTCCCACTTGACATCCCAGTGGGTGCACAGAAACCCAGTACAATGATCTACCCAGTATATCATGGAGTGATGTGTCTCAGAGAAGGCTGCCCCCAACCAGCTCCTGCAGGGATGGACACAGATCACAGGAGAGAATGAAACAGTCGGTGTTCGGCAGGAGAGGCACCTCTCTGAGAAGGACACGTCTTTCCCCTGCTTCCTTTGGGAGGCAGGGAAATTGCTAAACCCAAGGACCAAGTCCTGGCATCTCCCATGAGATGGAGAATTTGAAGTACATTAATGAAGAACAGGAACAGTAACTCACATCTACATTGTACTTTAAGGTCCCCCAAGTCACTGAGATAGGGTCATCCAGGGTAATAGTAACAGTTTGGGGGTCAGAGGACCAGATTCCAAGAAATGAAACCTCCTTGTTTTGAAAAATATCTGCATTTATCCTCAGTTACTGGAATATAGTAGGTGCTTACATGATGTTTGTTGAATGGATATTGAATGAGTTAACAAATAATAATAATCATTTAGGAGTATATTTTATTATATAATATAATAATTTATTATTAAATTTATGTTCATTATTCAATATATTGTGTATATTATTCAATATATTGTGTAAAATTATACATTTGTTTTTATTCTTATTAGAGTGATATTTATTATTGTTAAAGAATAAAAATAAGAATAAAGTAAAATATAAAAACTTGCATTTATAACACTCTAACGTTTACAAAATGCTTTTTTCGAATATTGTCTAATTTGAACCTCACAATAACACTGGGAGGTAGGAAGGGAAAAAAAGGAAAAAAACAAGCATTTACTAAATACCTACTATGCGCTAGACACTTTACAAATATCTCATTTAAGCCTTGCCAGCACCCCTGGGAGGGAGGCGCTGTTAATATTCCCATTTTACAGATCAGGAGACAGAGTTAAACAAAAGTTAAGTGATTTGCTCAGGGTTACACAGCTAGCTAAGTGTCTGAGGCAGGATTCGAATTCTGGTCTTCCTGACTCCACTGTGTCATCCAGCTTTGACAGCAGAAGAACCAGAGGCACAGTTTGGGTGGCTGACTTGTGGCCACATAAGTGGTTGGTGTCGGTGGTGGGATTCAAACCTGGTATTCTTGACACCCCATAAGAACTGTCAGTACAAACCAGCTCCCTAAAGTCTGAGGTATGAAGTTGTTCAGATCCAAGAGGAGAGAGGGCTCTGACTGAGAGGATGATGGTAGTGAGGCACACCTGGGACCAAAAGGCAAACTCCTAACTTCTAGTTACTCAGGGATTTGCTCTGTGAAGTTTGGATTCAGCCGACAGTCTGCACTTGAGGACCTAGAGGGCCACTTGTGGCCTCGAGGTCGAAGGTTTCCCACCCCTGGCTAGAAGAAGTGATATTTTCCCTAGGCAAGGGAGATCCTAAGGTTCAGATCTGAAAGTTGATGAGTCACTTCAAAAAGCATTAATTGAGCATCTGCTATGCATTAGGCACCTTGTGCTAAGCTTTGAGGATACAAATAAAGGCAAAAGTCAGTCCCTGCCCTCTAGGACCTCCAGGTCTAATGGGGGAAACAACAAGCAGACAAGTAAACAAGAATTTATTAAGCACCTACTATGTGTCAGGCACTGTGCAAAGGCCCCAGGGGTACAAATAAAGTCAAAGGATAGGCCCTGCCTTCAAGGAGCTCACAGTCTAATGGGGGAGATACATGTAAACAGATAGATAAATAGGTAGATAGAGAGACACACAGACAGGTGGGTGAATGGACAGACAAACAGATAGATAGATAGATAGATAGATAGATAGATAGATAGATAGATAGACAGATAGATAGAGTGGGATAAATTGGAGATATTCCCAGAGGGAAGGCATTAAGATTAAGGAAGATTGGAAAAGGCCTTTTGCAGATGGTGGGATTTGAGTTGAGATTTGAAGGACACCAGAGAAACCAGCAGGCCACAGCAGAGAAACAGAGTCCCAGGCATGGGGGGAGGAGGGGGAGAGGGCAGCCAGAGAAAATGCTTAGAGTTGGAGGATGGGTGTGTCTTGTTTGAGGAACAGCCAAGGGGCCAGTGTCACTGGATCTCAGAGAATGTCCAGAGGAATAAGGGACCAGGCTGTGAGAAAACAACAACAACAAAATTAGATTATTTCCTTGCTCAAGGAACAACAAAGAAGGAGCTTTAGATGGCATCTCATCTAATCCTCTTTATCTTAATAGTAGAAATATCCAAGGCCCAGAGAGTTGGGTTGGAAGCCAGGTCCTCTGACTCCAAATGCAGGGTGTTTTCTACCCAACCAGGCCATCCTGTAGGCACAGGAGCTCTAGAGAACTGTGTTTGGCAGGGCCCGGGCTGGCCTGCTAAACTTGGATCTGAAACAGCTGCACCAGCTGTACCCAAAGTCAGCAGGTTGGCCCCGAGTGGAAATTGGCCCAATTGCCAAGCAGGCTCTGGGAGGGCACCCCAGAACGCAGCCCTGGAAGAAATCAAGCTCTTTATCTTGGGAGATAATCTCTCTGAGGAGGGTTCCATGAGCCTTTCTTCACGAGGCATTCCTTTGGAGATGGGAACAGTTTTAGAAACAGACTCGGGCATACGTCGGAGGCCATCTGTGACTGTGCAGTTTTCCTGCAGACTGACTTAGAAGGGGCCCGCCTGGGGAGGGCTGCAGTGAAGGCCTTATTTCTTGTGTTCCCATCCGGCCTTGCTCTTCTGGCAAGCTCAACCCTTCCAGCTGCCTTTTGAAATGCTGTTGCTTCTGCCTGTGGTGATTTCTCTCTCCTCCCAGCTCCTGGACCTTTTATATTCTGTAGTTCATGGTTTTGACTTTTCCATGTGTATTTCCATGTGTATACATTGTCTGTATTCCTTCATGGGGTACCCACTTTGAGCCTGCACTCACACTGGCAGGTTGGGTCTCGCTACTACTCCTAACCTAGAGTAGTTAGTTATCTAGGGTTATCCCTCAGGGGCTGTGTAGAATTCTATTATTATTTCTCACAAGCCTCCACCTGTGTGTGACCACACACACACACACACACACACACACACACACACACACACACACCAGTCAGGCTTCAATTAATTTTTAGAAAAGGGTACGTACTTAACGTGCATAAAAGATATAGTAAGAATAAAGCATCCCCCCAAAGTCTGGGACATGTTCTCCTACAAATACACATAGGTCTACAAGCTCCAACTTTGGTCATGATGAATAAGGCACGAGCATGCCTAAATTCACAACTTTTACAATGAACTTACAGCAAAGTAAACTCACAACTCCTGCTTACTGGAAATCCTTTCTTGGATTCATACTGGTCACACTTTTTGAAGCTGATTTTTTTGCTACCTGCCCTTCTATATCTGTCTCTGAGGGCATTTGTCATGTCTGTTTGTCCCTAGCACATCTTTGCTCCTGGCTGGATGAGTTATCTCTCGGTCATCTCTCTGACAACCTGGTTAATGGGAAAGGAGAGGAGAGAGAGAAACCTTTCCTTCCCCACCTCCCCAAGAGTGATTCCCTTTCAGAAGCTTGGCTTTTCCTTTTGAACTGAAATCCTATCCCTGGAGGTCTCCTTCCACTAAAGTGGTCTACCAATGAATGGACTTTTATTTTTATACATGGGTCCAGAGGTCTGTCTGATTTCTTTCAGTCAATCATAGTATATTTCCAGTGTAGTATTATTTGTCTTCATGTATTATAATTCTCTCAAATGGATTAAAAGATGGAGTCACACCTAGTTTTATTACTATTTTATATGATTGCATTAGTGTTAGTTTATATTTATCTGGGTGCTTTTGATAGATTGATCTGGTAATGATATCTGAGCCTTTCACTTGGTGGGAGGAAGGGAGGGGTGGAACCCCAGCCTTCACCTTATTCTCTGCTTGTTTTCTCAAGAGATTTTCTTTCCTTTACAACCTGATTGTAAAATCCTTGAAGGCAGGGTTCATCTGGGCCACCTCTACCAGGGTAACAGCCTTTGATTATGGCTTACTATGAGCCTGTGGCTAGAGAAAGAGCTTGTTGTAATACTGGGAATAGTACCCTATTTAAAGAGCTGAGTTCAAATCCTGTTTTCACTATTTAATATATATAGGCTCTAGGATATATCACTCTCTTCCCTTCTCTTGTCTCAGTTCTGTAAATGTAGGGGGTTGGCATAAGGAGGACAGCCATTAAAATAGTGTTGGTGATCTGGTTCAACCATTCTGAAAGTCAGTTTGAAATTATGCTTTAAAAAAGTCAACAAAATAGTCATATCTTCTGACCCAGAGAACTTCATGCCTGGAATTCTCTCGCTCCTCCTCTCCTCTTCCTGGATTCCCCAGCTTCCTTAAAAGACTCAGCTCAAATTCTACTTTCTCCGGGACACCTTTCCCACCCACCAGCACTGCTGGTTAGGGCCTCCCATATGTATGGTATGTATCCTGTATGTCCAATATTTTACATGCTGTCCCCCCTTTCCAAGGAGGACTCCTTGCTTTCTTTGTAACAGAGTTGGACATGACTAAAAAAAATGACTGACCAGCATTAAGAGATAACAATATTAAGAGCACACATTTCTGTATCCCTTTAAAATTTGCTTCTGGTCAGAAACACATGGCCTGTGTCACCCTGGGCAAGTCACTCCATCCCTTTGTTGGTGACTCAGTCTGTGACTTGTCCCCAGTCACAGGACTGGTTAGTGTCAGGGGAGAGATTCCTCATTGGTAAAATGAGGTGGTGGGAAGAAACGACCTTTGGGCTCTGATGGAAATTTTTTTTTTTGTTAAGTTTAAAACTTTCTATAAATATGTTAGGGTTATTATTTTAGCTCTAAACTTATGACTTGAAGGAGAAAGAGTCAGGTTAAAACCTTAATCACCATGTATTCCTTGGGACCCTGTTTCCCCACCTGCAAAAAGGCAGCCTATGTGGTCCCTCCAGCTTCAGAAGTAAAACCCCACGTGTCTATCAGAGGTTCTAAGGCTCCCACCCCCACCCTCCCCTCCTTTTGGCTTTTCATCCAGCTAGCCCCTGAATCAGAGGCCCGCTCTATATTCTCCCAACCAAATTGTGTGTACTTTTTTTTAAGCGAAGAAAAGGGGGCTAAAGTCCCTGGGTTTCACTTCTCTTTGGCATTTAGCCTATAGACATTGCCACAGCTACCACCCAAGGCACAGTTCCCAGGCTGCTGGCCTTCTACCCACCAGAGGAGGGGACAAAGACAGAAAGGCCTCAGTGAGGGAATTATTTTTAAATGAAAAACAACCAGACTGAATTGGGGAGGTCATGACTCATTGAAGGCCAATTTCCCCAAATTTCCTTGTCCTTCTTTCTCTTCTCTCCCAGTAGAATGGATGCCCCCTCACCCATTTTGTCTTTGTACTCCACTGGCCAGCCCATAGTAGGTGTTTAATAAACATTGGCTAGCCTTCAGCCTTAAGAGTTAGAACCTGCTCCCCCACCCCCTGCAAACCCTTCCCTGCTTGCCCTCCAATCCAAATGCACTCATCTTTGGGGTGGGTGTAGGAAGGGGCAATGGCCTGAGCCCTAGTCTGTACTTGTAGACCTCTGGGTATGGGGAGGGGGTCTGATCACTCTCCTGGGAATGCACTCTTCCTGCAGCCTGGGAAACCCCTGGAAAAATCGAAGCAGAAAGAGGGAGGCCTCTTTCTGTGTATTTTTTTGTCCAAGATTGCTTGGGAAGCTAGAGGTGGGGGGGAATGTTTCAATCCTGGCCCAGACCACTTGTTACAACTGTATCCTCTCTTGCCTGTCCCTGGGAGAACTCGAGGTTAGAGTTCAAGGCTGTCTTTCCTAGGCCGGCATGGGGGATGGATCAGGGCTGGCAGAGATTTTAGAAATCAGAGCCTTTGCCCAAAGTATTCCCCAGGCTGGGGTCTCTTTTGCCTTTAAACCTATGGAAAAAAGCACAAAAGTTCATCAGGTCACAGCCCATCCCCCTATTTTACAAATTTTACAAATGATGAAACTGAGTCTCAGAGAAAGCATAGGATTATAGGTTTAGACTAGAAAGGGACCCTAGTGGTGCCTGGCATGTAGTAGGTTGCTTAATAAGCCTAGATATTTCTGTCACCAAGGAAGTATAGTTGTGTGTGTGTGTGTGTGTGTGTGTGTGTGTGTGTGTGTGTGTGTTGGGATGGGACTTAGAATCAGGAAAAACTAAGGCTGAATCCCAATTCTGCATCTCAATATGTGACTGTGGGTCTCTAAGTGAAGCCCATGGTCCTCTTTTAGGAATCATGTTTTTATTATTTTATTCTTTAAAAAGAATCTTGCTTTTAAATGCATGAAATGAAATACATAAAATTACCTGTGAAACCAATTACATTGAAACAGTTACCAAAATCTCTTTAAAAATGAGGTGACCTACTCCAGGTAAGAACTCTAGCTTTAAGTGAAGCTTGGCTAGACCTCAGAGGTTACATAGTCTGCCCCTTTCATTTTGTAGAAGGGAAAACCCAGAGAGACCCAGAGAGATCAATTGATGTTCTGAAAGTCATGTAAATAGGAAGGGATGTTGGTAGTGATGATAATTCTAACGGAGAAACTCTGACTGATTTCAGCAATTTAGTATATGGAACCATTCTGTTAACTTCTGAGCCCCAATTTCTTAATCTGTAAAATGGGTGTAGTTAAGGCTTGTACTACCTCCACATTGCAGAGAGGAAAGTTCTGCTTCGAGGCCACATGCAGCCTTATAGGTCCTCAAGTGCAGCCCTTTGACTGAATCCAAACTTCACAGACCAAATATCCTAAATGAAAGGATGTGTTCTGTAAAACTTGGACTCAGTCAAAAGGCCGCACCCGAGGACCTCTAAGGCCTCGTGTAACCTTGAGGCTGCAGGTTCCCCATCCCTGTGCTAGGTTAATACAGTCTGTCCATCATTCAACTCAACAAACATTGATTAAGGAGCTTTTTTTAAATGAGTGCTCCCTGGATTGCTGACCCACTTTCCCAGCTCTGAATCCTCAGGCTAATTATCCTCCTCCCATGAATTAGTCTTTGCTTTCGGCCACTCCAGCTGCCCCCTGCGTAGAGCCCTGGGGTTGGCCATCCCAAAGAGGCCTGGAGAAGTAGGTAAAACCTGGTGCATGGAGGTATAGGGGAAGAGCACTTGGAGAGGGTTAAACCAGACTGCCCTATGCCTCAGCTAGCCTTAAAGACCCAGTTTGGCTCTGAAGATTTGGGTTTAGGGAAATCCTGGGTGCAGATCCACCTCAGGCACCAGCTGGACTTGGGACCCAGGCCCAGTAACTAACTTCTAGGCCTTAGTTTCCTTGTCTGTTAAAAAAAAAAAGTGGGGGAAACTAGTGATTTCAAATGAGTTAATGTATGTAAATTGGCTTGCAAATCTTAAAGCTCTCTGCATAAATGAGAGTTTTTATTAGTATCTACTCTAACTCCCTGCAATTTAGTTACTGAGGAATAACTTAATTCCTTTGGGTTTTGAAGGCTTAGGATCTTTGAGGGTCCCCTATTGAAATGCAGATCCTCTGGGAGGGCTAACACTTTACACAATCCACAGCTAATGCCTCGGGGGGGATTATGATACCTCTTGGGATTGGGGGAGGGGAGGAATGCTGGGGCCAGGAGCTTGGGGAGGGTCTCAGAGACTACAAACTTGACAGTTTTGCCACCTGCTGAGGCCATCCCCCTGAGGGCCCGGGAAGGAGATTGGTCTGGGAGGCACCTCCCCCACAAATACACACCTTTTTTGTTTTGTTTTGTGGAAAGGATAGGGGATGTTGGCCTATGGGGTAGGGGAAAGGTAAGGAAAGGGGAACTGCCCTAGGCTTGAAGAATCCCCTTACCTCCTCCACTGTTTTCTGAGAATCATCAGACTTTGAAAGAGCAAAGCTTTAGAGATCCACCTGCTTTCAACCCCTTTCACTGATGGATATGGAAACTGAGGCTTACGCTGGTAGAGACCGAGACTTGCCCAAGACACTGCAGTACAGTGGTTAGTGTGGGTCAGGAACACATGAACTTGAGAGCAGACCCATTTTAAATTTTTGTTCTTGCATCTCCATTGTCTCATACGTCTAAGGCACGTAATGTCTGTTGAGTCAGATTGAACATTTCCCGAGGAGTGACGTGTTCAGTGTCTTCTAGCCATACCTAGTTAAGGTCAGCAAATTGGTTTATATAAATATCACCTCATTTGATCTTCCCCACAACAGCCAGGGAGAGGAAGGTACTATTGTTAAACCCAATTTTACCAATAAGGAAATTTAGGTGACTTTCCCAGGGTTATGAAGCTAGTGTCTGAGGTTGGATTTAAACTCAGGTCTTCTTGACTCCAGGCCCGGCTCTCTATCTGCAGCCTCACCTAGGACTTCAGTGGCTTCAATGCCCAGTGCCCAGGTCACCGCTCATGTTACAGATGAAGAAGCGTTAGCCTTTGAGAGGGGTCTTTGCTACCCCAGTCTGTGTCTCCAGGGAGATTCAAATGAGATGATGTCTAAAAAACCACCTTAAAATTGTCTGATATTATTATTCAGCAGCAAGCAATCTTTCTATACACATTGATTGATCGGGTACCTACTATGTGCCAAGCACTTGGCCTTCTGTATCTGATGAAGATTTGTTGTTGAGTTGTTCTCAGTTGTGTCTGACTTTGTGACCCCATTTGGGGTTTTCTTGGCAGAGATACTGGAGTGGTTTGGCATTCCCTTATCTAATTAATTTTACATATGAGGAAACTGAGGCAAACAGGGTTAAATGACTTGCCCAGGGTCATAGAACCAGTAAGTGTCTGGGGCCAGATTTGAACTCAGGTCCTCCTGATGCCAGGGCTGGCATTCTATTCACTGCACTACCTAGCCGCTCTATCTGTTGGGTGTACTGAGACACAAAGGAACATACATCCCTGCACTCCAAGAAGTGTACTTTCTGGCACCCACTCCTCCCAATTCCAAATCCAGCCCTCCTTTTTCTTGGGGTGGGGAGCAGCAGATGGGATGTCTGAAATGGGTTGGCTTGAAGCTCTTATGGTCTTTGGTCGAAGAGTGATCAGCCTACTCTCATACTCTCTGTCTCTGTTTGCACATGGGATTTTCTGTGGGCTTCCTCAGCTAATGCTTTTGTTTTCTAGGTTTGTTTATTTGCTTTGTTTTATGAGGGTGCAAGGTGTTCAAGGTCAGGTCTTGCCACACCTTCTGCTCATGTAAGCATCTGAAGTAGAATTTGAAATCAGGTCTTCCTGACTCTTAGTTCAATCTCAGTCAGTAAACATGCAGTGATTAATCAGCCACTTTGTTCTAGGCTTGGAGTTTGGGACGCACAGAAATACAGACAAACAAAACCCAAAACAAATAACCAACCAAACCACTCCCTGCCCTCAAGGGGCTCACAGTCTAAGGAGGGAGACAACATTCAAACAACTAGGTACAAACAAGCTATATTCCGGATACATTGAAGATAATCAATAGAGGGAAGTCTGGGCTGCTTCCTCAAGCTGCTCCATAAATACTTGAAGGCTATATTGCACTTAGTCTTTGAGTCAAGAATTTCTGCATATCAGAAGACCAGAGATTTAGAGCTGGAAGGAACTTTGGGGACTAATTCCCTCCCCACCATTTCTGGTAGTTAGAAGCTGGCATTGAGAAATGAGGTGTCTTCCCCCCCCCTGCCCCACCCATTTTGAATCTAGGTCCTTTGACCACCTCTAATTCTTTTTTTCCTCCTTTTTTTTTTTTTTTGGAGGGGGGGAAGGCAGGGCAGTGGGGGTTAAGTGACCTTGGGGTCACATGGCTAGTTTTGTGTTTAGTGTCTGAAGTCACATTTGAACTCAGGGCCTCTTGACTCCAGGGCAGGTGCTCTATTCACTGCACCACCTAGCTGCCCCAACCACCTCTAATTCTCTTGCCAAGCTTTCTGCCAGGTGGCACTCAGATGGGAATGTCCTAACTTAGTTGATAATCATGCAGTTGGTTGCATGAGGCCGCCAGTCCTTCCTGAACCTTCCAACCTTGGTAACCCTGGCTGAGTCTCTTACCTTCTGGGGAAGGGTTTCCTCCATTATAAAATGAGAGGTTGGATTAGATGGTCTTTGAGGTTCCTTCTAGCTTTGTCTATGATTCCACGAACCACTGAGGTCCAGAGAAGTAAAATTAATTTCTCAGAGGGTCTACTGACCCTCAGCCACCAAGTGACTGAAGCAAAATTAGAACTCAGAACTCAAGCATGCCTGACCCTGAAGTCCAGAACTCTATCTACTCATATGAAATGAGGAGGGGTAGGTCTAGATAAGCTCTAAGGTTATCCCTGCTCTGTCCTTGTGGCATGGAGGGAATCCTCAGCATGTCCAAACTGATGTCCTTTGGAGAACCAGCTCTGCTTGGGCTTGCCAGTTTGGAATGGGCTTAAGGACTGGCCTGCTTTGGAAGATAAGCCTAGCTAACTTTGGAGAGACCTAAACCTTGGTACCAGGTGATGAATTTCGTTTTTCCTTCCTCATGCTAGCAACTTGGGAAGGGCATTAGCATCAGCTCTGAAAATAGGGGCCCAGATCCCTCCTGCCTGGAGGGGAGGGCTTAACTTGAGTTATTTTGTGTGACTTTGGGCCAGCTCTGGGGCTCTCTGCCAGCTCTGAATCTATAATCTTCCCATCTGTTTACACCTTGCCTTGTATCCTTCTAAAAGACAAGCCCCTTTGGGCAGTGTGGTGTAGGGGATAGAATTCAGGCCTCGGAATCCCGAAGATTTAGGTTGAAACAGCTGTGTGATCCTGGTTGAGTTACCCAACCTATGGCTTCTTTCAAGGCTCACCTCAAATCCCACTTTCTCCCTCTACCTCCTCTCTAGTCTGGAACATATCTAATATGGACCTAGTCATTTGTCCAGTTTGTCTTTTTCATTAGAGTATGAATCCCTTGAGGGCAGGGACTGTTTGCAGAGCCTTATTCAACTGCTTTGTAAATCACTCAATATGCATTTACTAAAAGAGCCTACTACATGCTAGGCCCTGTGCTAATCCATGGGGATAAAAAGGCAGGAAAAAAGTAGTCCCTGCCCTTGAGAAGCTCACAGTCTAACTAAAGGTTCTTAACGACTAATTACTAATTAGTACTAATAATTTAGTACTAAAGTTAGTACTAATCAGTACTAATTTTTTTTTGTTGTAGTTCTTCCCCCCTTAACAATTAATTGATCAACCAATGGACCCATTATTAAACCAACATTATTAAATGCCTACTATGGGGCTGGCCCAGTAATAACATTGGTTCCCTAGTCCCCTGTCATCTTTTCTCTCTCCTCACCCCCTCATGAAGTGCTGAGTGAAGGGGTCCCTCCATCCCTACCCCAAACAGAACTGAAAAACAGGAATAGAAGGCATTATTGTATAAACTTCTACTTTGAGCCAGCTAGGGAGGTGCAGTGGTCTGGGCTGGTGTCCCCTTAACACAGCTACCTGGCAGCTCTTCCCTCTCCCTATTCCTCACCCCTTTTTCTGGTGTTTTTCAGATTTTTGGCTGATGGCTTAAGCTGGGTCTCCAAGGAAGTAATGCCAAAAAAACCCCTCCAAAACAAAACCATTAAAAAAAAGTTGGAACTGAAAAAAAAAGCCAATCTCACTTCTCCAACATCTTACAGAAAAAGAGATAGCAAAATAGGCCAGAAAGCATGAGCATGAGGGAGAAAGAGAATTTTTTTGAGGAAATCTTGGGAGGGGGGTAGATAAGGACATAGCTAATAACACCCCCCTCATAGCTGCAGATATGCAGTTAGCACACCTCCCAACCTGCCACAAAAAGCAGCCTAGTCCAGAGGAGTGAGTGTGTGTGTGTGTGTGTGTGTGTGTGTGTGTGTGTGTGTATTGGGGGGGCCCCACAGTTTTTCAGCATTGGATCTCTAGCTCTTCTGCCCCTTGGTAGTTATAATTTGATAGCTGAAATGGGATACCAGGAAAGTATCTCTGGTGGTGACTGTGGGATGGGGAAAGAAGGGGAACAGACCAGGGTCTGGATGACCTAGTGTGGAGGACCTTTCCTGCAGAAAAAACAGAGAGGAGGTGAGAGAGGAGGTGAAGGAGGATGGAGGGGAGGGGAGAGAGTAAACAAAAGAGAAGAGGGGAAAAGAGGAAAAAAGGAGGGGGAAGAAGGTAGAGGAGGAGTGAAGAAGAGAGGAGAGTGAAGGGAAGAGGAGAGAAAAGAGAGACACAGATGGAGGAAGAGAGAAAAAGAAGTAAGCATATTATGGGGGGGTGCAGGGGTTGGGGGAAGTCCTGCTTGACCTGTTCAGGGCCTCTTGCACACTCTGGGTTCAGTGTTTCTGGAAAATATGAGAACTTAACAGACACATTCAGGGGACCCCTTAACAGCAGAGGCAGAAGAGGGTAGAAGAAAGGAAGGAAGGAGGGAGGGAGGGAGGGAGCAGGAGGGAGGGAGAGGGAGAGAGTGAGAGAGAGATTGAGAGAGAAAGAGAGGAGAGGAAGAAGGAAGGAGGGGGCAGCTACAAAGAGAGGCAGAGGCACAGTCAGAGGGAAGAGGGAAGGAGGGAAGGAGGAAAGGAGGGAAGGAGGAAGGGGGGGGGGCGCCGTGAGGCTCCGCCGCCAAAAGAAACTCTGCCGCCTGCGTGTGCGCTAGCGGGAGCGGGAGCCTTGTGGGGGAGGGGGAGGAGGCTGGGCCGGGAGGAGGGAGGAGGGAAGGGAGGGGGAGGGGAGAGGAGCGGCGCGCGGCGGCGGCAGCGGCGCGGCCCCTTTAAGAAGCCCGAAGGGGGCCGGTCTGGGGGGAAGGAGCCCGGAGCTGGTCGCGCGCTGCTGCCAGAAGCGCTGCGGCCGCCGCGGGGCTGAGCTAGAGCGCGGAGCTGCCCGCTGGAGCCGCGGCCCTGCCTCCTGCCCGCCCCGCTGCCCCTGCCTCCCCGAGGCCCCCAGCTGCGCCAGGCCCCCCCCTCCGCTCCCGTCGGCGCCCCCCATGGGCGCCCCGCGGCGGGCCCTCGGGGGCTCAGGGGGCCCCCGGCCGGCTTCTTAGGAGCCCCCGGGCCGGAGCGGGAGCAGCGCCCGGCGCCGCCGCTGCAGAGACCCCCGCCAGGCAGCCCGGCGGCCCGCCTCGGGAGGGGTGCCCAGCCCCGGAGGAGGCCCCTCGAGGTAAGCCCGCCCCCCACCCCAGGGCCCCGCGGAGGGGGGGGAGGAGGGGGCGCCCCCCCCACCCTGGGGGCGGCGCCGCGGACCTTTGTGCGCTCGTTTCCGGGGCTGGCGGGAGGGTCCTAAGAGCAGCGAAGGCCACGGAGTTGGGGAGAGGAGAGAGACCCCCTCCCCCGACTTTCCAGCCCCCCTCCCCGGCAGAGCCGGCCCGAGGAGTTAATCCCCCCCACCCCCTCCCCGGGCCCGGGCTATCTCCAAACGCCCCCTCCCCAAACACACAGCCACTGTCGGAAAACCGCGTCTAGACCGGGGCCCCAGGGTGGGGGCGGGGGGAGCCGGCGAGCTGAAACTTAGGGGAACTCCAGCCCCTGGGGAGGGGGAAGGGGAGGAAGCCGGGGTCGCCCTGCGGCGGCTCTGATTTGTGCCGCCTCCGAGATTGGGGGCGGCGGGGGGCGCCGGGGGGGGGCGGCGGGGGCGGTGACAGGACTGCCCCGGGAGGCGGGGGGGTGGTGGTGGCCGTGCACACCCCGCTCCCTCCCCCTCCGGCCGTGCGTGTCCCTCCGTGGAACTTGTCCAGCCCGTGTCCTAGAGGCGGGCGCGGGCATGGCACGCCCCGAGAGCCCTCGGCCTCTCCTTCCTGCACCCTTGGGGCCTGCGGAGCCCGAGGAGTGTGCGTGTGTGAGGGTGAGTGCGCGCGCGCGGGCGTGGGAGGGGGTGCGAGTTGCACATGAGGAGGGCAAGGTGCCAGAGCCCTTGGAAGCACTCTGGAACAGTGTCTCCCAGGCCGGGCTGCTGGGCCAGAGGGAGGGGGTGGTTTGTTGTGCGTGTGTGTGTGTGCGCGTGTGCGCTTCCCCCCCCGCCCCCCCCCCCCGAGACACACCGAATATCCTGTCTCAGGGCCTGTGCTAGGGGGGCTCTTCCTCAGGAATCTCAAAAGGGAAACTTGCAGAGGCTTCCAGCGGGGGACAGGAAGGCGCGCCCCCTCCCCCGTCCCGCTCTCTTCGTCCGCCCTGGCCCTCCCAGGAATCCCTCTCTCGGGGCAGAGCCCCAGTCTATCCTAGGGCAGATCCTCCTGGGGCAGGTAGTGGGGCGGCCTAGCTTGGGGGGGGGGGGTGGTTTGTGGTTGAGTTCCTGGCCTTCCCGCAGGGCTGTCTGGTGCGGCCTCATTGGGCGGCTGGCCTTGACTCCTCCTTCCTTCCCTCCTGGTGTCTCCTGGTGACAGAATTATGAAGTTGAGATTCAGTGTTGTTGATCTTCCTTTGTGGATGCGTGGGGGGACGGCCCCTGGCCCAGAGGGGAGGCAGGGGAGCGATACTGCTAACTCTGCAAGCCAAGAGTCCCGGCTGCATCATGGAGCCTCACGTTTTAGGAAAGCCCCAACAAAACAAAACAGAAACACTGTATCTGTCTAGTGTGTGGAGCTGGGATTATTTGCAAGTGCTGGTGCTATTGGTTAGGTGTGCTTTTTCCTCCAAACCTATCTTTTTCCTGCCCCCGCCCTTCCCCTTGCCCTCCTTTTATGATACTGGGGTGGGGGAGTTACTTGAGCATTCTGTTCTGCAAGACCACAGAGCTCTAGAGATCAGCCTATGAGGGGGCTGGTGGGGAGAGGAGATGGAGGAAGGGTGCTCAGGGAGTTTTACTACGGCTTGTCGAGAGTGAAAGTGACCTGTCTTTCAGAAGGATGATGCAGACAGTTTTTGAATAAGTTGCTGGCGGGGTGTAGCACTATTAACACCAGGCTTGTGGCTGATGTGTAAAACTGATAGCTATCTGTAACAGTGTTAATAGATAGATGCATTTATATTTTTTGGTTAAGCCTGTAACTATTAGTTTGGCCGAACTCTGTCCTTGAATCTCTGCAACTAGACTGAAGAAAACTGCAATTTTTAGTCCTGGAGAGTTTCCTTGGGGCACTAGGGGGAATTGGCTTGTTCTTGGTCACTCTGAAGCAATCTTAGACCTGGGTTCTCTGATTTGCAGGTCTGCTATCTCTAGACTACTCTGTACTTCCTCCCAGCTGATATGCAGAGTGATGCCTGTAATTGTAATTCACATCAAATAGTGCTGCTTTTATATTTATTGAATTATTGACATATTTGTTGGTCTTTACTGCCTTTGGGGTGGATGGATTAGGTAGGTGAAGCTCACAGTCAGTAAACAATTAAAAATTTAATTAATTTATTTTTAGTTTCCAGCACTCATTTCTATAAGATTTGGGGTTCTAAATTTTCTTCCCCTCCCTCCCCCCTCTGCAAATATATATAATATATATATATATATTTTTTCAGTAAATATATCTTAAGCACCTACTTTGTTCCAGGCATTACAGTAAGCACTATGGATACAAAAAAGGCAGCCCCTGCCCTCAAGGAGCTTGCAGTCTAACAGGGGAGACCACATACATACAAACAAATATATACAAAGCAAGCCATAGACAGGAGAAAGAGGAACTAGTTAATGGGAGGAAGGCCCTGGGATTAAGAGGGGTTAGGGAAGGCTTTGTATAGAAGGAGGGACTTTAATTCAAAGTAAAATAAACAGTAAATCTGGAAGGCACCTCAGAGTCAATCTGGTTCAAGCCCTTCATTTTACAGATGAGGAAACAGGCCCAGGAAGGGGAATTAACTTGCCCAAGGTCTCCCTCTTATGAATTGGAGGAGGAATTTGGACCAAGATCCTCCAATTTCCATTGCTCTTTCTACCATGAAGGGAGGTAAACGTGACCAGTTCCCAAAATCTCACTGTGGGCCGGCAGTCTAGAAACCTAGGTCTTCAGCCCTTTTGGGGGGGAGTGGGGGAAGGGAGGCATGCATTTAGGGTTAAGTGACTTGCAGAGGATCACAGAGCTACTAAGTATCTGAGGCTGGATTTGAACCCAGGCCCTCCTGACCTCCTTTAGCCTCTTAAACCTAGAATTTGCAGCTGGAGTTCCTCCCCGCCCCCCCCCCCCCATTTGAATGGCTTGGAGGCTCCAGCCAGCCTTTATCCTTCTGAGACAAAAGGATGACTGACAGGCTCTTCTTTTTTCTGTTGTGCAGACTGGACTACTGAGTCTGGGCAATGTGACTCAAGACAGAATTGATAAAAGGTATCAATCCCTAAGCAATTATTAAGTGCCTACTAGGTTCTGGACATTGTGGGAGGCTCCTGGAATAGACAAAAAGGAAATCATCCTGCCCTCAAGGAGCTTATCTTATGGGGGAGAAAGAGTACCCGACAAAAGAATTGTGCCCTGGTTCACTCAGGCCTGGGGGAAATCTGGAAGACCTAACATAGGAAGTGACTTTGGAGGAAATAAGAGATTCCCAGAGGCAGGGGCATTCATTCAGAGGCTAGGGACAGCCAGGGCAAAACCATGGGGGCTGTCAGGCCTCTGTTGGGTGAGGCCAAGTCTCATCTGTAGGAGAGGGTCGGCTGCATTCTCCTCCATCCTAAAAGCTCCCTTGTGTCCCTTTATTATGAGTCTCTTCTGTTTCCCAGTGGAAATTCACTGCTTGGGCAAATGTGAGCCAGTCACCCGGGGGAGGGGGCTCCCTGGGGGTGAGGGGTTGGGCTGGGCAGTCTGCAGAGGCCTGTGGAGAAGAATGCCTAGTGTGCTGGACTCTTCCCATTTAGCTATTTACGTTCAGGGGATCAATACTATTGATAAATCCATGTAAATGGTAATGTGGTTGTCAGGCTGGGGTAACGGATGGAGGCCTCTTAACGTGCTGAGCTCTCTGATTTCCTGGTGTAGGGTTTATACATGGGGAGGATTTATTTGGTTCAATCTTTTTTTTTCCACCCTGTTAATAATACTACTTCCAACTGAAGGTTTTGGAGAGAGAGGCCCACAAACATTAATGAAGCTTCTCAGAGGCCTGGTCGGGGGAGAGGGAGGCATGGGAGAGCAGGTCTTGCTGAGAAGGTGGACACCCACCCAGGGGCAGCAGCCCTCCTCCTCGTTGGATGCCCCTCCCTCCCCCAGTCCCTGGACTGGCGCTGGCCTGGGTCCCTTGGAGACAAGGCCCTGGCTCCCTCCCTTGTTGTGTGGGAAGGTGAGATTTCCTTTCTCTTTTCACTAATGGATTTGCTCCTTCTCCTCTCCTTCTGAGGTCTGTGGGCAGGACTTGAAAGAGGTGGAATGTCAGCTGGGATAGTAAGAACAGGCCTTTCTTATCATGTGGTGCTTGAAGGTTGGCAGGGCCCTTCTCTCTTTTACCTCCCAGGAAGCTGAGGCTGAGAGAAAAGGGCTCTATGTGCCTGGGGACCCAGGGTGAAGGTTAGAGCTCAGGTGGACTTCCCTGGCAGGGAGTGGGCTCCTCTGCACAGGCTAGATGACCACTTGGTGGGTGTGTTCTGTCCCACAGGTGGATTCATATTAAGGCCCTGCTTAGACTGAAGGGCTTCTTTTGAGGCAGTGGAGTGAGAGGACCCAGATTCAGATCCTGCCATTGATGTGTAACCTGTGTGGCCTTGATCCAGTGCCCTCCTGAGCATCAGTTTCCTCATTTGTAAAATGGGAGAGGGGTTGGACTAGATGGCCTCAGAGGGTCCTTTCCAGCCTGAGGCCGGTGATGCTGTGTGTTGGCTGGAGTCAGGCAGCAGATAAGGGCTGGGATGAGTGTCTCTTTGGGGGGGGGGTGTGTGTGTGTGTGTTTTTCCCTGATCTGCTCTTCCTGGTTTCCCTTCCTGTCCCCAGTGCCTCCCCAGGTACACACAGAGCTGGCAGCTCCCTGCAAAGGGAGCCATTGGGCCACCCGGTAATTACCGCTGAGCTGGAGTAACTGTAGAGGCCCTGGGGAGGCTCGGGACCAGGGCTAGCGGGGTGGCAAGCATGCCTGCACCTGCAGTGAAGGGCTTGGGCCCAGGTCAGAGGCTCTTCACTGCCCTCCGTGGAGGTGAACCCAACAGGGAGAAGCAAGTCTGTGTCCATGTAATTGGCTTCCTTTGTAAGCTGGCTGCCCGTTTAGTTCAGTACATTTAAAAGGGGTCCGTCCACAGGCTGACCACAGGCCTGAGGGCCCCAACCCACAGGTTCATATCACACAGGCCCGCTGGGGGCCCTGAGGCCCAGAAAGAATGACAGTGTGGGTCACAAGCTCACTGGGAGAAAAATGCCTGAGATGCAAATGCAGGATCCCACAGGGAGAACTTGAACCCAGGCCCTCCTGTTCCAGATCCAGTCTCTGGTACACAGTCGGTGCTCAGTAAATTTGCATGGATTGTTTTATAACTTGTGATAACACACTACAACTTTAGCCTTTTTTCCTTTTTTTTTTATCATCACTGTCTAAGGTGGAGGCATCATTGTTTTATGGTACATAGAGCCCTGGGCTTGGAGTCAGAAAGACAAAGGTTCAGATTCTGCCTCAGACACTTCAGACACTCCCCTCTCCTCTCTGTGTTGGCTTCCCAGCTCTGTGTCCTAATGTCTTAGCTTTGGGTCTTCCAGCTTTGGGGACCTTAGGGCTTGTCTAGTCCAGAGGCCCAGAGAGATCGAGACTCATTAACGTTGGCATTTGAGGTCTGTGTAGTAGCCTTATCTCTCCCTTGCTATAGGCTGCTCCTTCTGACCTGGGCTTTGTGGTGGTTCCCTGCCCAGGCTAGTCCCCTTTCTGCTGTTTGTCTTTGTTCGGTCTGCTCTTCCTGGAAGGTGTACAAGTGTGAGATTGGGGAGTTCTGTCTCAGCCCCACTGGTAAAGTGCAGGCCGGCCAATGGCTGGGCTGTGCCAGGGTGTGCCAGCACCCAGCCAGGGCAGCCCCTCTGATGGCTTCCTGTCTCCTGGGGGTCCAAGATGGTGTGTACAGATGAGGATGAGGCCAGGTAGGGGTGAGGACCAGTGAAGGCCAGCAGACTTGGGGAGAGGGGAGGGACGAGGTGGTCCCCGAGTAGAGCCAGGCGCTGAGGCAGGAAGGAGATGACAGGGGAGGGAGGACCAGGAGGAGATTGGAGGGTCAGGCCAGTGGGGATGACGTTTTATTTTACAGCTGGCAGGGAGCTCTGAAGGTTTGGAGCAATGGGAGTGATCGATGGGGCCTGAATTGGGTATTCTGTGTGACCTAATAGACAGGGATCTGACCTCTGAGCCAGAAGGCCTGTGTTTAGGTCCTGCCTCGATGACTGGGCAAGTCACTTAACCCTGGGGTTCCAGGGAACCCCTAAAACTGTGTATTGGTAGATGTGGGGAATTCCCCATATCAGTCAAGTTGCCTGTTTGGACCATAGTGCCCAGCCTTTCTGCCCAAATCCTGGGCAGGGGCCTCCCTGGGGCCTGCAGTTTTCTTAGGCAGCACCAGCAGGGCCCAGACCCTGGCAGGAGCCGTGTGGCTAGTAGGGCTTTGAGTTGGGGGTTGCTTATGGCCTGCAGAAGTGTTCTCTTACCTCCAGGGCTGGAAGATGCCTCATAGATCATCTGGTCCAACCCCCTTACTTACAGATGGGGAGACTGAGGGTCAGTGAGGCTTGTCACTAGGCTGGCTTCAGAGGAGTGAATGCTTTGGCCACAGCAAGACTCAGGACCTTGGGCTGAGCTACTTACAGGGTTTCAGAGGGCTCACAGTGACCTTAAGGGTGCTGTGATTGTTATAACAGTGTTAGTGCAGCTAGGCAGCCCCGCTGGACAGATTGTGGATGGTTACAGCTCCTGTTCATTGTGTCCAAAATGTAATGTAAAAAAAAAAATGTAAAAGGCCGCTTATTTTTGAATTGGCTTCATTGCTGGCCTTATGGAGAGGTGGGGGTGAGTGCGGGCGTGGCGGCGGCTGGGGGCGTGCTGGCCTGCATGGCTGCTGAGGTCTTTCCAACTTGGAGGTTGCTAGCGGGAAGGGGCCATCTGGTCCAGTCCTTTCCTTTGAAAGAGGCGGAAATCTCAGCTGATGGGAAGGGCGGAAGTGAGTTGGATGAGGTGGCCTGCCGCCCCCTCTTCATCCCAGGGTTCCTGGTCTGCCCTTTTCTTCCAGAAGCCTGAGGGCTTTTGTCCCCGTTGAATCATTCCCCTCTCTTGGAAAGCCAGCACTGACATTTTCTGGCTCATGTTGCATTTTTCTTGATTCCTGTGTGTTTTCCTTTCTCGAGCCACCTGCCCCTCCTCCCTTTCCTGCCTGATCCTTTCTCCCCTCCAGGAATGGGAAGAGGTCTAGCTGACCATTGGGAATGCAGCTTCCCTCTCTGGCCCTCTCCTGCGGCTCTCCCTGGCTGTCCATAAACCGTCAGAGGGGAGGACCCGAGAACCTTCCCTCCAGCTGACTTGAGGCCAGACATTGAGTGGAGAGCTGATTGGCCCCAGGGAAGCCCAGAGATGTTAGCTTGGCTGCTCTGGCCGGACCACCTGTATGGCCAGGGCCTCTTCCTGGAGCTGGTGGGATGGACTGACCCCTGAGCCCGCAGATCCCAACTCCCCTGCTCTGGGCCTGCGAGGCCTCCCTTTGTCAGATGGGGATGGGGAGGGGGGGATGGGAGGGGACATGCTGCGAGTCTGATGTATTTCATATGTTGGCCACCTGCTGGGTGACATCACTCTCTGTTTATTTGTCCTCAATTTACCTCTTTCCAGGCAGCCGAGAATAAAGGGTCTGGAATTTGAGGGCCCTGGTTCGAATTCTGCTGCTTTTTTGACCCTGGGTGAGTGACTTCTATACCTTGTGCCTCAGTTTCCTCAACTGGGACTTTGCTGACCTTTGAGGTCCCTTCCTGCCGTAGATTGAGGATCCTGTTTATCCCCATTTCACATCTGGTAATGCTGAGGCTCAGGGAGGTCATGAGCTACAGTCCCCTCACTGGTGAGTAAGGATCTGAACTCACTCCCTTGGACTGCTTGTCCTGTGCTGGAAGGGGCTGGCCCAGCCTCAGGGCACAGCCTCCCTTCATGGGCCCTGAGGCACAGCTGGGTCTTTTTGGTCTGGAGAAGACCTTGTTCTGTATTTTCTGAGTGTAGATCACCTGAGTTCAGGGAAGAGTTGGTGCAGGCTGGGCTGGACACTGGCTTGTAGGCATAGGCCAGGCTGCTCTTCCCTAGAACCTGGCTCCCTGGTTCAGCCACGATTCTCGTGCTTATGGCTCCACGTTCCTCGAGGACCACGGAGGCCGGTGTTCAGTGCCGGAGTAGCTTCTGCTGGGGCCACCGTGGACACGCCAGCTGGACCTCGGCCTGTAGGAGGCCAGCACTGGAGCCACAGCCGCAGCGTTTGGGTTTGAATCTGTCTGCCCTGGGACATTGGGTGAGCAGTGCTCATGGGCAGGCCTCAGCTCCCCCTTCTTAAAAATAAAGGCCTCCAGGGCTCCTCCTGATTCAATTTAATAGTAGACTAATGCTAGTGTAGTTAAATGTTTCTACTGACCTCTCCTCTTTAGATCACCCTCATTTCTCAGGAAATTCACCCTGTCCCCTGTAACCCAGAGAGAGAGAGAGAGAGAGTGAGTTAGAGAGTTAGTGAGTTAGTTAGAGAGATTCCACACCCATATCCCCACACCTCTGGAAAGAGAGATGAAAGGTGCTTTCACATAGCTCTTCTTTTGGGCCAAATTTGGTTATTTATAAGTACACATAAGGGCTTACTTTTGACTTTTTCTGTGTCGTTTTTTTTTTTTCATTTTCATTTCTGGATTTTTTTCCCCAATGTGCTAGGCAGTGCTAGGTGTGGGGAGGTGAAACAATACAAAATTCCTGAAATTGGCCTTATCTTCAAGGAGCTTACATTTTGGGGTGGGGAGGAATTGGAAATTATATGTATGTAATAAACAAATACAGAATCTCTAGAGGGGCGGGGCCAGAGAGGGTTGAAGTAGGCTTGTGCTTTAGGGAGACTCAGTGTATTCTATATGTGGGGGGCACAGCCTGTGCAAAAGTGTGGCGGTGGGTGATGGGATGTATATCAGGAATAGTGATAAGGGCCCGGCGGTAAAAGGGATAGTGACAGTAACAAATAATGTTTGCAGAGTGCTTTCCTCACAGTGACCCTGGCAGGTGCTGTCATTGGCCCCCATTTTACACATAAGAAAATGGAGGCAGAGGTGATGTGACTGCTTACGGTCACATAGCTAGGAGTTAGAGGCACGATGGAGCCTGGAAGACCTGAGTTTGAAACCAGCGTCAGACACTTTTCTAGCAAACCCCTTCCCCTCTGTCCATCCTCATCTGTAAAAGGGGGGTGCTGTTAGCCCCTGCCTCCTCAGGTTGTTGTGAAGATCAGAGGAGGTGATTTTGTAAAGCACTCGGGACGGCGTGTGACACATAGTAGGCACTATAGAATTTTAGTGGCTGTTGTTATTACTGTGTCCGAGGCAGGAGTCAAGGTAAGGTCTTCCTGAAAGGCTGTACTGGAGAGCAGGGAAGGCCATTAGGCAGCTCTTGGGCTAGTCCAGGGGTGGGGAACCTGTGGCCTCGAGGCCACATGTGGCCCTCCAGATCCTCAAGTGTGGCCCAATAAGTGTGGATTCAGTCAAAGGGCAGCACTCCGTGTATCTGGACTTCTAAGAGTTTCGAGCTTCATTGCATTTCCACCACTGCTGTTTTCCTTTGTGCACCACTGAGCCTTCCCTTTTAACAGAAAACCCTGAGCTAATCATCAGCCTAGAGTGGTGTGGCCTTCACTGGGCCCCTGGGGCAGGGGGGCCCTTGGTGAGCACACTTGGCCTTGGGGGCACCTCTCAGATTGCTGCATTTGCTGGTGGTGGTGGTGATGTCAGAAAGGTCCTTCTGCTTATTGATTTCCCCTCTGCATTAATTTCTACATGTCTTTGAGTACCCCCCCCCCTTTGTCATTTCTTTTGGGACTCCCAGTCATGGACCACGGGGGACACCAGAGAATGTGGAAGGGCATCCTCCGGCCAGAGTCCCCCGCCCTGGTTGGTAGGGCGGGCACCGATGGCTCGTCTTCAGCACTGCAGGGGCTCTCCAGGGATCCCAGATCCATCTGAGGTCCCATGATCACCATTTGTTCTCCCGTTTCCCAGACACAGAGATGGGATTGAGACTCAGGACGGGATTTGAATGTTACCTTTTCCCCTTATTACCTGTGTGACCCTGGGCCTTCTCTGGCCTTAGTTTGCTCCTTTGTGTACTTTTGGGGTTGGACCAGGCCATAGATTTAGGACTGGAGGGCTGTTACAGACCATTGAATCCAACCCCCTCATTTAACAGATGAGGAAACTGAGTCCTAGAGATGCCAAGTGAGTTGCCCTGGCTCCCACAGCTAGGAAGTAACTGAGGAAGGATCTGAACTCAGGTCCTATTGACTTGTGTCCAGCAACCCCTCACCCCCGGCCCCTGAGGCCTTGAACGTCTAGACCAATGATTCCCTGATCCAGTGTGGTGATGTCTGTATCTCGTGTGTTTGCGGGCTCCCCACAGCCTCCCTCTGTGGCATGGAGAAGAGAGAGGGACGTTGGTGGGAAAGAACCTGGGTGCGCGCCCTCAGGCACCCCGGTGAGGAGCCTGTGGAGGGGAACAGGCCTGGGCGGTCAGGTCCTTCCTGTCCTGGCCACAGGGACAGGAGAGGCCATTCTGACAGCATAGGCCTTGTGCTCACTGACCAGCTGGTCCTTTGGAGGGTGCCCCACTGGTCTGGACCTCAGTTTCCCTACCTGTAGAATTGGGGTGATGGTAGCACAACAAGCCCAGGCTGGCTGTGAAGCTCAGACGAGATCCCATTATACCAGCCTTTAAGTGTTTTGGTTAAGTGTGACCTTTTTTTTTTTTTGTTAACTGACATTTTTATGTGTTCTTGAAGTGATTTAAGGTGCCCTATAAATGTAAGCATTGTGTGTGAGCATTGTGTGTTATTAATGCTTATGTAGGTCTGGAAGGTGTTGGGTGCTCTACAACGTGGGCTGTGACTGACTCAGCCCAGGTCCCATGACTTAGTTTCCTCATCTGTAGAACGCAGAGGTTGGACCTGCTGGACTCTGAGGCCCCCCCAGAGGTCCCAGGAGCCGGGTGAGGTTGGCACCAGCCAGGGCGGTGTGACTCCCACTGGTAGATAAGGAGAGCCTGAGCAGGCCCCACACCTGGAGTGCACCAGAGGTGGGGCCCCTGCGTCCAGCCTCGAGGCACTCTGACATGGCTGCCACAGGCCCCTCCCCAAGATGACGGGGTCTTAGGAGCCACTTCTTCCTTTTGATTTCACAGCAGAGTGGAGTAAGCATCAGACATGGAATTTGAGCCCAGGTCTGTGGGAGTCCCTCTGGGTTTGCTCTGTGGCCTTTTCTTCCAGTGTGGTCTTGGGCGTCCCCCAGACAGCTGGCGAAGCATGGAAGGGATGAGAAGGCCATGGGGTGTATTGGGCAGAATCCCAAGGCCCAGTTTCCTCAGGTGCATCAGGAAGTTGGACCAGGCCAGTGGAGTCAGCTCAGAGAGAACTAGGGGGGCCGTTAGACTGGATGTAGGGGTCCTGTTGGGGCTGCCTGACTTCTGTAGCCCACCTGTTCCCATTAGTGACATCCTGTGTGATTTTCATCTCTTTCATTAACTATTTCCCAGGTATGTTTCCATCTGGTCCACGTCTCCCACCAGAGGCGGCTGGATATTGGGGCTGGGGCATCTCTTGGGTGGCAGCCTGGCTCACTGGTCCATAGCTCCCTAGGGCTCCTGAATGCTTTGCGGGCCCACTGGGCCCTCCTCCCTCTGCTTGGCTTCCTGCGTGGGTGCTCCATGTTCCAGTGGGCTCTATCCAGAGGGGAGAGACTTCCTTGGCTGCCAAAGGTGCATTCCCTGGGTGCCATTTTTGAGAACTCTGGGGAAAACACATTTTTCTGTTTCTTTCGTGTGTGTGTGTGTGTGTGTGTGTGTGTGTGTGTGTGTGTGTGTGTGTGTAGTGGAGCTGGGAATCCTTAGACACAACAGTCAGACACCAGGGAGCTATGTGGAGACTGTTCTCCATGAATGGGGGAGTAAAGGAACCTGTTTGACGTCCATTGCTCCCAAAGGCTGGTAGGGTGGGCAGATCTCTCTCTTCAGCACTGCTCTGAGGTGTCCAGGGGCCCGACCAGAGCCTGCTGAAAGCCCTTCCAGTCTTGGCTGAGCCAGAGGTGCCCCCTCTCCCCGCCCCAAATCTGGAAGGTGGGTCACGGAAGCCCCCATCCCTGCAGTTCCAGCCCCTGAGATGTGTCTGAGAGCTGTGTGTGGGCCCTGGAGGGAGCCTCAAGGAGGGCTGGCCCTGGCTTCCTTCTTGGTGGGGGTGGGGGGTGGGAGGCAGGGCATGAAAGAGCCCTCTGTAATGCAGACTCTGGACTCTGGAGTCAAGGCCACCTCACCAAGGGGCTTTCAGTGGCTGCAGTTTGCTTCCCACTGGCTGTATTACTCATCTCGGGCAAGCATAAGAACATTTATTTTTATTCCAGTGCAGATTGGGTGGGAGGTGGGAGGTAAGTCAGTCCTTGAGCTGCTCAGACACCTGGTGTCTGAGTGTTGGGGGGGGGAAGAGAGGGAGGGGAGGAGATTGTCGAAGGGGGGATGGCACCTTGAGCCCCTGCCTGTCTTCTGGTGCAGTGAGGACAGGAAGGGGAAGGAAACAAGCATTGATTACCCGTCTGCTGAGTGCTTTACAGACATTATCTATTTGGATCCCCTGTGGGGATTGTGGGGAGCTGAGTTTCTCAAGGATGAGATTCTGGGGTAGGGGAAGGCTATGACCGCTCCCTCCCTAGTTCTGTGTGTCTGTGGTTTCTCTGTGTGTATCTCAGTTTCGTTTCCAAGGACCACCTGTGTTTACCTCTTCTGGCTCTAATATAATGCTACTGCTTGGTATTCCCTCCACAGCTTCAGAGCACTTTCCCAATGCCTGGGCTGAGTAATCGTCCTGAGCCCCCTCCTCGAGGTAGGTAATTGCTGCTACCTCCTGCCTCCCCTTGGGAGCACAGCATCCAGGCCTTAGGTCAGCCGCCTCTGGGAAGGGAACCAGTTAGCAGCTTATCAGACAGGCTGGGGGTTGGGACCTGCCTGCAGCTGTGTCCCCCCCCCCCCCTTCCCCTTTCCCTCACTCAGGGGAAACCTGATATCCCTTTGTCCACTCAGGCAGCTTTCCTCCTGGGTAATTGGACCTCATGGAACTCTCATTTCACCCTGTGGCTTAGGAATTCCAGGAAAGAGCCTGTCAGAGGCTCCCGAAAAGGGATTTTCTTCTTAAGGTCTTCTGGGTCAAAAGGAGCTCTGTCCAATCTTAGAGCTGTTAGGAAGTACATATAGGCTGGGCATTGGACTTCGTGGGGGGTGCTGAGAGACCTTGGGACTGTGGTTTCACTCTGAGCTTCAATTTTCTCTGCTGTAAAGTAGAGAGAACCCTTAGAAGAATCCTTAGCCATGAGGGAGGGTTCTCCATGGGAGCCTTTTTTAATTTTCTTGTCCAAGGGCAGATGAGGGTGACAAGATAGAACCTTTCTCCTTTCACAGGGCTGGTGAGGGCCTGATAAGATTGTGGATGCAAAAACACTCTGAACGTTCTCTCATTCTAGGACAAATCTCTAAGATTGGAAGCCAGGGGGCGGAGATGGGGCTTGTTTTTGGCTGAGGTCTGGGATGACTCCCAGACTTTTTTCCTGGAATCTCCTTTTTGAATACCTCAGCTCCTTTGGTTTAACCAATAGGGTGTTGTTTTTTGTGTTACCAGCTGTTTCAGCGTGCTTTCTCCAGCACAGAGACTCTCTTGGAGGCTTGTTGGTATTGACTATTGACTGTGTATGATTATCTTAATCACTGAGCCCACAATTGTCACTGTGTCTGACTTCTGAATGAATCACAGAAGGCCCAGATATTTGGAGTAGACAGATGAGCCTCTGAGTGGTCAGGAGGTGGGGAGCATGGCCTGTAGTTATACAAGATGGGATCATGATGTGGTGGAAAGAATACTGGATTTGGAGTCACAGAGGAGAGATTTAGATTTAGAGATGTTGAGGACTTTAGAGGGCATCTCTTACAAACCCCTTCACTTTACAAATGAGAAAAATGAGGGGCAGAGGCCAGGGGAGGTGACTTACCCAGGGTCACACAGGAATAAATGACAAGACTGGGGTTTGAAGCTGGGCCTTTCAGCTCCAGATTGAGCACTCTTTTCTCTCCACCACACCATGTTATCTGAGTCCTCATCCTGTCCCTGACACATCATGCAGGTGACTTTGGGCAAGTCACCCCTTCTCTGGGTCTCAGTTTCCCCTCCTATAAAATAAGGAGGATTGATCAGGGGCCTCCAAGGTCTCTTCTGGCTCTGACATCTTTCACTTCTAGGACTTGAATGACAAGACTCCTCTAGAGAGAGAAGACAATGTGGTGTTATCCAATTGGGGGGCTGCTTTTCTTAGAAGGAATCATACCTTTGTTTCTCCTTCTACCTGGAATGAGGGTTGGTGGGGGAGGGGCAAGATTTGCGGCTTCGTTTCTCAGCATGTGTGTACAGGCTGGTCATCCAATGTCTGGGGTGCTTTGGTCTGTAGATCTGATGCTTCTGCTGGGGGCCGGCAATGTATGTTCTGTTTTTGTTTTTGTTTTTTTTAATTTTATGAGACAGATAATGTGGCCAGGGAAGCGTGGCCCGAGGCTGCAGTCCCACAAAGCACACATTTGCAAGCACTTTCTCAATGGTGCATGTGTATATGTGCATGCATATAGGTACATATATGCATCTATTTGCACGTGTGTGCATGCATATGTACACGTGTACATGCAGGAGCTCCCAGGGCTGCCCTCCCTGGCAGTGGAGGTGCTACATAGCTCGGACCCGGCCCACTCCCCTCAAGAGCAGAGTTTTCTCTTGTTTATCCTCTGGTTGAACTGGAGTGTGGGCTGACCACCACAGGAGCCATGCCACCGTCAACATCAAGAGCTGGCCGTTGTGTCCACGGCAACTGGCTCCGTGCCATCTGACCTCTTTAATGAGTCTGATGAAGAAGCAGCCTTCAGTCGGAGGCAGGAGTTGGGCCCCTGGGCCCCAGGGAACGGGCATGGCTTTGGACCTTTGGACCTGCTCGAATTTCCTGCTGAAGGCCCCTGGATGGGCACTTGTGGGGGCCTGAGCGGTGACTGAGATGGTTCAACCTCGTCAGGTTCCCCAGTGGATGTGTCTCTGCTTCCTCTTGGGTGCTTGCCGGAACTGACTTTTGACCATGTATGATTACTCTGATCACTGAGCCCTGAATGGTTACTGTGTGTAGGGCTCTGGACACACCTGGAATGGATCGATCAACAATCAGACTTCACCAAAGAAAGTGGAAATTAAGATGGGAGATCATGGTAATGTTGTCCTGTGGTAGAAAGAGGGCTAGGTTTGGAACCTGAGAGGGCGTCAGGAAAATCTGCACTAGGAGACCATGGCAGATCCCTTAGAGACTAGTGAGTCCTGCCCCTCATGAAGACCCAGAAAGAGAGGGAGGGATGGAGAGAAGGAAGGAAGCAGGTTTTAGTAAGTGCCGCTTCTGTGCCTGGCACAATGTTAAGCTCTTTACACACATTTCATTTCCTTCTCACAACAGCCCTATGAGATAGGTGCCATCATCCTTACTTTTCAGCTGAAGAAACTGAGGTAGAGAGAGGTTAAGTAACTTGCCCAGGATCACACAGCTAGTAAGAGTCTGAGACAGGATTTGGACTTGGGTCTTCTTGACTCCCGGGCTCAGCCCTCTATGCATTGAGAACAGGTGTAGGGCTTGACCTTTCAAGCCCTTGAGAAATGTTTGCAAGAATGAAGCTGCCCAAACTTCTGCCTGTTCTTAGGGGGAAAGGGAACATTTTGAAGAAGGCAAATGTATCAGACATTTAGTTTTAAAAAATAAGTTGGTACATAAATAAACCAATGATGCCCCAGTGACTTTTGGCAGTGTCCTGGGCTGAGGATCAGCCCACCTTCTTCTAGGCCTTGGACTCTGAGAACTGGCCAACCCTGCTTGGGCCCATTTGCTGAAGAGAGTCAGCTGCTCACCAGGCATTTACCTTGGGTGACCCTCCCTCACAGGGCTGCCTCCTGTGTTTTGTACCTGGTGTTTCTCTAGCATCTCTCCTCTCTGGCCTTGCTGAGCTATGGACCCTGCACAGGTCTGTGGTCCAGCCCTCTCTCCTGGAATCCAGGGTGGCCTCCCTAGAGGGAGGTGGAGGGAGCTGGATCCCTCCAGACTAGGTATCTGATCCCTGAGGGAAGGTCATTGGCCATAGGATGGGGACAGCTCCAACTGCAGTGCCGTCCTCCTCCTGCCCTTCTAGTTCAGCTCAACCAGCACTGATAGCACCTGATATTCCTGTAAGCATTTACCTTTGACAAGACAGTTTTCCTCATTGCAGCCCTGCTTGTGGTGGCACTTGGCAGTGAGTGAGCAGCTAGTGAAGGTCAGAGGGAGGGCTTGAACCCAGGACTTTCAGACTCCAAGACCAGCTCTCTCTCTATGACGACACACTGCCTTTTTATTAATAACAGTATTGTTGCAGGTTATGTAAAAAGGTGGTTACAACACTTCATTGTAGGTCGCAAAAATTTAAAACCCATCAACTGCCCGGTGAGATGTGGTCAAGTGCCCAGAATCACATGACAGAATCCATGGCATTGCTTTCCTAAGCTGAGGACCAGTCCCAGTGCCACAGACACAAACCCCAAACTGGCTGTGCAGATTCACCAAATAAAATGCCTTGGAACTTAAGGCATCATCATGGACAAAACTGTGGCCTAGAGCTGCCTTGATGGAATGTGGATAAAAATTTGAGAGTGTTTTTATTAGATTTTGCCAAAACAAATGCTCCTAGCCTCCAAACTACACAGAATGCAAAGCTCTTGAGATATGGAGACCTAGCAGAAGAAATAAAGTCCTGTCTATGGGAGCAGGCAGTCCATATGCTGCCTGTCATTTTATCTTCTGCCCCAGTCTGGAAGATGTTTACTTACAGTGAGCCTCCTGTGTCTGTACGTTTTATCTGAATTCCATGGGAAGAAGGAGGAAGAGGAGGATAGCAAATTAATTTTCTGACCTTTTAGGGTTTGTATATATTATTTCATCTCATCCTGGGAGGAAGAGGAGGAGGCTGTTATTATCCTCCTTTTGCAGATGAGGACACTGAGGCCCAGAGGAAGTCAGGGGGCTTCTCTGGTTCTACATTTAGTAAATGTTGCCTCTCTCAGCCACCTCGGGGGCTTGTTGGTATTTCATGTTGACTGTGTATGCTTCTCTGATCTTGAGCCCTGAAATGTATTTCTTAAAGTATCAGAGGTGGCCGTTGGATTCAGGTTTCTTCTGTCTTCTCACCTAGCCCAAGGTTTTTCCACCTTGGAAGCCCAGTCGCATGTAGCTTTTTTATTGTTACTTTCCTTTGTCTCATCCTCGCATTTATTCCATGTGCTTATATATGCCTAATTGATCCAACTAGATTGTAGGCTCCTTGTGGGCAGGGATTGTATGGTCCTGTGGATTCATTAAGGTGTCAGAGCTGGAAGAGACTGCATCCAGGCCCTTCATTTTAGGAAAACGTTTTATTTCCAGTTAATAAGAATTTATTTTCTTTTTCTTTCATCTCCCCTCCCATTGAGGGGAAAAAGAGTATACCCTTGTCACAAATTTACAAAGGAGGAAACTGAGACTCAGAGAGTAATTTGCCCAGGGTCGCATAACCCAGGCCTGCAGGTCTTTGGGTGCTTTCTCAGATGTCCTTGTGGTTCTGGGCCCATAGCCTGAACGGACTGGGGTGGGGTCTTCTCTTGGCTGTCCTCTCGTTCTGGGCTGGGAAGTGTCTTTTGTGGAGAAGAACTTTAAATAGACCAGAGGGGCTGAGCATGGGTGGCAGAGCCTGCTGTGTGTGTGTGTGTGTGTGTGTGTGTGTGTGTGTGTGTGTGTGTGTGAGTTTCAGCAGAAAACTGATTTTGCATTTCTGTCCCCTGTTGGAGCAGAGCTTGGCTAGGCTATAAATAGCCCCCGACAAGTCTATAAGAGGAACAAGCTCCGTTTCACATGGCACCTGAGCTCTTCCTGCTGACGGGGGCCCTCCTGTCACCACCAAGCTGCCAGCCTTGCTGGAGCTGGGCCCTGGAAAGAGGGAGAGAGAGGGAGAGAAGGGGTGAGAGAGACAGAGAGAGAGAAAAGGAGGGAGAGAGAGTGATGGATGGAGAGGGAGAGACAGGCACAGACAGATGTGTGCGGTGTACACTGCTGTTTGTTGTATGACCTTGGCTGAATCACTCTCCTCTGTGTCTCCGCTCTCCCCACGTAGCTGGCTACTGTTTTCCACTTTGAGGTGTATTTCTGTATGTGTTCCTTTCTACCGTTGGCAGAGCGTTCTCATACACATGTGTAGCACACACTTTCTCATAGATGCATCTCACGTAAAGAACGTTTTCGTGTGTGTGTCTGTGTCTGTGTCTGTGTCTAGATGTCCGCTATATATCTCTGCTCAGTCTTAACAGAAGGGGTCTGATACCCGAGAGAGGGCCCAAGGTGGGACAGGAGACTTTCTGCTGGTGTTCCTTAGGAGAAGTACAAATGGCGGAGAGCTGACTGTGGGTTCCGAGATGACCCTCAGCCAGTCGAGGAGCAGAACTGGCCTCTGAGGGCTGGGATGGGGAGTGCCCAGTGTTGGGCCCAGGACCCAGACGTCATTTAGGCCAACTCTCCCTTTTACAGATGAGAAAATCGAGGGTCACAGAAATAGAAATAGTACTTTTCCAGCTGAACCGGGGTGAAATTTTAGGTCTTCGAATGTAGGGGGGAGACAGCAAACTTTCTTGGGTAGGGGCAGATTTAGGGGTTGGAGGGCTGGGGGCTACTATAGCCAGGCACTGTGCTTCTATGACGAAGAGGGGCTGTTTAGTGGGATGAATGGAGTGCTGGCTTTGGCCTGAGGAGGTCTTCTCTGAAGTTTTCTTTGGCACCAACTGGATGCTTGACTTTGAGGGAGTGGAACCAAAGTGCCTGGGGCAGGTGTGCTCTGCGTTGTTAGAGGCACACTTTGGGGCCTCCCCCTGCCCCCTTCCCGGTCCAACACAATTAGATAAGACCTCGTTTCTTCCAGAGAAAGAAGAAACTTTCTCTCTTGGCCGCTGGCTGGCAGTCAGAGAGAGGAAGTTTGGAGGAGCCGGGCAGACCTGGAGCCTAAAGCAGGGCATGTCTGAGGGACATTAGATGTACTCTCAATTTACTTTTGTAATAACCAATAGCAGCCAATAAAAAGAGGAAAACATTCCAGGTAAAATCTTACTGGAACCCAGCAAATGAATGGTGGCATGTAAGCCCCCTGGGGCAGGACCTGTTTCATTTTTGTCTCTTGCCTGGCCCATAGAGAACTCAAACTGTGCTCCCTCACTTGAGCTGGGAAGAAAACCCCAAAGCACATAACTAAGCAAAGAAAGCACTTGTTGTTTTTGTGTTTGTCCCCACCCACTTTGGGGACTTGTCCATATAGGTCAGCTGGCCTTTCTGAAGGTGTTCTGACCTGGGTGCCAGATACCCTGCTGGGCTCTGAGCGTAGGTGGCCAGTTTGTTCCCTCCAGGAGCTGTGCCTTCCTGTCCCAGAGATCTGTCCCTTAGACTGAAAATAAGAATAAGAAGGGGTGGGAAGGAGGGTCACGTCATATGAGATGTCACCAACCCCCTCCTCAAAGAAGTGGGGCCTCATAGGGTATGTGGTCCTTCACGAAGCTGGCCTCTGCCCCTGGGCTGTGTGTGCCCCTGTAGATAACCACATAGGAGGTAAGGAGACCTGACCTGACTCAAGGAAGATGACCTTTGGTCCTGCTCATCCAGGAATAGGATGTTCCTAGCCCCAAGGGAAACCTTTGGGGGTTTGGAGGGGTGGACTGGGAGGGCTATCACATGAAAGGGTGGCCTTTACTTGTTCAGCCATGGGAGGGCTGTGATGGCTGAGGCCAGAGCCCCCGAGGTCAGGAGAAGCTTGTGAAAGCCTGAGTTGGGCCTTTGAAACTGTGGATTTTGCTGACTGGGCCTGCTCCTTCTCCCCCTCTGCACTGCCCACCCCCTTCCTGCTTGACCTGCAGGAAGCTCTCAAAGCCAGCCCTGCTGCCCGCTATTCCTGCTCTGCATCTCAGGGCCAGCTGGCGAGGGGGCAGGGAGCACAGCCCCGGAGGTGGGAGAGAGCTTTTGTCCTCTCTTGGCTTGGTGTTTTTGGTGCCCTTCATTTTCTGAATTCTTGAGTTTTGGTCTTCCTAGAAAAGTCACTTTCTCTCCTCTCCTCTTCTCTCCTCTCCATACAGGATGGAAGGGGGAAGGGAACCAGCATTTATTAAGCTCCTGCTGTGTGCCAGGCACTGTGCTAAGGGCTTTTCAAGTATCTCATTTTGAGATGGCACCAACTACCCTGTGCTGTCTCCATGGGCTCCACCTTAGGGCTATGAGCATCTGGGCCTGGCAGGCAGAACATGCAGTGCCTCTGTTGATGGGGCTGTTGGAGGTTACCTGGTCCACACCCCTCATTCTGTAGATGAGGACCCCGGCCAGGGCTTAGCTGTCTTTGGGTAGTAAGTAAAATTGGAACGCACACTTGAGCCGGAGCTTCTGTGCCACACTTAGGTGCTCGGCAGAGGGATGATGGGAAAATTCAGTTTATCATCCTTTATGGAGTGTGAGCTCCTGGAGGACAGACACTGGGGCTTTGGCCTTTGTGGGCCTGATACAGTGCATAGGACGTAGTAGACTCTTAATGAACGATGAATTGATTAATTCAGTGCTTACTTGGTAGACAGTTGTGCATGCAAAGATGAAATTAGATATTCAGAATTTATAGTCTGCTCTTCAGCTGATTAAAAAAAACACTACACACCCACCCTGTGTTTGGGGGGCATTGTGCTGGGTGTCCAAAATGTGAATCAGTGCCTGCCTTCAGGGAGTTTCCATTCTGCTGGAGAGAAGATGTGACCATAGATAACTGTTCTGGGAAGGTTGCTTCTCCTTTGGAAGGGATCCAGTGTGGTGCATTGGGAAGATGGCTGGGCCTGTAAAATAAGGGGGTTTCTTAGTGATTTTGGTAAATCACTTAACCTGGCTGAACCTCAGTCTCCTCATCTGTAAAATGGGGACAGTAATCTGCTTCTCGGGGTCATTGAGCTAATGTTCTTGGGTCATTTAACATTAAAGTGCTGTCAAAAACGTGAGCTGCCACAGACACTATTGGCTGACACTCATGGGCAGGTGGCTCTGAGTCAGCCCTTTTCTGTCCCAGGCCTTTCCGCTGCCTGGGCCAGCCCAGTTCTCTGAGGCTGTGATTGTCCCTTAAGCCCCAGACTAGACCTTGTGCCGTGTGCTGCTTGGTTATTCAGTTTATTAAAAAAAACATAGCAAAGAACCACCCTGCCTGGTTACCCTGAGGCCCCTGGGCTCGAGTCCAGGAACAGAAAACCTGCAGCTCTAGACCCCTCCTCTGCCCTCCCCCAGGTAGGGGGAGAACAAAGGCAGAGGGAGCCCAGGGAAGAGGGCACGCCAGGCCGGGGTGGGCTGTCTAAGGAACAAAGCAGGCTTTGGGGCTGGGCGGCACAGACCTCTGCTTGGAGATGAAGGGCTGAGACAGCTTGCAGCAGGCGGGTGATCATGTGTGGGGGCCTCGGGGAAGCCAGGTGGTGGGAGGGGGAGATGTTTTAATGAGCATCACAGCGCCTCTTCCTCCTGCTAGCCAGCATCAATTGAGTGCCGACTGTGTGCCTGAGCTGTGTGCTAGAAGGGAGAGGGAGAGGGAGGAAGCACAGCTAGATGGGGCAACCCCCATTCATGGGGAAGGAACAGAGACATTAGAGAGAATCTGATGCAGGGCCTCTTAACCCAGAGACTCCTCCTGAGCAGAATCATGGTTTTAAATTAAAAAAAAAAAAAGATACATAGGGTTACAAAGGAAATGGATTGTATTGGAATGTAGTTTTTGTATGTGTACACACACACACACACACACACACACACACACACACACACACACACACACACACACACACACACACCCCCCCCCCCCAAGGACCTCTGCTGTATCCTAGCCTCATCCTTCTGTAGATGAGAACATGGTGACAGGTGCATTTGGATCCTTGGAGCCCTTCAAGGTGTCCCCCATTCGATGTTCTCAGATGTGCTGAGAGGGGTTGGACCAGGAGACTTGGCCCAGAAGGAAGGGGCTGGTAACTTGGGTGTTTGTAGCATCCGGAACTCCTGTGCAGGCTTCATTATTCCCATGTTACAGATGAGGAAACTGAGACTACTTTTTCAGGGATCTACAGTGAGGGGTGGTGTGTTGCCGTAAGAAACAGGTGCTGAATTTGGAATGAGGGTTTGGGTTTGGGTTGGAACCCTTGCTATCCCTGTGAGTGGGGTAAGGCTGGCTTCCAGGGGCCTTCTAGCTTTAAATCCATAATCCTGTATTCTAGGTGCTGGCCTCTTGGCTCTGAATCATAGGATCATAAATCTGCTGCTGGATGGGACCTCAGAGGCTGTGGGGGACAGCCCTCTCTCTTCTTGGACAAGGAGGCCATGACCTGCTCAGGGTCCCCCCACTGGGCCTTCTGGCACGTCTGGGATTCCGGCCTAGATCCCTGACTCCAAAGGCAGCTCTTTTCCTGGGTCCGAGCTCTCTCCATCCACAGCTGCCTTGTCCAGGCTGGACAAACACCTCTCCCCTTTCATCTCAGTCCCTCAAGAGCCGTTTCACATTGCCCGTCTTTGTCTTCTTGTGGTCACGCTCCCGGCTGGGCCTGAAGGCCCCTTGGCACACAGCTCCAGTGGGGCCTATGGGCAAAGATCAATAGCCATGTCCTTGGCTGACTTGGGTTATAAATAAACCTGTGGCCGGGCTTCCTCTCTTCTGTCTTGCTGCTTCTTGAAAGGCACCCCCTTCAGCCCCTGCTATCCCTCCTGCCTGCCCAGCTTTTCCAGCTGTGACTTGGGGAGAATTCCTGAGAGGATTAAGTTGGATTCATTTAATGCTGAGCTTGAACTTGAGTCCAGTAGCAGGGCTTATCTTATCAGAAAAAAAAGGCCCTGAAGGAAAGGGAAGGTATATCTAGGAGTTCAGAGCCAGCCAGAGCCTCCTGTCCTCTACTGAGGACCCTTTCTCTCCCAAGTCTTCGTCTTTGTATGGAGAGCATCTAGCTGGCACAGTCCTAGTATGTAATAAGTACCTAATAAATGCTGGTTGAATTGTAAGAGGTTCAGAGAAGGAGGGCAGGGTCATTGGGTACAGAAATATGTGTCAGGAATAAGATTAAGAAGACTGGAAAGGGGGGGAGGGGCCCAGGTAGTGAAGGGCTTTGAATGCCTGAGCCAAACTTTATGTTTGGGGGTGATAGGGAGTCAGGATCTCCTTGGGCAGGGTAGTGATGTGGTCAGATCTGTGCTTTAGGAAGATCGCTTTGAGAGCTTTGTGGAAGAGGGGTTGCAGTGGGGAGAGATCTGGATTAGGGAGACCCAGCGGCACTCTGTCACCACAGCACTGATGTGGAGTGGTGAGAGGCCACACCCATGTAGTGGCAGGTGTGAGTGGGGGAAAAAGGCTACTGGGAGACTCTGTAAAGGTGGAAATGAGAGATTGTGTGTGTGGCCCGAGAGCTAGGGAAGGACAACGGGAGGCTGGTGGTGCCCTGGGCAGTGCCTGGAAAAGGGGTGGGCCAAAGAGGCCCCTGAGCTCAGGAGGTGGAGAGGGAGGGGCAGAGAGGGCTGTGGGGGAGATCTGGGCCACTGAGAGAGGCTGACACGAGCCCCAGTGGGCCAGTGAAGGCCCTTCTCTCTCATTTTCACACCGATGCCCCAGGCTGGGAACCAAGTCTTCTGGTTTGAAGTCGAGCATTTTTCCATCAAACAACACTCTTTCCCTTGGGGCCGGGCTAAAAGTTTACTGTGGGAGGAGAAAAGGGTAAAAGTGAGAGCTTGTTCTGTATGCTCTGTGGAAGCTCAAGGTCTGTCTCAGCAGGGGGCTGGCGGGGGTGGGGGGGTGGGGGGCTCCAGATCTGGGCTGGGGGAAAACCCAGGCAAGATTGACTGGCTGTGGCATCTGGCAAAACCTCTGTCTCCATAGTGTCAGGCACGCCGGGTGGTCTTCTCTGTCTGCTGCCCTGGCACCCAGGGCTTTGTGGAAGCCTGGGGTCTCCGATGGAGGCAGACTTGACAGCCCTGGTCAAGGGTCACCTTGGGCCAGGGCCGTCCTGCCAAGGCTGCCAAAGGGGTGTCACCTGAAGCCGCCAGCCCCACCCTGCCTTCCTTTGCAGACCTCCTCTGCCTCGATCTCTCAGTAGCCGGGAAATAGTACACGAGCTGTGATGTTCTAAGTAATGTCCTGAAGCTGGGGAGGGCTTTGGTGATTAGCCAGCCTGGCCCTCATTTATTTCGAGGGGAAGAAACCAAGGCTCATCAGGCTTAGGAGACATGCCAAGGTCACACCTGGTTGTGGCTGGGTTGGGAAGGGCTTTGGGGAGTTTGTCTTTTATCCTTGGAGCAGAGGCAGATGGTAGGAAGTGGATGGAGTGCAGGGCCTGGAGTCTAGAAGAACTGAGTTCAAATTTGGCTTCAGACACATACTTGTGTGACCTTGGGCAAGTCACCTTAAAAACAACAAACCTCTATTTGCCTCAACTCTAAAACCGGGACAGTAACAGCACCTACCTCCTACCTAGGATTGTTATGAGCATTAGATGATATGGTTTCTGTAAGAAGTGCTTAGGACAGTTCCTGACATGCTGTAAGCATGACATAAATACTCATCTGCCCCTCATCTCTTGCCCCTCCCTCGTTTTCACTGGGATATTAGGTGACAAAAGCAGGTTTAGACCATGGGTCTGCTAACCTTGGTTACTTATTTGTAAGTCTTTAAGCACCCACTTTTCCCCAGGTTTCCTGCCTTAGCCTTATCACAGGGAGGGATGCCCTTTGGGAGATCTCGTTATCTGGGCATGAGGGCAGTCCTGGATCTGGTCCAGGAGTGGAGTCATGTGTTCTGCCCTCCATGGAGGTCTTCACGCAGAGCCTGGAGGGCACTTTAGAGAGGATTCTTGCCTGGCCTCCCAGGCCCCTTCTAACAATCAGTTAATCAGTAAACCCTTATTAAGCGCCTGCTGTATGCCAGGTACTGTTCTAAGCAGTAGGGATACAAAAAGAAGCAAAAGGAGGTCCTTGCCCTCAGCAAGTTTCCAGTCTAAGTGTTCTGTGATGCTAGTGGACCACAAGCTTTGGCAGATCCAGACCAGGTGCAAAGTCTGATGCTAATGGCCTGGGTATCCAAGGACAGGGAGCCTCATCTCCAAAAGATTGGCTGCAGTATTTTTTTCAATCCTACTAGCACAGTGAATGGGGCACTGGACGGGGGCGGGGGTAGACCTAGGTTCAGATCCTGCCTCAGGCACTTCCCAGCTGTGTGACTCTGAGCAAGTCACGTCCCCCTCTCTGGGCCTCAATTTCCTCGTCTGTCAAATGCGAGGGCTGGACTTGATGGCCGTTTCGTCCCTTCCAGCTCTAGACCTGTGCTCCTAATAATGAGAATTATGCTAGGAGCTGACATTTCTCCGTCTTCTGGCCTCCCAGCAGCTCTGTGAAACCGCTGCCAGCCTGAGGGGCACAGGGGGAAATGGAGGCTTGTCCTGTCTGAGGCTCCGAGGCAGGGTGGGGGGCCTGCTGCCCCCATCAGCATTGCTGCCCTCGTCCTCCCACCTGCTGTTTCACTGTCTGAATGAGGTGCTTGCTCTGTCTGCCATGCCACGTCCCCAGCCTCTAGTGTCAGAGGGGTCTTGGGCCCCATGAGCTTGGAATGATGTTGCCAGGGCTCCACAGCCAGCGGATGTCAGGGGTGGGCTTCAAAGCCTCCCTGCCTCTTCCTCTGAGGCTGCCTGTTAGAGGGTATGATAGTAGGGCAGCCGCTTGGCTCCGGTGCTGGGAGAATTTAGAAGTCACCTCGTCTAGCACCTTCATTTTATTGGTGGGGAAACTGAGGCCCAGAGGGGACAGGTGACTTGTTTAAGGTTGCATGAGATGGAGGAGAGCTGGGATTCTGGGTCCTCTCCTAACATCCTGCTCTCCACTGTGACCTTGTCCACATCACTTCCCTTCTCCACATCTCTATGCTATCTGAGCTCTGAACATGTCTGGTCTCAGGACTGCTGTGGCTCTTGGTCACCCTGGTGGTCCATTCTCAGTCTGGGAGTCTGGGAGCACTTTCCACCATGGCCCTGACTATCCTCTCAGGGCATCTTGTGTTGGAGACACTGCCATGAGATGCTTTCTTCCCAAGGCCCTGAGCAGCCTCTCCTCTGTGCTGAGGTCATCCCTGGAGCTGCCAGTGGGCCCAGGGAGCCAGCTACCGTTAGCCACTTATCTGGGTAGTGGGTTGCCATGGAGACCAGAGGTTGGGCTCTCCCTCCCTTTCTCTCTCCCTCCCTTCCCCTCTCCCTCGCTTCCCCTCTCTCTCCCTCCCTTCTCCTCTCTCTTCCTCTTTCCCTCTCTCTTCTCATTTTTTATCATCTATCTCTTACACACACAGACACAGACACACACACCCCTTTCCCATTGATAGACATTAGGGACTCCCTCTCGGCACCACAAATAGTGTCTCCTCGGGGGGCAGAGGAGGCAGTGAGAGTAGGACAGGACGGTGCCCAGCCTCTGTGCCAGGAGCCAGTTCCCAGTCACTGTCAAGTGCAGATGAAGGTGGTTTTTCTTGCTCTGTAAATAGGCCTGGCCCTGACCTCTGGTGCTAGTGCCCAGTGACCTGTTTGCTCTTCCCCTTCTTCCTGGCCTCCTACAGGCTGGTGCCATAAGCACTGATTCAGTGCCTGCTCCATACAGGGCTCTCTGCTTGGAACCTGCATGCAAGTAGAAATAAAGAATAAAAAAGTCCCTGCCCTCAGGCCCCTCTGTTGGGGTTGGCTGCTTGCTGGTCCAGTGAAAGCTTCGGGAAGTGCTTAGCTCAGTATCTGGCATCTCTAGGCACTGGATGAAGATTTTCCTTCCTCCTCTTGCCCCAGGGCATCCTCTACTCAGTACTAGTGTGCCTTTGGGCATCTGCATTCCACAGTCGTGCCTCAGTTTCCTCATCTGCATAAAAGGAGGGGGTTGGACTAGATGGGTACAGAGGTAAGTCTTTCTGACTGGAGAGCAGGGACTCTGCCCTGAATCTGGCCTGGGCACCCATGATGGCTCAGCCCAGCTAGCTCTTTGTTTGTCTTGGGGCTCCTGCCAGAGTCCAGGCATGCCCTCTCTATCCCACCTTGCTGCTTGGTACCTTTCAACATAGAACTGTGGAGTTTTTTAAACAGACACTTTTAGGGTGCATCCAGTCCCAGCCCTCTTCTAGAGATAAGGATCTTTGAGCCCCAGAGAGGGCATATGACATGCCCACAGTCCCAGAGCTTGTGGGCGACTGAGCCAGGGATGGGGCTTTGGATGTCCTGGGTGTCACCCCAGGGTTCTTACTTTGCCACCTGCTGCCACCTCTGGGAAGGAGTAGTCCACTATTGGCCATTGTGGTTTTTGTGGGCTGGGGAAGGGGTGAGGAGGGGCAAGCAGCCAGTATGGGATGGGGGGATTCTGGAGCTGTGGAAACAAGACCGGGGTCCTAACCCCACCTTGCATGCTTGTCTGGGTGACGTTGGACGAGTCACTATGCTGTAAAAGAATGGGCTTGCACTTTTGAGTCTGAGATTCTGGCATTCTGTGATGTTCTGGCTGAGCCAGGCTTGGAGTTGAGAGGAAGGGAAGAGGAGCATCTACTTTCAGACCTATCCCTTTGAGGAGCTGCTTTGTCATGGTGGGTAGGGTGCTGGGGCAGGGGCAGGGGTGGGAAGACCTGGGGTCACAGCCTGCTTCTTTGCTAGGACCCAGACAGGACACTTGCCTTCATAGGTCAGTAAGGCAGTTAGTAAACCTCGATCAAGAATCCTGCTGTGCCCAGCAGGGTGCAGAAAAGGGCCTAAGACAGCCCTGCCCTCGGGGAGCTTACCATCTAAAGGGGGGGAGACAGCATGCCAGCAGGTACATACAAAGCAGGCTGTGTACAGGATAAATAGGAAATGATTAGAAGCAGGAAGGCCATGGAATTAAGAGGAGGCGGGAAGCTGGGCCTTGTCATGGCTGGGAGGCCCACCAAGACTGGGAGGGTGGGAGAGGGGCTGGAAAGGGTCCTGGAAGCCAGACAGTGCTTTGTAGCCTGTGCTCCTGGAGTTTATTAGTCCTGTGTCCTCACTTTCCTAGCTGAATGGAGGGAGGGAGGGGGCTCGTGCTGGCGGCCACCATCATTCCTTTTGGTTGTGCATTGTGCCAGGGTGGCCTTCAAGGACCTTCCCAGCACTGAGGCAGAGAGGCTAAGGGACTCGTCCAGTATAACCCAGACCGAGAGCTGATAGGGGCCTCGAAGGCCTCCCGGACCAAGAGCTATTGTATAGATGGAGGAACTGGGGACCCCAGAGGGGATTTGCTTGCCCAAGGTTACCTAGTGTCAAGAGACAGAGGCAGAATTTAACCCAGCCCCTCTGACTCTGAATCCCTTGCTTCTTCCCTTGTATATGGCATGAGAGGTCAGAGCTGAAAGGGTCTCTGGGTCTGCTAGCTCTCCAACCCTGCAGAACAGGAGCCTGGCCTGCATCCCCTCCTGCATGGGGCAGTCAGGCTCTGATCTGGGTGAATGTCGGGTTCTGGGGTCTGGGCCCCTGGCACCCCAGCCAGGCTGGACACCCTTTGGTAGCCCTCAGGTTTGGGCTGAGTGCCCTGGTGCAGCATCATCTGGTGGCAGCTGTGCCCTCCCTGCGGCTGTCATCCTGCTTCAAAGTCACAGTGTGATAGCCGGCTCTACTGGAGAGCCCCGAGCTGGCCTTCCCTCCAGGAGGGTATCGATCACTGGCCGGGCATCTCTGCTCTGCTCACACTAGCTTTGGTCAGCTGATGTCTGGACAGCTTCTCCCAGTGGCCCTGGCCAGTGTGGGAGGCTGGGAGCTGCGTGCTCAGGGCTTTGTGGATGTTTGCGTGTGTGTGTATCTGTGTCACATAAACACTCATGTGTATGTATATTGTGTGTGTGTGTGTGTGTGTGTGTCCCTCGTTCAAGCCCTTTGCTGTATAGGTGGGGAAACTGAGTCCCAGGAAAGGGAAGAGACTTCTGTAAGGTCTCACAGATGGCTCATGGCAGAGTGGGGCCTGAGGTTCATTTTCTTGATTCCCAGCCTAGGTTTTTTTTTTTCCATTGGGGGATGGTTTCAAGGTTCTGAAACCCTGAGAGGTAGGGCTTTTTTTTTGGGGGGGGGTCTCTTTCCTTTGTCCCGTTTCATGGGGAAGGTGGGCATGGGGGTGGGTTGCTCCTGGGATGGTAGGTAGTTTTCCTGCCTGGCATCAGGTTTCCAGCTCCACAGGACGAGAGGAGGGTCAGAGGGACTTACTTCTGTTCCCCCCCCCCCCCCAGTGGTTCCTCTTGAGTGTGATTGAGGGGACTAGCCATTACATACATGAAGCAGATGTGAGGACACACCAAGGCAGGGAGCCCAGCTGTAGTTACAGATCTTCAGACCTCCAGGAGGCCACCCAGGGAAGAGAGGGACTTGCCTGTGTCAGATGTATAGAGTGAGGGCGACCTCAGAGAGCTTCTAGAGCAGATCGGTCTGGAGGAAACTGAGTCACAGAGAGGGAAAAGTGACCCGCCCAAGGTCATGCAGACAGAGACAGAACTTGAACCCAAGTCCTTTTCCCTTTCCTTGGCTGCAAGGGATGGATTTGGGGTCAGACATTGAGGAGGAGGAACAGAGCCTAAGGGAGATCTCCAAGGCTGGGCAGGGATTGCCGATGTTGGTCAGGACTAGCTTGCATGGTTGGACTCTGGACCCCTCTCTCTGCCAGTGCTTGGGCTCCCACCTGACCACTGAGACGCAGAAGGAGCCAGCATTTAGGGGGCTCTCCTCCATGGGTCTACTTGCAGTAAGAGCACTTAGAACTTTTCCTACGTCTTGGTCTTGTCAGGAGGTCAGATCTGTTTCTTAGGCTTGGTCTGTGTCCCGAGATAGTAAGTAGCCCAAACCTGAATTAAAACCTGGGTCCTCTGACTGCCATGGACCAAATGGCCCTTAGCCCTAGAAGGACTGGAATTTAAGAGACCCTTAAAGGGCCTTCTTGTGTGCAGGCTGTATGACCTTAAGTACAGGCCAAGTTTCCTCTTATGGGCTTGTCCATCTAGTCCTTACCTGGACATCCCTGAGGAATAGTCATCCAGCCATTGCTTGAATCCTTCAAATGAGGGATGCCCCACTGCTGTGTCCTTGTGTATAAAATGAGACCTATTCTAGTTCTGTTATGTGTGGTCCAATATACTGGGTTCAGATTCCAGCTTTGCCTTCTTATTCCCTGTGTGACCTTGGATAAGTCGTATCCCTCTGTCTGAGCCAGTTTCCTCATCTGTAACATAGTAGGAGGTTGGATTAGATGACTTGAGGCTCCTCTTTTAGCTCTCTTGTTCTATGATCCTGTGATGACCTCTGCAAAAGCACAGGGATAGGGGGTGTAGGTGGAGGGTTGGATCAGATTATAGTATGATCTGATAAGATGCCTGCCAACTCTAGATGCTTTGAGACTATGAGAAGAAGTGTGGGGGAGAGAGAGAGAGAGAGAGAGAGAGAGAGAAGGAGGAAGAGAGGAGAGGGAGAGAGAGAGAGGGAGGAGAGAAAGGGAGAGGGAGAGAGGGAGGGAAGGAGAGAGAGAGAGGGAGAGAGGAAGAGAGAGAGAGGAGAAAGGGAGAGAGAGAGGGAGAGAGGAGAGAGAGAGAGAGGAGAGAGAGAGGGAGAGAGGAGAGAGAGGAGAGAGGGAGAGAGAGAGAGAGAGAGAGAGAGAGAGAGAGAGAGAGAGAGAGAGAGAGAAAGGAGGAAGAGGAGAGAGAAAGGAGGAAGAGAGGAGAGGGAGAGAGAGAGAGGAGAGAGAAAGGAGGAAGAGAGGAAAGGGAGAGAGAGGGAGGGAAGGAGGGAGAAAGGAAGAGAGAAAGAGGGAGGGGGAGGGAAGAGGAGAGAGAAGAGAGAAAGGAGGAAGAGAGGAGAGGGAGAGAGAGAGGGAGGGAACGAGGGAGAAAGGAAGAGAGAAAGAGGGAGGGGAGGGAAGGAGGGGGAGAGAGAGAGGAGAGAGAAAGGAAGGGAGGGGGGGGAGAGAGAGAAAGGAGGGAGAGAGAGAGAGGGAGGGAAGGAGGGAGAAAGGAAGAGAGAAAGAGGGAGGGGAGGGAAGGAGCGAGAGAGAGGAGAGAAGAAAGGAGAGAGGGAGGGAGGGAGGGAGCGGGGGAGGGAGATGGGGAGAGAGGGAAGAAGGGAGGGAGAGAGTGAGTGTCTGTGTGTTGTGTGTGTGTGTGTGTGTTGGGGAGGGAGAGGAGCTCTCTCTCTCGTGGGTTCAGGTGCCCCCTTCCCTCCCAGGAGGGAGAGGCTGTTGGTTCCTTCCATCTTTCCCATGCCCTTTCTGAACAGAACCGTTTTTCTCTCCTGCTGAGTACCATGGAAGCAGAAGCCTTGGTGAACTCCGGGAGATTGCTTCCCAGGACTTCAAGGAGAGGCAGGGGGTGGGGTGGAAGCCGGCAAAGGGAGCTCAGCCTAAGCTGTCACTTAAGAGGGAAACATAAAATATTCTGATAGATTCTAAATGGCCTTGCCTTGGTGTCTGGGGCTGCGCGGTGATCTTTGTGATTGGGGTAATGCAGTGAGGAAGATACAATATCCCCGTGGGGGAAGCAGCTTGTGAGTATTACTGCTCAGCCAGCGTGAAAAGCTCGATTACCGGCAGATTCAGACCAGTCCTTGCATATTATTAGGGACAATATGACTTTCTAGAGAGGCTGAAGGGAGTTGATTGATGCCCCTGGAACCCATCCTCCCACTGGGAACAAATTCTCGGAGGCCCCAGGGGCAGTGGAAGAGAGAGCCTGCTCCCCTACTTTGGGGCTTTGGGACTCTGCAGCCACAAATGGGGAAATTCAGATTTGCAGCTGGGGGTGGATCTGGGTTCCAATTCTGGCCCTTCAACTTGCTTGCTGACCTGGATGACCGTGGGCAAGTCACTTTAGCTGTAAAATGTCGGTGTGTGGGGCCAGATTAGATTATCTTGGCAGCACAGTGGATAAAGTGCTGGGGTGGGAGCCAGGAAGACCTGAGTTCAGATCCTGCCTCACATACTTGCTAGCCTGGCCACGGTGGGCAGCCTCTCTTGGCCTCGGTCTCCTCAGCTGTAAAACAAGAATCATAATTGCACTCGTCTCCTAGAGTTGTTGGGAGGATCAGATGTTTGTGGCAGACCTGGCGTGTCTCAGGGTGCTTCAGAGATGACCATGGGCTGCCTCTGGGGCTGCCAGGGCCCTCCTGGGCCCTCACTCTCCAGCCTCTGCTCTCTGGTCTGTCAGATGAGGGAGTTGGACGCTGTGATCAGAGTTCCCTCGAAGTTCTGTGTCTGACAACGGATGCTGAATTGGGCTGACATGGAGAGACCTTGGAGGAGGCTTTTGCCCACCCCCTTCATTTGAGGCCCGGGGCGATAGTGGAGTGAGCTAGGTTCTCCTTGGTACACAGCCTGTATTGGAGAGACAGAATTCGAACCCACCCCCCTGGTTCCCAAACTAGCTATTTTAGTGGTGACCTGGACCCCTGAAGGGTTAGGGAGCTAGAGAGGGGGAGTGTGGATGAGGGAGGGGTGCCTTCCTGGGCCCAGGCAGTGAGGAGGATGGAGTCCTTGTGGAGGAGGGGGCACTGGTCTGGGGAGCCTGGAGAAGGCTTGGGGGGAAGGAACAGTGGCAGCAGGGTTTGACCCAGTCTAGAGGCCCTGCAGGGCAGAGTCAGGAGAAATGCATAGAGGGGCCAGCTGGGACTTCCTGCCCTATTCAGAGCTGGGAGGGGACCTCTTACTGGGGGAAACTGAGTCTAGAGAGGGTCAGTGACTTACCCAAGGTAGGTACCACTAAGGAGCCACAGACTGAGGCTGTGATCTAGGGATCTGACTTTAGGTCCTGCAGAGGGGGGAGCCAAGGTGAGGAGTGCTCAGAGGGGGCAGCCTTGGGGGGCAGCCTCAGGACATAGGGGGCAGCCTGGGAGGGGCAGCCTCAGGGCACAGGGGGCAGCCTGGGAGGGGCAGCCTCAGGACATAGGGGGCAGTCTGGGGGGGTAGCCTCAGGACATAGAGGGCAGCCTGGGGGGGCAGCCTCAGGACATAGGGGGCAGCCTGGGGGGGGCAGCCTCAGTTCATAGGGGGCAGGGCCTCACCCCCACTCTGGAGGGTGTTGTGTTTCTGTCTGGGTGGAGGCTTTGGTCTGGGAGAGAAGGCCAGGGAGAGCTTGGGAAGGGAGGCATTGCCCGTAGCTTCTGAACATAAAGAAAGTGGCATTTAGCTTATTAATGAAAAGCCAGAGCCGCCTGCCTCGGCCTGCTGGCTGAGTGACCTCTGGCTCTTTTCTCCTTCGGTGATCTTCAGATCTGGAGCTAATTAGAATAGGAGACAGTTTCTTTAATCCCATCCTCGGAGAGTTAGGATGTCTAGGCTGGTCCCCTCATTTATGGAAGGAGAACCTGGTGCCCAGAGGGGTTGAACTGGTGGCCCAGAGTCACACAGTGAGTTAGCAGGAGACCTTGGATCAGCCCCCCAACCCCCACCCCATTCAGAGTCTTAGGATCTTACTAGAAGGGACGCTCTGAGACCACCTTGTCCTTCCCCCACCCCATTTCCCAGATGCCTTTTCTGGTCACACAGCAAGCAGGGGAGGGCTGTTGCCATGTGTGGCCCCCTCCCAGGGGAGTCTTGGTAAAGCTCCTGGCTGACCTTTGCCACAGCCACTCCCCAACTGGAAGGGAAGGAAAGAAGGAAGCAGGCATCGATTAGGCCCCTGCTGTGTGCCAAGCCCTTCTATAGATGACCTCATTGGCTGCTCTGATCATCAGTCCCTGCCCTGGGGCAGAGCCAACCTCTGCTCCCCCCTTTTCTCTGTTTCTAGGGTTGATTTTTCTGAGGCCTCTGACCCACCTCCATTCTGGGGACAGGGGCTGTTCTCTGACATCTCTCCAGTCACCCCTCTGGGACAGGGGACCAGGGGTATGGGGGGGCAGAGATTCCAGCTGACACCTTGACCACCCCCACCCCTCGATCTTCCTGCCCAGGCTTCTCCATGAGGCCGTTGGCAGAGCCAGGGAAGGAAGAGGCCTGTGGGCACAGATAGGATTAACGGCAGGCTGGTGGCTGCCTGCAAGGTACTGGGGAAACCATGTGAAACGTGGCTGCACAGGCAAGGTCAGGAAATGGGTTGTTGGCCCGTGTATTTCTTGGACCCTGGTGACGGCCTTGTGGCTTTGGAGATTGGGATGGGGGAGGGGACTGGTAGGGGATGAACCGAGGGCAGGGCTGAACCCCCACACTCTTCCTGGAGTTGGTGGAGACTCTGTGAGGAATCTCCAGGACTCGGGACTCCAGGTTTGGAGATGCCCCACCGGCCTGTGCCACGGGAGGGTGCTGAGGGCACTGGGAATGGGCTGGAGGGATGCGTGTGTGGGGGGGGGGAGCCGGGGGTGGGGGCAAGATCACTGTCTCCTAGTATGTCAGGGACCCTCTATGCAGAGTTAAAGGGACCCCAGACCCTAGAGGAAACTGAGTCTCTGAGAAGGGAGAAACGGGCCCAGAGAGCAGGATAAATGACTTGCCCAGGATCTCTTAGGGGTGATGTAAAATAGACACACAGAAATGTGAGACTTGTCCTGCTTTAAAAGAAAAATATAATAAAACTCTGTTAACAAGAAGATATTAGCCTTTAATTTTAAAAGCATAGGCCTTCCTGAGCATTTCACAAATATGGAGACTAATAAGCAAAATCCTTTATAGTATAGAAGTTAAATTAAATCCACACAAAATGCAGTTCTGTATGGATATGGCTTAACTCTGTGCTGTGCCTACTCGGAGCTCACTGGGTAGAACTTGGAGCAGTGGGGATGCGGTGCAGAGAGTTTAGGGTAAAGAAAACCTTCCTGACAGTGACTGCAGCCCCCGAATGGAGTGGGTCTCCTCCTTCCTGGGGGGCTGGAGGCTGAGATTGGGCCTGCTGGAGATGGCATGGCCTAGACCACCCTTTGGAAGCAGGGTATGGCAGGGAGCTTGGCAGGCATGGGCTTGGACCTCACCTTCATTTTTCAGGAACCTGGGTGATGTTGGACAAGATGCTTAACCTTCTCTGGGCCTCAGTTTCCTTTCCTGTCAAATGATCTGGTTGGAGATGAGGCCCCTGAGGGCCCTCTCTTCTCATCTTGAATAAATGATTTGTAATCGTGTCTGAGTCAGTCTGTGATTCTCAGACCATTTTGGGGGGAAAGGAGTTTTATTTTTTTAATTTTTGGATCAAATAAAAATCTGGTGCCTTCCAGAAATGTGCCTCCCCAGTGAGGCCTCAAACCTATTCTGGGACCAGGATTGGGCCTTTTCTGTGTCCCTTTCTGAATGACGGTGAGTGGTTTCCTTCTCCCCTGTCTGTGTTTTGTCCCATTTCTGAATGAGCTCTTCTGATTGTCTTATATCTTCAGCTTTCATTTCACCCAAAATCACATTCTTGGGGTGGTGCTGAGGGTGTGGCTGCTGACATCTAGAAATCTCAGGCACCCACTGTTAAGACACAGCCCTTTCCTTGACAGGCCTCTAGCAGGAGTTAGGGGTGCTCTACCTGGTGGGGCAGGGTCAGGAGAGAGGAGGTGGGTAGGGGGTGAGCAGCAGTGGGTGGGCTCTGGCCAGGCCAGGCCACTTTCCAGGGATGAGATGGATTGCCACCATTGATCATTTATAGCGCATTTTCATGTTGGTGGGGTGTCTGGCAGTCACTTTTTATTAGGTATCCCCCACCTCGGTCCCTCAGAGCTCCGGGGATTCTCCCCATCGCTCAGAGCTGACGACTGAGGTCTCCTTCCCTCTTCCTTTTCTGTTCCCACACTTTTCATGACAAGTTCTCTTCCAGAAGAGCCTTCCCAGTTAATTCATCGTCTTTATGACTCGGGTGTTCCTGCAGCATCACATCTCCTACCTCCAGATCTTTGTCCAGCCTGCTCCCCATGCTGAAAATGCCCCCCTTCCTGTCTTTGCCCCTAGGAATCCTTTAGGATATAGCTCAGGTGCTATCTGTTATGTTAAGCTTTTCCCAAGTCCCTCACCTCCACTTCTCCCTTTTTTTGGGGGGGGGTTGTTTGTTTTTGGAGGCAATTGAGGGTAAGTGACTTGCCCAGGGTCACACAGCTAGTTAATGTCTGAGGCCACTGTTCTATCCGCTGTACCACCTAGCTGCCTCTGCCACTCCCTTCTTGATATTTGTAAATTTTATTGGTATCTGTTATTTTTCCATCCCCTTCCTTTCTGGATTTTTCTCTCCCTTCTCTGTGACCCAACACACTAACTTCTTAACAAAGAATAAAAGAAAAAAAGCAGGTCTGCAGCACTAACCAACGTAGCAACAAAATCTGAGCGTGTATGTAGCGCTCTGTACCCGTAGTCCCCACTTCTGTGAAGAGGCCTCGCCCCCTCATCTCACGAATGAGAAACTGAACCCCAGAGAAATAAACGGTGTGTCCAGCTAGTGGGTATCTTAGGGAGGATTTGAACTCCTGTCTGCCCAGTTCCAAATCCCATGCCCACCACCTCGTCTCCATTTTCCCCAAGCTGGCTGCCTCCAGGGGCCTCTACCCGCAGTGAGCTCTGTGCTTCATATGGGGAAGATGTGGCCATGAAAACCAAAATAAGAATGGTGATGATTGAGCCCATCCCTGTCCAGACCCCCTTGTCCAGGACTGCTAGGTTAGGCTGTATTCCAGCATAAGAGAGGGGGAGAGAGAGGAGAGGGAGGACAGGGAGGGGAGAGAGAGAGAGAGGCAGAGTGTGTGTGAGTGTGTGTGAGTGTGAGTGTGTGTGTGTGAGTGTGAGAGTGTGTGTGTGAGTGTGAGTGTGTGTGTTGGTGGTAGTCCGAGGGGATCCAGGCAGTGCAGGAGATTGACTCCTCTTCAGGAGCAAGGGACAGTTGTGTGTGTGTGGGGGGGAGGGGATGGTGGTTGAGCAAGCAATCTGGGATGAGGGGGTACGTCATAGGGTCTGGAATCTTGCAGAGAACTTGGACTTTATCACTTGGTCAGTGGGAACCTGTTGCAGGTGCAGTTTTTAAATTTTAACAATTTTTGACTAGTCCAAATGATAGTTAAGGAAGATTGATTAGACAGGTGAGGAGGTGGGATTTGGATGGAGGGGAGAGACACTGGTGATGTTAGAAATTGTGTCAGGAGGTGGTGACCTTGGGCCTGCTCTGGAGGGAGCAGGAAGGAAGGGACAGAGGAGAGGGACATTCAGAAAAGAAATGTGCTCGGGTTTGGAACTCAGATTCTGGGCCTGGGAGAGGCAGGAGTATTTTCTTCATAGGAATTTCTATCCTGTCTCCACAATCTAGTCGAAGACTTCCAGAGGACAGGGGAGGTATTGTCTAATCAATAGTCAGGCAAGTAATTAGCTTGTAACTTTTTTATACCTAATTTTATTTAAATTTTGTTTTTTGCGTGTAGCTTGTTTTTAGATCACTTACATTTTCCATTATATCCTTTCTTCTTTCCCAAAAATCCATCTTTTGTAAGCTAGAATAAGAAAAATAACTACTCTGCAGAATTAATGAACACATGACATTAACATGCAGAGCTCCATGCCCACTGGAGGCTCCTTTTTATATCTCTTTATTGGGGTCAACTTTTGTTCTAAGTTTGATTCATTGGGAACATCCATAGTGCCCAGTCCCTTTGGTCTGCATACTTTGGCATATGGCGAGGGTTGGAGCAGATACCAGGGGCACAAAGTGCTCTGTAAACCTTAAAATGGTCTGGAAATGTCAGCCCTTGGTTTCACTCGTGGCAAGCCTGAGTGCCCAGTGGTAGGGTGGGTGCCTTTGTAGACTCTGAATGTTGGGAAGGGCCTTGGAGGTCACGGGCTTCAAGTTCAGATCAGGAACCTTTCCCAACCTTCTTTGCCTTATATTAAGAACCCTGGGGTTAGAGAAGGACTGTTTTTTTTTCTTTGGTTTTTCTGTGGATAACTCCTAGCCAGGCTGTGTACACAGCAGACACTTAATACATGCTTGCTGGCTGGTAAATGCTTATTTGGAGTGTGCATGGGGGGAGGTAGGTGGTTGTTAATTGTTCTCTAGTTATCTGGTCCAGTGCCCTCACCTTATGGACGAGTCCCAAGGAGCTCAGTGGGGACACTTAAGTCATTGCTTTCGCTAACTTGTCCGACTGCCAGAGGGGGCCCATGGCACACCAGAAGGTGAGAACACCTGTGGGGGGAGGAGCATCCCTTTTCTTGCTCTCTTCGCTCCCTCCCATTTCCCATGAGTCCTTTCAGGGCTCAGCTTGTTTCTTTTCTTCCCTCTTGTAGGACTGTCTTCTGTCTTCATAAACTTTAGGGCTGAATCCCCCTCTCTCTGCTGCGGCTCCCAGACCGTCTCCTCTTTTGTTTCCCCCCCAGCTGGGCACCCGCTGTTTTTGCCTGCTGGAGGCTTCGTCCCTCCCCAGCATTCAGCAGCCCTGGCATTAGAAGCATGACTGAGCTGGGTTGTGGTTTTAATTCCGGGAGAGCTTTTTTCCACCGTATTTTCTCTTTCCTCCTTTTCAGACGTTTGCCAAATGTTTGTGTGTAGTCTTGTGCCTGGGAAGCCCCAGAGACCAAAAAGAAGGAGATCAGAAAGGCAGTGTTTTTCCTAGAGAGAAGGACTGGCCAGCCATGCTGGAACAATGGCTTGAATCCAATAGGATGAAATTTTATATGGATAAATTGTAGAATCCGGGGTTCTGAAAAATGAGCTCCACAGAGACAAGCTGGGAGAGGCAGGGGCAGTTTGTCTGAAAAAGATCTGGGAGGTTTAGTGGATCGAAAGCTTAGTGAGTCAGTGTTGTCACTGAATAGCCATAAAAATGAATGGGATCTTAGGTTACATTGTCTAAGCAGGGGAGATAGGAAGGGGAGGGTATAAGCATCTGTGCTAAGCTGGTGGAGTGGACTGGTTCTGCTTGGCCCCCAAGGGCAGAACTGGAAACAGGGGTGGAAGGTCTAAAGAGACAGCTCTAGGCTGGATGATAGGAGATGACCTCTGCCCTCAGAGCTGTCCCACAGCGGACTGGGCTGCTTTGAGGGAGGAGATGGTTTCCCCTTCCCTCAAGGTCTTCAGGCTAAGACACAGACTGGATTACAGGTCTCTGAGGTTGATTCTGCGACTTGATGAGTCAAGCCATGTTTGTCCCGACCAGTATCTGCCTCTTCTGTCTCCCTCGAGGGTCTCCTGGGTGTCCCTAGCACCTGGACAATCTCTGAGCGCCAGCCCTGTGCACAGAGACTGTCACAGCTGGAAGGGAGCTCAGACATGGACCCTGAGACTTGGGGCTGGGCAGGGCCCCAAGATGGGAAGTGCTCACCCCAGGTTCTGCAAGGCTTGGGTGGCGGGCTGGGCTGGGCCCCGGTGCTTCATTTCCACCTGCAGCATGTTTCTGTGGCAGCAGATGCTTATGTGGGGCACCCCCGTAGGCTCAGTTTGCAGCTTAAAGAGGCATTGAGACTTTGGGAGCCCCTCTGGATGGCACTGCGAAGGTTATGTCTAATTATTTCATGTCTAGTCTGTAGTGGGCAGAGTGTGGCCTCTCAAGTCTGAGGAGCTGGGTTGCAGTTGTGCCTTAAACGCAGTTTGGCCCAGTGACTTCATACCTCTCTGCCTCAGTTTCCCCCTTTATAATGGGGAAATTGTCCAAGATGGCCTCTGCAGTCCCTTCCGGCTTAACTCTCAGTGCCCCAGGCAACTGATAGTCGAATCACAGAGCGCTGCAGAGACTGTTGGGGTCAGTTCTTGAATTTTACAGGTGAGACAACTGAGGCCCACAGGGGAAGTGAGTTACCCTAGGTCACTCGACTAAACCAGGCTTTGAGTCTCTGGTCTCCTGCCTGCAGGTCTGGGAGCATACGTTAGCCTGCACCTGCACTGGTAGAGTTTCCCTGAATGATGAAATCACAGTGTAGCAAAGACAGAACCAGCAGCCCCCGCTGCCCCCAGACCCTGGACTTGTTTGCTGCCCATTGCTAAGCCTTAGTTGGGGTGTGAGGGAATGCCTCAGACTGGGCTTTGTCTAAGCAGATGTAAGAGGGCAGTGCCTGTGCTTCTGTTTCCTCTGTGTGGGGCATCTCTCCTGTTGCTGGCTGGGCTTTCAAGGGTCTGGGAGGGAGGCCAAGGACTTGGTGCAGGGGACTGGAGATGAGATTGGGGGACCCCATGGAAAGGCAGGCTCTGTCTGAGGGGGTGTTGGGATAGACCTGTCCTGGGAGCACTGCAGGCTCACCACAGAAGCTGAGCATTATATTAGTCGCTGACCAGTTAACCTTAGCAGTAGGAGGGCTGGAGAAGGTCGTCCTGGCATCCTGGGGCTGAAGGCTCCTAGACCTAGAGCTGGAAAGGCCATCTGTTCCAACCCCCTCACTTTATAGGTTCCTCCAAGGCCCCAGGCAGTAATTGTTCTTGGAGTCAGGAGGGACACTGGAGCTCGTCTTCTGTAATGTGGATTTTACATGAGAAGACACTGAGTCAAAGTGGCGGGGGGGAGACTTTGGGCCACCTTAGCCAGGTGTGAATGTCTGCCCTCGGTTTTGAGCCCAGGGCCTCTGACAACCAGAGCATCGCATCCCTGGCACGGCTCTCTGGCTGTCTTGCCAGCCCCTGTTCTTGACCTTTTTCCTGCCTGCTGGCCTTGAAAGAGATGTATCTCAGAGCCGGGAGTGTTCTCAGGGCACGCTGGGGTGGCGGGTACCTGGGGGGGGGGGACCATTCCTGGAGGGCATCCTCAGGATTTTGGGCCAGAGGGGGTTTCAGAGACCATCCAGTGGTCAGAGGTCCCTTCAGCCCCGGAGATGCTGAGCATGAGAGGAGGAGATGTGAATCTCTGAAGGGAAGTGACTGGCCCATAGTCTCCTGGCTACTCTGTGGCCTGGAAGCAGCTCAGGCCTCTTCTGCATGATCTGTCCTGCCTTTCCCCCTCAGACTTGGCTCTGTGCTGGTGAAATAGCCCTTGAAGGCCCTGGTTTCTTCCTTAGGCCTCTCCAGGCCCTGGAGCCACACTGCCCTTCTCCATGAGAGGGCTCCCCATCCCTCACTGATTGCTCCCCCTCCAACCATGCCCCCCCCCCCCCGGTTCTGGGAATAGGGCTTGTCAGTCGCCTTGGGCGGTGATGGGCAGCCAGGTCCCTGCCTGTGACCTCCCAGAATGAAGCTCCTTTGCCTGGTCTCTCCCTATTGAAACAATAAGGGCTTTTGCTTTGGATTTGGGTTTGCTGGGCTTGGCCCTTAGACCTCTGCTTCTTCCCCCTTCTCTTTTCTCCCCCCCCCCCCCTTTCCTTCCTCCTCCTCATCTCCCAGCCCCGGGGGTGGCTTGCCTGGTTCCCTCACAGTGTCTTGTCCTCACTTTTCTCCCTCTCCCACCTACACTGGGTAGGGCAGGGCAGAAAAAGCCTAGGGACAGGGCAGCCTGCTGTGTGTGTGGGGGGGGGAGCACAGCATGTACCTCAGCCTCTCTGTGCTGACCCTCCTTGGGAGCTGGGTCTAGGGCTGAGATCCTTCGGCTCCATGACTTGTGCTGGCGTCAGCTGCTCTGGGATTCCTGAACAAAAGGCCCTCAGTTCCCCGGCTTGTGGCTGTGTGTTCATTATTCCCACTGAGGAAGAGGCTGGGGTGGGAGCCCTGTTCCCCAGGTGGCAGCTGGGAGGCCGTCCTTCACCCGGCAAGTCCAAGCAGGTCTGAGGCCCTGCCTGCAGGGGAGAGTTTTCCATTGGCATGAGAGACAGCTGCCTGTTGCTGCCTGCCCCCGTGGATCCTGCCTCCTCCCCAGGGCCCCATTGGCAGGTTTGGGCCTCTCTGGCTGGACATCCTGCCTGTCCTTCAAGGCCCCACTCAGGTGGTTCCTCCTTAAGGAGGACTTTCCCCAATACCTGTTGCCCACACTGAGCCAGAAGTTTCCCAGGGGCCGCCAGCTCTGGAGGCCAGTGGCTCTGGAGCCTGGCCTTGGATTCAAATCCCACATCTCTCCCATGAGCGGCTGGGACTGGAGATACCCAGGGAGGCCCCACCGGCCCTAGCTTTCTGATGCTGTGGCTGTCTGGCTTAAAAAGCCCCAACCAAACCTTTATTGGCATGGTTTTATTCCTATCACCTAAATCCCTCTCCTTCCCAGAAAGGAGAGGTCCCTTATAACAAAGATTTTTTTTTTTAAAGAGAAAGGTGAGAAAGTCTCATGGTGTTTACAGTGTTCAACTCCCACGGGCCACCACTTGGGTAAAGGAGAGTGAGCAAGGGTTTTTTCATCTTTTTTGGGGGGAGATTCCTTTTTCTTTTTTGGGTCCCCAGCTAGTAGGTATTTGTTTGATTGGGTTGAGCCTTCTTTAACACCCACACCCCTATAACATTAGTGGTGGGGGGGAAGTGTTCTGGAGCTGCAGGATGAGGGAGGAGGCCTTGGCTAAGTCAACCTCCCTGTCCCGGCCTTGGTTTTCTTTATCTGTTAAATGGGATTGCAATGTGTGCTAAAAATGCCCAGGCCCTTTGAGGGACTCGTGTGCTTACCTTGCAGGGGAGGTGGGCTGGCACTGTCTTTCTGGGCCTGTTTTGTTAAGGCTTAAGTCTTAGCAAGTCTGGACCCTCCCTGTGTTACACCTAAAAGGATTAAGTTTCCTCTGCTCCCCTCACCACAGGAAGGCCCCCAAACAAGGCCCAGAGCGTCTTTTTCTCCCAAAAGCAGCTGTTGTGGAGGTCACAAAGAACCTGGGCTCAGGAAGACTTGGGCTCAAGTCTTGCCTGTGATCCCCACTGGCTGGTTGGCACTGGGCAAGTCTCTTTGGCCCTCAGTGCCCCTTATCTTCCTTATCCAGCGTATCCTCCCCAGCCTAGAAAGCTGTTTAAAAAAAAAAAAAAAGAGGGAATGTTAGCTGTTCAGCAGAGCTGAGAGTGTATGGCCTGCTCTGCACCTGTAGTCCCCCACCTCCACATAGCAGGTGGAAGATCATTGTCTCATAATCTTGTCTGGGGCGGAGCCTTTTCCTTTTTCTTTTTTTCTCCCCCATTTTTATTATTGTACCTACTTTTACTTGCTTTGCCCTGCATCTTGCCGTGTTTTCCTGAATTCTTTTAATTTGCTTCTTCTGGGGCTATATCTCATGATGTTCATGTCTAGGACTTGCTAACCTATTCCTCAGTTGGTTGGCATCCACTTTGTTATAAATGCCCTGATAAACATTTTGGAGTCTGGGGGGGGCGGCTTTCTGTGCCAGGCCAGGAGACCTCAGTATATGCGCAGGGTGCAGGGGCTGGGACTGAGTTTCCGGACATTGAAGTTACACGTCCAGACCCCTTTTTCCCCAACACACCCAATCACTCTGATTGTCCCCGACTTCTCCTGAAGTCAGTCTAACCCCCAGTGGCCTCCTGGACTCTAGGAGGGCTTGCCTAGGGCCTGAGGAGGGTGCTTGGAGGCTCCCAGGATCTGATGGGAGGCAGTGTTCTGGCCTGTGGAGGAGATAGGACCAGCCGAGAGCGACCTTTGAGACCAGGGCCTGGGCAGGTCCAGAGTCCGGGAGGCCTACGGATCACGTGTGGTAGCCCTGCTGTTACAGCTGCAAACACAAGCCAGCAAGGTGGTGTGGCAGACAGAATGCCAGGCCTGGAGTTGGCTCAGATGCTAGTGGGGTGACCCTGAGCTAGTCACTCCACCTCTACTGGCCTCAGCTTCCTCAGCTGTGAAATGGGGTCGTAGCAGCACCTGCCTCCAGGATTGTTGTGAGCATTACATGAGATGGTGTTTGTGAAGGGCCTGGGCTCCGGGGTGCTCAGTGGGCGCTTATTCACCCACCATTTACTTAGTGTGCAGGGCTCTGTGTTGGACTGCCAGGGTTTGCTGCTTGAGGGGCTTGTAGGCCCTTGGGAGGAGGGAGAGAAAGGCAGGCTATTCTGTGCTTGGAGCACCCTGAGGCCTGGAAGGCTGTGCCTCAGATTGCTGGGGTAGCTGCTGCCTCCTCCTCCTTCCCTTTTAAGAGGTTTTTGGGGGCACTTTTAAAAAATTACCAAGCATTTTTCTCTTCTTCTTGGACCCCCTCCCCAAAACAAAACTTTTGCAAGAACAGAACTCTGCCATCCCGCAGAACGTTCCTCCCTCCTACTCGCTGTTTTTTGTCTGGGTCCTCAGTACAGGGGAAGGCAGCGTTTGGGGCACCCTCGGGCCTGGGCCGACCACCAGAGGTGGGCTTGGGACCTCACAAGCCACCTGGTCCAAGGACTCTTAACTTCCTTTGGGACCTGGACCCTTTGGGCAGCCAGCCTGCGGATCTGGACCCGTCTCAGAATCTCAGTTTTAACAGCATGGAATATATAGGTAGAATTAGAAGGAAGTCAGTTATGTTGAAATAACAGCCTCCAGAACATGCATTACAAACACACCCCGGTGACTTGCTCCAGAGGCCGGTCCAGGCGGCTGCACAGTCGGGGACGATCCGGGGGTCCTGACACCCGTCCAGGGCTGGGGGAGGGAGAGGCTATGTTGGCAAAGGAGGTGTTTTGTGTGGCCTTTGAAGCCGGGGATGCTCAGTGGCGTGAGTGCATGTGCGTACTTCCTCTTTCCTCCTCATCAATCCGTGTCTCTGGCCTAATGGGGCACTCTCCTCCAGCGGCTGCCTTATCTGCTTGTCATGCTCCTGGGCCACCAGAGGACTACAGAGGCCCTTTTTGTCTGCCAGCAGATCCATCACAGCTTAAAGGAAGAGGGGGAGGGGGCAGGGAGGAAGGCCAAGGCCCCTTTGAGGCTGAGAGAGGAGAGGGTCTGAGCCACGTGGAGGGGCCTGGCCTTCTCCGCTGCATCTGCAGAGAAGGGTGCTTGTCTCAGAGACACGAGGGGCCTTTGGAGGGAGAGGGGGATTCACCAGCTGGATCTCACCTCTTGGAGAGACAGAAGCAGCTCCAGGCTTCAGATCCTGGAGCCCGAAAGGCCTCCAAGGCCAGCCCACCCACCCCCCATGTTCTACAGAGGCCTAGGGTCAGATGCAGGACCCCAGGAGAGCAGGGTGCTCATGGCTGCCTGGGGCATAGTGTGCTAACCTCACCCACAGTTTAGAGATGGGAGAGTCCAGAGCCTGGCCAGGGTCACACAACTACTAAGTGTCAGGGGCAGGATTTGAACTCACACCTGCCCTCTTGAGACATGAGGGTTTCTGGTCCAGAGGATGGAGGACAGGTTGTGTGTGGAGAGCATTTGGATAAGAGGGGAAGCAGTAGCTCATCTCTGTCTGGAGCTCTGAGGCTTATGAAGCACTGCTCTCCCAGCCAGCCGCCCGATGAAGTCAGATCTAACAAAAGATGCAGAGAAGGCTGGAGGCACCTGTCATTGTTGTTGACCTTCCTCATCCACAAAATGAGCTCATAATCCTTATATCCCAGGGAGGGAGGAACCTTCCTTTCTAGGGCAGGGGGACCCATGCCCTCCCAAAGCAGCCTTTTTACCCTTTTGGATAACTAGTCATTAGGCTGGATGGTCTTCTGACCATCATTCCTCAGTTTCCCCTTTCTGTAAAATGGGTTCAGCAACCCCCCCATCTTTCAGGCAAATACCCTGTGGATCTCCATGCAATGGGATAGTAGGGAAAGGGGCTATGGTGGGCTGGCATTCCTGAAGGTGGCTGGTAGATTTAGAGGTGGCAGGGCCTTTTGTGGGCATGTAGCACCAAGCTTTGTTCCTCTGTTGGCAGCCTTGGATGGTGGTCCCTGGGGCTTCAAGGATCCCCTGACTGCAGGCTCTCCCGCCTTCCAAGATCTCCTGTGGTCATTCAGAAGTGACGGTAATTAATGAGCTTCATCCCATTGGTGTGTCGGTGAAATCGGGTTGACAGATTAGAGTGTCTGGCCCTGCAGGCCTGTCCTGCTAATCATGCCCAGGGGAAACATGGTCACACCATCATACACTCAGGAACATACAGACAGTAGCTTCTTTCACACCCCAAGCCTCTACGTCCTGGGGGGGCTTCCCTGCCCCTGGAGAGGTGGTTCCTTGAGGTCATCCCCTCCCTCTTGGAGTCAACCCCAAGTAAGCCGTGATTGAGAGAATCTGGCCCATTGCTTCTGTGGACACCTTTTCCCCTGCCTGACTGCCCCCGTGGTAGGGGAGGGATGTGATAAATGCCTGGGCACTGTCTGGGGATAGGGGTGCTGCTGCCCTCTCTGCCCCTGGTACCCAGGCGGACAGTGCCTGTGTTGCTGTACCCTGTAGCTGGGGAGCCTGGTGCCGGCAGGGATTGTTGGCCACCACAGTCCCCTGAATGTGTGGTAGGGGAAGAGGGCCTTTGTCCAGGGCCTTTTGGGGAGAGCATGCCTCCCTAGAAGACTTTTGCAAATTCTAATGTCTCCATGCAGCCAGAGTCCCACAGGGGAGAAACAGGCCCACGAGAGGAGTGTCTAAGCTTTGGACACTGGATGGAGGCTTTGGGGGACCCAATAGTGCAGTGCCAGGTGTTTTCTGGCCTTCTCCTTCCATGCCTTGTTTGTTTTTCTGTCTTATTTGAGATCCTGGGGGAAGGAAGGAGCTGTGCTGGTCCTAAAGGACACTGATGTTCCCTGGTGTATTGGGCTGTGTGTGTGTGCGCGCGTGTGTGTGTGTTTGCATGCATGTTCGTGTGTGCACACGCATGCTTGGCTGGGTCCCTGCTGGGCCAGGTGTTTCCCAGGGAGTGATTGACCCGGCCATCCCAGTTGCTTTCTCACTGACCCTCCACTCTTCTCTCCAAGTCCAGCCCCCTGGGCAGCCTCTCTCGGGCCTGTTGAAAGCCCGGTGTATGGGGGAGCCGGCACGTTGTTGGGAAGAGGGGCCATTTCTTGGCTGGAGGGGCTTTTTAAGATGGTTATTTGGGAAAAGCACGTAAATTAAATAAGCAATCAGTAAATAAACAAGTAATGAAATTAGCAGGGTGCCTAATTACATGAAATTCATAATTATGTATGGATGCCTGCCTAATAATTTCACTTGTTTTTAATCTCTAGTTCTGTTACATGTTTCTAACTAATATGTCTCCCCTTTCCCAGCTACTTCTGCCTCTGGGATTAGGATTGGGGAGGTGGGGGGTAGGGCTGCCCTCCAAAAGGATCCTTCTTGATTCGTGGTTTCTGCTTTTGAACCTCAAACCTGTTTTCCTCATCTATAAAGTGGGGATGGTGATAATGCCGGTCTGGCCTCCCCAGGATGCTGCCGGGGGCTAAGGCTGCCCTCCCTCATCTCTGGGCCAGAAGGCCCTGCTCTTGCCTTTGCAGGCTCCCTGGCCAGGGGTGAGCTATGGCAGGGCCCTGAGAGTCTGGCCCAGCTGACTTGGGGGAGGGGAGAGCCCCTTCCTGCGCTGGCCTGTGAAAGGTCTGGGGCTTCTTAACACACATTAGAGCAGGAGGTGGTTCTTTTTGTTGCCGTTTTTTTCTCCTGACCTCTCACTTCAGTAGGGTAGGGAGCTGGGGTGGTCCTAGAAAGGTTAGGAGACTTGCCCAGGGTCATCCAGCTAATGAGTGTTTGAGGCTGGATTTGAACTCAGGAAGATGAGCCTCAGTGACTCCAAGTACCACCTAGTTGCGTCTGTTGTGTGCCAGGCATCATGCTATGTGCTGGGGGGGCAGGTACAAAGAAAAGGAAGAGGGACCCAGCTCCCCAGGGGGTAGATGGGGGAATATTGCGCACATGTAGAGGAGAGGTGGGCTGCATGGGGCTCCTCTTAGGAGGATGGCAAGGACAGCTCACTGTCTGTGGGACGGGCCAGAGGAGAGAGGGGATTCTGGGCTCTTTTGGGCACAGGGTCTGATCAGAGGTGCAGAGGGGAGGGGACTTTACTTTCAGGCTGGAGGTGGGCCCTGGCAAGTGAGGGGGGAAGGCAGAGTGGTAGCTGGGGGGTTCAGGTGCTCCTCCTGCGGTTCTGGGTGGGGAAGAGGGGGATGTTCCCCTCCCCCTCACCCTGGGTAGTTCTCTTTCCCTCAGGATGGGGACTGGCCCTGGCTCCTCTGCTCCCTGAGATCTTTGCTGAGAGCTACTGCTCACTTGTGAGAAGAGCTGTGTCCTCAACTTGAGTCCTTCCAATTCCAAATCCCATAATTTTCCCCTTCGACCACCAAAAAGTTCCCTATAAGTCAGATATTATTTTGAATCCACTAGGGAGCTCACTAGAGCAGGGAAGCCCACATAGACTTAGACCCCTTTCTTGGAGGTCTTCAAGCAGGGATTAAACTACCCCTTGTTAGGAGTGGTATGGTAGGAATTTGTTTAGTATTGAGGAATCTGGGGTCTGTCTGTGGGCTTCTTTTTTTTTAAATGCTTTGATAATTGCATTTAAAATTATTTTTAACATTCATTAAATTTTTTTGAGTTCCATTTTCCCTCCCTCCCTTCTAGCTCTTCTTTCTTCCTATTGCGAAGGGGAGCAATATGATATCAGTTATATATGTGAAATCATAAAAACATATGTGCATATTATCCAGGTTGCAAAAAAAAAGCTAAGAAAAATGAAAGTGAAAAAAATTATACTCCAGTTTGCACTCAGAATTCATCAGTTTTCTTTCTGGAGGTGGATAGCCTTTTCACTATAAGTCATTTGGAATTGTCTTGGATCTTTGTATTGCTGAGGATAGCAGAGTCATTCACAGCTGATTGATTGTTGTAGTTTTGTGGTCACTGGCTAGAATGTAGTCTTGGTTCTGCCCCTTTTGCTTTGCATCAGTTCATATAAGTCTTCCCCGGTTTTCCTGAAACCATGCTGCTTATTATTTCTTATAGCACAATAGTGTTCTATTACAGCTGGTGGGCATCCCCTCAGTTTCCAGTTCTTTGTCACCACAAAAGGGGCTACTTTATTTTTTATTATTATTTTTTTAAAGCAATTGGGGTTAAGTAACTTGCTCAAGGTTACACGGCTAGTCATTATTTATGCGTGGGTGCTCATTTTCTGAGGCCGGTTTTGATCCCGGGTCATCCCAACTCCGAGGCCGGTGCTCTTACTCACTGCGCCACCTAGCCGCCCCAAAAGGAGCTACTTTAAATATTTTTGTCCAAATAGATCCTCACCCCCTGCCCTTTTTTATGTCTTTGGGATAGTGATATTGGTATTGGACATAGTTTCAAATTATTCTCCAGAATGATTGGACCAGTTCACAGCTCCACCAACAATGCATTCGTGTCCCAGTTTGTCCAAATCTACTCCAACATTTATAATTTTTTTCTGTCAGTTTAGCCAATCTTAATAGGGATGAGGTCGCACCTCAGAGTTGTTTTAATTTGCATTTCTCTAATTATTAGTGATTTAGAACATTTTTTCAAATGATTCTTGACAGTTTTGTTTTCTTCTACTGAAACTTCCTGTTCCTATCCACTGGCCTTTTATATATTGGGGAGATAATTGTATTTTAATATCATTGGATTTTGTGGTATAATCTTGTGCATTTAAATTTGTTTTGAGAAGAAGGCTGGGGGGTGTCACTAGCCCATTCAAGGAGTATATGACATGGAAATGGGGCAGACCCCTGCTTTCTTTGTGGGCTGACCAGCTGGCTACTCAGGTCTTTTCTGACTCCCAAATGGTTATGCTTCTGTGACTTTTACTTTTGTGAAGTGAGTTCTGTTCTGGTTGATGTTTAAAAGTCAGCTTTACTTAAATCAAATTGTTTTTTTTTCTTTTTCTTAAAAAAAATCTCTTTGAGGTATGTTTGTGTGTGTGAAAAACAGGTTCGGGGATCTTCCCCAGAAATAATATACAGTCAAGTTGCTGGCTCTGTGTTCTTGTTATCTCTTCTGGGTGCCAGGGCTGTGTCAGCCAACTGGCCCATGGATGGAGGTGTCAGATACCGGGCTCAAGGGTGCTGTTCTCGTCTGTGTGAGGAGCTCACTCAGGCTCTCCCTGCTCAGGTAGCCATCCAGGGCTGACCTTGCTCACTCTACATGTGCTCAGGTGTAGAAGGGTTGTGATTGTTCCTGTGTCTCTCTCTTTCATTCTGTTTGTCTTTACCAGCCATGGTGGGGTGTTGTACCCCCCACCCAGATGGGGGAAATTGAGGCCGTTTCAATTCCTTGTCCCAGTTGGTGTTCCTTCTTGGTAAGGGCACCTCTTCATGGTCAGGTTGGAGGAGCAGGTAAGCTGTGAAACCTGGATTCTAATCCTGCTGATAACAATGTTGGACAGATCATAGGGTCCTGGGGATGGACAGCTGAACCAGACCTTAGAGACCACAAAGCCCTCTTCCCTCTCCCTCATTCCTTTTGTGATAAGAACGTTGGGGGATGTCACATGATCTGCCCAAGGCCTTAGAGTCACTTAATGGAAGGATGTCAACTGGGACCTGACCCATGGCATAGCATAGCCTGCCTGGTGTGTCTACTCAGGTGTTGTCAGCACAGTAGAGAGAATGCTGGACCCAGAGTCAGGAGGCCCTGATTTCACATCTGGCCTGGGGCCCTCGTGGTCATGGGCAGGACCCTTCACTTTGAGCTGCCCATCAGGGTTCTGGGCAGCTCTGGGAAATGACAAGAAGGTACTGATGAAGCTTCGTTAGCCGAGGGGGGCCTGGCTAGTCCCGGCCTCCTGTCGAGGGTAAGATACAGAGACAGACATCCAAAACAAGTGGTCCAGCTCTCTCCCAGCTTCCTCACGTTCGCCTGATGTCCCTGACTGGGCGAGCTGGTAGGAGGGAAGGGCCCTGGCGTCTGGCTGCTGCCCAAGGCCTTGGAGATGGGCAGGGGCGAGGAAGGGGCCAGAAGGCAGCACATTGAGGCTTGCTGTTAGGGAAGGCTTCCAGACCTCTCAGAGTAGAATGGACCACCTGGGCAGAGATTAGGTTCTCCTTTGCTGGGAGGCTTGAGGCGAAGTCTGGATGACCAGTTGCTGGGGACATTTAGGTCCCAGAGGCGGCTTGTTATGGTTGAAAGAGCACACTAGATTTGGAATTTAAGGTGGGACCCGAGCTCAAATCCCACCTCAGACATGGCTTAGCTGTATGAGTCTGGGTCACCTGTCTGCCTCAGTTTCCCCATCTGAAAATGATGAGAGTGTTAGACTAGATGGCCTCTGAGGTTCTTTTTAGCGCTTGGTCTCTGATCCTAGAGTGGACTTTTCTGTAATAATAAAATAGCATTTCTGTCGCTCTCCCTGGGAGCTGGTGCTGTTACTGTCACCCCCATTTCACAGGGTCACGTACCTCCCACCATCCCCTTCTCTGCCACTCCCTTTTCTGGCTTCTCTCCCCCATTAGAATGGAAGCCCCTTGAGGGCAGGAGGGCTTTTCTGGCAGGCTCAGGTAGCTGTGGTTCCTAGCCTCAGTGGAGCACCGTTCCTGGCTCAGGGGACAAGCTCAACAAATGCTGTCTCTTTCTGACTGTCTCAGGCATTTCAGGGAGGGCCTGAAGCTGAGCCTGAGACTTGGAAGGGGCAGCTTTGGAGATTCACAAGCGCTTGAGCCGTTGAAGTCCTTGGATCCCTTCCAGGGGATTTTTCTTTCCTTTTAGACAGAATGAAAACGGGCACCTTTTGCTTTCAGGCTTTTTTCAAGTGGGTGGATTTTTTTCTTTTTTTGTTGGTTGCATTTTTGGGTGAGCTGATCCTAGGATATAGAGCTGGGGGGCGGGGGGGCTTCACGGCCAGCTAGTCTGCCCCTCCCCCCCCATTTCACAAATGAGGAAACTGAGACCCAGAGAGGGTGTGGTTTGTCCCAGGTTACAGAACCACCACTTGGAGTGAGTTTAGAACCCCAGGGCCTGGAGCTCTTCCCGCCTCTCACACCAATCCAGCTCATCTCAGTTCAGTGCTTACCAAGCTTCTCCTCTGTGCCAGGGACTCGGGTGTTGGGTTAGAGAGAAATTTTTAAAAAAGATTAAGATTTAAGATTAATCTTCTCTTGGCTCTGCTCCTAATTTGTGTAGTAAGTCACCGGGAAATCGCCTCTGGCCTTGTGGCCTCTCTCTGCCCCTGGGCCTCCGCCTCTGATTGATCAGGCAGCTCCCCCCAGGCCAGCCATCTTTCACTCCTGGCTCTCTGGTCCTTTTCCATGACCCCCAGGGCACTTCTCTCCCTACACCCCATCTTTCCAGCTGCTTTTTACAAGCCATCCCCCACTAGAACGGGCAGTCCTGGAGAGGAGGCCCCAGAGAACAACGGAAGCATTTCATAAATGCTCATTGACTCAGTCTTAGCTTTTAGGCAGACTTCAGGGGGTTTGGCTGGCTCGGTTGAGCAGCCCTTCTTTTTGGGGCCCATGTATGCATTCTGTCTCTGGTCTCCATGCCCTGAGAGCAGGAAGCTGAGACTTTGGGGACGGGAGGAATATGGGTGCTCTGAGTGTCCCCATTTAACAGGCTCAGAGGGGAGGATTCACTCAGACTTTTGACTTTCACCCACCTGTGGCCTGGCCCCTGTACAGCATGTTGCTTTCCAAGGAAGCACTGGGGGTTTGTGGATGGATGGATGGGTGGGAAGATACCTTTGAGAGGAAGAATCTGGCATAAGGCCTGCAGTTCTGGCTTTGGGTTAGGAGGACATGGCCACCAATTCTGTCTCAGACACTTTCTGCCTGTGTCTCCTTGGGCAAGGCCGTCCCTTCCCGGAGCCTTGGTTTTTTCTCATCTGTGATAAGGAGTTGAACCAGAAGCTGACCTCTGAGCTGAGGCTTGGTGACCTCCCTCCCCTCTTATCTCTGGAGCTGTGCGCCTGCCATCAGGCGGCCTTTGTGACCTCAGACTGTCATTCAGCCTCCCCTGGCCTCAGTACCCTCGTCTCTACAATGGAGGGACCCACTCTGGGATCCCTGGGTAGCCTTTAGGCCACAGGCCCCACACCTTTTGCTAGGCCTCCCCCAGCCCCCGTTGGGCTTTTCAGGCTGGATGGGCTCTCCTCCTTCACTTCTCATGGCTTCTCAGTGCCTGGGGAAGTCCTGGTAATACGTGGGGAGGGGCCCAACTGCCAGCTGGAGCCTGGGGTGAGGGAGCCTGGAGGGGTGGGGCCACCCCTGTGCTCCCAGAAGTGGAAAGAAATGCCCTGAGAAAGGTGATGCTGGCTAAGCCCGGAGGGGCACAGAGCTCTCTGTGCTTCTTCACAGCTGTGTGAGGGGAAAGGGCTCTCATTATTCCCATTTCCCAGCTGAGGGAACCTGAGGAGTGCCTTACTCAGAGGTGCACATCAGAGAACCCAGTCATTTATTAAGTGCCTACTGTATGCATGAGGCATTGTGCTGAGTATTGAGCATAAAGAGGAAGGCAAAAGACAGTTTTCCTCTCAGAGCTTGCTGTCTATTGGGAGAGACAGCATTCAGGCAGTTAGGTGCAGTCAGCCAGCACCTATTAAGTGCCTACTGTGTACCAGGCAGTTTGCCCCTCTGAGTACTGGCGATACAGAGGTAAAAGGTGATTCCTGAAGGCTGTGATGGGGGAGCCACAGTGGTCTCCGGCTGTCCTCTGGATCTGTTATTACCCATTGTGGGGCATGGGAGGCGATGGTAAGCTACTTGTGGGTAGGAACTTTGCCTTCTTGTATCTCCAGCATCAAGCCCAGGGCCTGGAATGGGGTCAGTGCTTAAAGAAGATTTGTCTGTTGAGTCATCATTTGGGAGATGAAGACATTTGAAGCCTCAAAGGTTTATGTGTTTGGCCCTCGTTCATTTGCATTAGAGCATCGTGGACTTAGAACTGGAAGGACCCAGTCCAAATCCCTCATTTTAAAGGTGAAGAAATGAAGGCCCTGGAGAGCCAAGGACGTGGCCTGTGTATCAGAGGAGAGGTTTGTAAAGTCCCCAGCACAGTGCTCTGTACACAGTAGGTGCTTAATTAATGCTTATTCCCTTTAACTTCCCTGCCCTCCCTTCCCAAACAACTTTGTATTTATTTTGTGTAAACTCATTTATGTACATTTCTCTCCCCCATGGAATGTAAACTCCTTGAGGACAGCAACAGTAGCCTTAAAAAAAAAATGCATCCTCAGTGCCTGGTCTACAGTAGGTACTTAATAGATGCCTGTTGATGAATTGCTTAAATCAGTAAGTGACTGAGTTGCTATTCACAGTGGTGAATTCTGCCCCCATATGCAGCTCGTGACTCAGTGCACCAGCCTCCCCCCATACCCCCTTTGTCTCTTGTCTCAGAGAGGAGCTTAGGTGGCTCAGAGGTGCCTCGCCCCACAGTGGAGACCTGGTGGAGGGCTGGGGTAGAGGCTTCAGGCCCACCAGACCTCAGGATGCTTGTGCCTAGAGTTTGGCATGATTTCTCATGAGTTAAATGTTGCTTTCTGGGGACCGTGCCATGGAGCAGAAATGCTGTTTTCAGAAACCTTGGCTCGAGGGAGCCTCCTCTCCTCTGGGTACAGTATTGTGTCTCCTGCGGAGCCGAGCCTGCCATCCGGTTTGCTTTGGGTGGGCTGGCTGGCTTCAGAGCTAAATTGCTGGCGGTAGTGAGGGAGGCGTGGGAATAGGGTTCTCTCCAGTGCTGTCCCAGGGTTCCTCCAGGATGCATCGGGACCTCTTGAGCAGAAGCCTTCTGGGCGTCAGGGACCCGACTTGTGGTGAGGAGCAGGCAGGATCAGAACCAGGCTGTCTTCCTGGCCCCCCACTCCTCTGCTCTCCTCCTCCCCTCCCCAGGATGCCAGTCCCTTGCGGGGGGCCCACGGTGTGGAGGAGAGCTGAAAACAGCTTCCAGAGATTAATGAGCTCCACAGTTGGAAAATGAGCCTCGTACACGCAATTAGCCTGGACAGCTGGCAGCTTGCAGCTGCTTGGGTGTGGGAATGGTTAAAAAAGAAGTAAAAAAAATAAAAATGGGGACTGTTTCCTTCTCTTCGTAAAAATTGCAAAGGTTTTAACTTTTCCATTTTAATGGAGTGATTTCAGTGTTTCCTTTAAGTACTGGAAAAAATAGTATTAAAGGTGTTTTTCCCCCTTTGCCTGCGCTTTTCCTCCTTGGGTGTGATTTGTGGCAGGCCCCCCTGCTCTGAGACTCTGGCCTTGGTAATGAAGAGTTAGGTTTCTTTTAGAAATCGTTAAAATTTTTTAAAAAGTTATTTTATTTTTATTTTTAGATGTGTTATCAATTAGTCTTCCAGGTCGGATTCTTCCCTGGGTTCCACTGGGTTGTTTTTATCTGGCCTGGCGATAAGATCAGCCGACCCTGGCCACCCACCCCCTTCTCCCTGTCTCTGGCCTCCCCCACCTATTCCCATTTCAGTCGATCACTGCAGTGGCCGCTGGCTTCTGGGCCATGGCTATGGCAGAGCTGCTGGACTCTTGTGGCCAGCAGCATGCGCCAGTGAGCACCATGCTTAGGCCATGTGGCTTCTGAGGTTTGGGGCGGATTTCTGGCTCTTCCCCCTGCCCCTCACCCACTTCCTTGCTCACATTCTGGGGGAGTTGAGTGGGCCTGGTGAACAGCTCTCAGAAGCAGGAGGAGTGGACTAGGACCTGGGTGTGGGTCATGGCACAGACCCAGGTATGGGGCCAGGTATTGAGACATGCTGGACCTTCTGTTGTTGGTCAGAAGCCTTTTTTTTTTTTTTTTTTGGTTGGTGGAATTTCCCAGAGGACAAGGCTCTAGATGTGTGCCTTGGGGGACGGAGTCAAGGAGGGGGAGTGCATTATCAGTATAGGGGACTGTCTGGCCTGGGCTCTGTGAGGTGTGGTGGAAGGTCCAGTGTGCAGGCCACTTTGGTGCACATTTGGAGTGTGCCTAGGGGAGGAAGGTGAAATTAGGCTCGAAGGAGTGGTTGGAGCCAGATTGGGGAGGGCTCCGAATGCCATGCCCAGGAGAGAGAGGGTGCTTTGTTCTAGAGGCAAGAAGGGAGCCACTGGTGCAGAGCTGAAGATTAAGCCCCTACTATGGGCCAGGCACTGGGCTAAGTGCTTTACACCTGTGCTCTCATTTAATCCTTAAGTCAGTCTGTAAAAGGCAGGTACTGTTATTATCCCTGTTTTACAGGAGAGGAGACTGAGGCAGACAGAGGTCAGGCGACTTACCCAGGGTCACACAGCTAGTAAGTGTCTGAGGCTGCATTTGAACTTGGGTCTTCCTGACTCGCAGCCCCAGGGCTCCATGCACTATGGTCCGTCCTAGAATTCCAGGCCAGACCCCCTCATTTTCCTGTGTCTTGGGTGAAGTTGAAGGTCTTTGATGCAGTAAATGCACGTCCAGCCCGTTTGTTAGCTGAGGCCCCAGTGTTGGGTGCCATGCTGAGCAGACACAGCCCCTGCTATCCAGGAGCCCCTGGTCTGGTGGGCGTTGGGCGCAGCATGGAGAAAGGGGAGGACAGGTGCCCTGGGGAGGGCACAGGGGCTTGGTCTGGGGCTAGGCTGGGAGATCATGGAAGGCTTCCTGAAAGAGGGGGTGGTCACAAACAGAGCCTGGGCTGAAATCTGGCCCCAGCACATGCTATCTGTGAGACCCTATTGTAACTCAGTTATTTAGATTTTGTTGTTGTTGTCATTCAAATTTGTCAAAGGGAAAATCTAAATGAGTTCTCTGTCACCCCCAGAGCCCCAGATAAATACCCCATGTAAAAATCTCTGACTCCTGGATTCTTTAGCTGGTAAATCAGAGAACATGGACCCCAGTGACTTGGGATTCTTTCTGCATATGTTCATCCATTCATATAGTTAGGAGTCTGGGCCCCATTCCTGCCTCCTATGCTCACCCTTCCTCTGTCCTCCTCATCAGTCCCTGTGTGCTTAGGGTCTGTGCTCCTGTGGGCTCTCCCTCAGGCTGCCTCAGTTTCCTTGTCTGTTGCACAGGGCCCTAGAGCCCCGTATGATCCTGTTGGAAGGCTTGGGTGCGTAGAGCTGAGAGGAAACCAGTTTGTGGCCAGGCACACAGCAAGCGCTTAATAAATGCTGCGGCTCGCCCTGTGCACATGCGGATTCTGAGAGGTGGGAGAGCCTGGAGTGGGGCTCCCAAGGCCACAGGTGCTGGGTGTCTTGTCCTGGGGGCCCACTGTGGGGCTGTGGTGGGGCTAGGATGGGACCCGCATGGGCCTGCACAGGGAGGGACGTGAGTCTGGGGGTAGGCAGCAGCATCTGGGTCTAGCTGGGAGCAGAGCTTGGGCTCCTGGAGTCCAGGCGCATTGGCGCCCTCTCTTCAGCCTGGCCCCCGCCTTTGCCCTGGGCCCTCCAGGGAGGGCCCCTTGGTCTTCCCTGTCCCCAGAGCAGGCCTTGTGTCAGTGCTGGCTCCCAGTGGCCCTGGCTCTAAGCGGAGGGCGGGCCTGGGCTCTGGGGCCCTGGCTGTAAGCAGAGGGCAGGCTTAGGCTTTGGGGCCTGGGCTCTGGGGCCCTGGCTGTAAGCGGGGGGCGAGCCTGGGCTCCAGGGCCCTGCCTCTAAGCGGAGGGCGGGCCTGGGCATCCGGGTCCTTCTCGCCCGGGTCCAGAGGGTTCATGCAGTGGGGCTGGCGGCTGTCTGTGGTGCTGCCAGTGTCCAGAGCCCTTCCCCATCACAGCTCTGTGAGGCATGTGCTGTTATGAGCCCATTTTAAAAATTGAGGAAACTGAGGCTCAGCATTCAGCTGGCCTGTGCGGGCTGACAGCTGGCATGTGCCAGTGGGGCTTGCACTCCGGGTCCTGGCGGGGGCTGTGCAGCCGCACTGCCCGCACATGTGCAGGGGTCACTGGCCACTCCTAGAGAGTGCTGCCCGCTCCACTGCATTCAGCCGGGAGCGCTGGGGGCTTTGGGGCCCTGAGCCTGGAGGCGCCATCTCCTCTTAGCCCAGGCTCCAGGGGCTCTCATGGCCCATCTCCTAATGAGCTTGAATCTGCTCAGACACTGATTCGTCTTTAAAGCGCATTTTCTTTTTTTCTCTTTAAATTAAATTTGCCTGTGGACCTAAATAAGCGGAAAGGAATGTCGTTAAGTCATCGCCGGATTGGACCTGGCTGCTCTGCTGAGTCGGCACTTTCTGGGCACAAGCTGGGATTTGTTCCCCGCCGGTAACTGTTCTCCCGGCCTGGGCAGGCTGCCAGGGGTGCAGCTTTCCCAAGGAGATGACTCGGAGGGGGGAGTGATGATGGATCGGGTGCTGCGAGCCCAGGCCCTCGTCCCTGCTTGGAATGGCCTGGCCAGAGACAGGGAATAGTTTCCATGGATATCCCCACCTCCTTGGCTTTGCCCATGCCAGTTACCCTGCCTGAAGTGCCCTTCCCACTGCTGTCTAATAACCACCACTCATGGGGTGATGTAGTGCGTGTTTGGTTATCTGCATCTTATAGACGAGGACGCTGAGGCCCAGCCGGTCCAGGTGCTCTGGTCAGAGGCAGAGAGCAGCCTTTCTAAGCCAGGCTGTGTCCACACCAACTGCAGAGGGGTTCTGGCAGCCCTCAGCCCAGTGCCTTTCACAGAAGGGGAAACTGAGGTTGGGTGACTTGGGGGCTCTGAGCCCAAACCGGCCCACTCCGAGCTCAGGCTTGTTTCTACTTTGTCAGCTGACTCGGTGATGCTGAGGAGTCAATACTTTGTAGTGATGGGCACCTAGTCTGTGCCAGGTACCGGGCCTACAGAGACGCCTTTGATTGCTCTCTGTTACCCTGCCCTGATCGAGCTCCTGGAGGGGCTCCCTGAGGACAGACAGTGGGGTCCCCTGTGGGAAAGGGCTTTGAGCTCGACTCAGTTTTTTGTCTCTCCTGCCCCTCCCCCTCTTCTCCCATCCTTCCTTCCTTCCTTCCTTCCTTCCTTCCTTCCTTCCTTCCTTCCTTCCTTCCTTCCTTCCTTCCTTCCTTCCTTCCTTCCTTTCTTTCCCTTTCTCTTTTTTCCTCTTTCTCTTTCTCTCTCTCCTCCCCTCCCCTCCTTTCCCCTCCTCTTCTCTCTTCCCCACTCTCCCTCCACCCATCCCCTTCTCCCCCATCTTCTATCTTCTCTAGACCATAACCTTCTGGAGGGCAGACACAGGGTCCCACTTGGCATCCCTCTGAGCCCTTTGTATAGTGGGCAGTTGTGTTGCTGGTGGGGCATGCCTGCCTTTGTCCTCCCTTTCCCTCCCATGGGGGCCACTGTGGGCAGGAACATGGAAGTCTTTGGCTTTGTTTGTGGGGGATTTTGCCAGCCTCCCTGTGCAGTTACCTGTCCTCGCTGTGTTGGCAGCCCCGCATGGGAAGGGCCCAGGAGCATAGTCCAGGTGTTGCTGGCAGCCCCTTCCTCCGGACACTCCTCCTCCACACTGTGGCCTGGCCCAGCCCCATACCAGGAATGCTGTTCCACCCCCTTGGCCTCCTGCAGAGCTCAGCTCAGACCCCGCCTTCCCAGAGGCCAGGAGAGGACCTAGCCCAGTGCATTCTTGCTGCGACATTAGCATGCAGGCCTCCTGAGGGCAGGGCCCAGGCAGGGCAGGCTGCCCAGTCTCTCTCCTATTCTGTACTAGTGCCTGCAGTCTGACTGGCACAGCTGAGTCAGGGCAGTACAGATACATCAGTGTTTAGTGCTTGGAGCTTTGTAGATCACCTGAGACCAGTGAGATGCTCCATTCAGGAGCCCAGGAGCCTGAGAGCCCTGGCTTTGTGCCTCACAGGGGGACCTTGACTAGCTTCCCTCCCCCGGGGGTCTGGGCAGGGGGGCCAAACCTCCAGCTGTTTCCTCTTCCAGGCTGTAAACGCTAGGCTGCTTTTGGGGGGGGGGTGCTATGGGGACTCTGGGAGCTGGTGTCCTCTCCCACTGTGGCCCTACCTTAATTGTGACATCAGCCCTGGGAGGGTGGAGGCAGGGCAGGGCTGACTTGTCTTTTCCCTTCTTTAGAATCTTCTTTAATAGATGGGGAAACTGAGGCATGTAGAGGCATTCCCCACTGCTGGGCCACACTGCCAGCCCACTTCTCCAGGGCATGGCCTCTGTGTCCCCCAGCCTGGAGCCCAGGATGGGGCTGTTGGTCAGCTGAGAGCCTGTGGAACGGCTGCGGCTTCTCTGTATCCCGAGCCAAGAGCTAGTGTCCCTGTCCCTTCCCAGCTGACCCTGGACCAGTCCCTTGTCAGGGCCCCTTGGGGTCCTCTGACCTCGTTCAGGTGTACAGTCCCGGGTTCGAATGTGGCCCTGGATGCTTGCTTCGGGTCCTCAAACCTCAGCTGGCTGGGGGCAGACCTGAGGGGTTGGGCTCCTGGCTGAGCAGGGGCCCAGGGAGGAGGGGCACTTCCAGGATGAGGGCCAGCCGCTCCCCGTCCCCGGTCCCCCCGGGCCTTGTTGTTGTTTGCACTTGGCCTGGAGCCTTGATAGAGCCTTGTTGTTTGCACTTGGCCTGGAGCCTTGATAGAGCCTGGTGGGCCGGCCTGGCCCGGCCTGGGGAGGCCCGAGCTATAAAAAGGCCTCCCTCCTGGTGCTGGAGCCCGGCTCCCGGCTCCTCCAGTCTTTTGGAAGCGGGCCAGGGTTCCCATGGCAACAAAGCATTATTACTTACTGCCGCCAAGGCTGGGAGAAAATGTTCCTACTTTTGGCTTCTCAACAGGAGGGTGGACTTATGTAATCCTCCGTGTTTATAGGCTGAGGCTGGCAGGAGCCGAGCGGGCGTAATTACAGGCTGTGCAGCGCCTCTCCACACAGGCTTGGGGGTCCTCCCTGGCCTCCTACCCCTGCCCCTCCGTGCCTGTGGGCCTGGGCCGGGAGTCTGGGCTGCAGGGCAGGCAGGGGCTGCTGGCTCGGGCCGGCCTGCCCAGAGGTGGGGCAGGGCAGAGGAGGGGAGGGGAGGGTGTGCTCAGGGCCCGGCTCCCCCATTGTGCGGCTGCCTCTGCCTCCACCAGGCAGCCAGGGAGGGCTGCCAGTCTCGCGGGAAGTTAGAGCCCGGCATGGGACAGCCTGCAGAGACTCCCGTCTGGGAGGCCGGGATCGCGGCCGATTGATCCAGCCCTGCCGTCTCTGAGAGCCATGGATCGGGGCTTGGACGCTCGGACGCCTCCTCCGGCCAAGAAGAGGATCATGTGACCGCTGAGCGCTTGGAGGATGGTTTTTGGTGCGGGAGCTCGGGAAGTCGGTGGACTGAGCTGACCCGTCTGGAGTGATTGTTACTTTTGGGAGGCCGGGCGAGTCGGACCGCTCTTGGGAGCTGAAGGCCCAGAATGCCCAGGCAGGAAGAGGCCGGTCCTTGGTCGCGGGGTTTGGGTAAGACAAAGTTGGCAGTCTTTGGCTGAGGCCCCCCTGCTGGGGGGGGGGGCCCTGGCTTGGGGGCTTGTCGCTCCACCCCCAGGCCACCCCTGTTGGCAGTGCCCGTAGGGTCAGAGTGATGGACCTGCCCGGTGGGGCTGCCCTGATCTGTGTGCCTGTGTGCTATTTTATGAGCCTGGCTGTTTAGACAGAGGCCTGGTGGAGCATTTCAGATTAAGTTTATCTTAGCTAAACACATAAGTTCTGCTGCCAGATTTGGCAGGCTTTCTTGGCTCTCGGGGGAGCTGTCCAGTGTCTGGCGGTGGCCAGGCCTCCCATCGGGGTGGGTCCCGTCTGTTTGCTGCTCTCTGCTTGGGTGGGGGTGGGAGATGACAGCGTGTCCACTCAAGGCCAGCTGCCCAGGGAGCTCCACTGCCTGCTCACAGCTTCTATAGAGCTGAGAGCCCGGGAGGCCCCGGCTCCCCTGGAGCTCTGGCTGGCAGATGTGTGGGGGGAGAAGGAGCTGACTGACCACCCTGTGGGGAGGCTGACAGTGCCTTGTAGGAAAACTCTGGTCCTTCTTTCACAAGAGCCGCTGGGCGAAAGGGATGCCTGCATTCCACAGATACTATCCCATCAGAATTTCGCAAGGGCTTGCCACTGCCACCGTGGGTCCTGCCCATCCTGGGCGCTCTTGGGGACACTGAGAAGTGCTCATTCCATAGGTTTGTGCCTGGGAGCTAAGCCAGGGTGAACTTGAGCTTGGCAGGCTGTCACCTAGAGCAGGGTGTGTGTGTGAGTACGTGTGTGTGTGTGTGTGTGACTGCCTGTGGGGGCAGGGGAAGGGCCCTGCTAGGTGTGGGCATCAGGAATAACTCCGGTCACAGCTACTTCTCCACTGAGCTGTAGACCTTGGCTCCTGGCCAGGTGTCTGCCTTGAAAAGGGAAAGGGTACAGCTCGTCCAGACTTGCCCACTTAATTGGCCAAGAGGCATCTGTAGGAAATGCCGGGAGAAGAGTATCTGAGGGAGAGTTTGTTCTGAGAGGTGCTGTGGGTGTGTGTGTGGGGGGGGGGGGGCTTGCTTAGGGCTTCTCAGAGGCTCAGGGTGAGGCTTGGCTTCTTACATACCCATCTACACTGTAAGCTGTCCCTGCTGGGCCTACAGGACATGCTGTGGAGGAAAAGACAGAGAGTCCAGTGTGGAGTCCAGGCTGCGTGGCTAGAGCATACCCGCTGACCGCTCTGGGCTTCCACTGGGCCTGGCCTGCTGAGGGCCCTCTCCTCTCTCTCTGAGCCTGTGAGCCCCGGGCCTCTGGCTGCCTTGCCAGTTGTCTCCTCACTTCCCTCTCCCAGGCTGGCCGCTCCCTCCAGGCCTGCCTGGGGGCCTCCCTCCTTCCTTGGAAGGAATGCCCAGGTCTGTTCATTCCTCTGTTGTTGTTGTGACCTCGTTTGGGGTTTTCTTGGTATAAAGATCTTGGAGTGGTTTTTCCGTTTCCTTTCTTAGCTCATTTGATGGGCAAATGGTGAAGTGACTTGCCCAGGGTCACCTGGCTAGTAAGTGTCCGAGTCCAGATTTGAGCTTAGCAAGACTCTTCTTTCTAACTTGAAGCCTGGTGTGCTCTCTGTGGTACTGGCTGGGGCCTGCTCATGCTGGGCCCCTTCCTCCAGCTGGAGGTCTGGCATTCTGTAGGACGCTCGCTCTTTCTGCCTTGAGCTGGTCGGTGCTCTGGTTAGCTCGGGTGGGTCTGGCAGCTCAGGGCAGGGCTGGCTATGGGCTCAGACTGCTGCCCCTCTGCTGGCCTTTGTGGCAGGGGCCCCTTGTCCTCCGTGGGCCTCCCTCCATTTTGTCTGTGAGGTGGACAGGTAGGCTGGGTGGCCTTGAAGGTGCTGTCCAGCTGCTTCTCCCAGGCACATAAGAAATACTGTGGAATTGAACCTGGTTGAGTTGGTGCTTCCGTGGGGAGGCTGGGCTCTCCACCAGGGCTGGCCCTCAGGCTGCCTGTGCCCCGGAACCTTGAGCTTGCTTGTGGCTTTGGGCTGCCCAGTGTTGGGGGGTGCCTTTCCGAGGGGAACCTGACCGTGCACTCCTCAGGGCATCTCTGTTCCTGTGCCCAGATCTGGGGCTCCTTACTTCTCTGGCCTTTCCCCAGGCTCCAGGGGAAAGGCCATGGATGTTGGTGACCTGAAACCCAGGTCCCTCCTCTGAGTCTGTGTTGTTCTGGGCCATGCGGGGCCAGGGGATGTGTGGTTATTATGAAAATGGCCCAGTTGCATTTTTGATCTGCGAGCCCCTAGACTTAAGGTCTTGGCCTGGGGGCCTAGGGCTAGAAGGGGCCCATGGAGGTTATCAAGGTAGCCTCTTCTCTCCTCTCCTTCCCCCAGCATCTAGAGGTAGAAAGGACCCATAGCTGTTGGTTTGTGTTTCTAATTGATAACTGTATTTCAGTATAATTGTTTGTTTTTTTATAACTGTGTGTCTTATTTTGCACATTTAAAAAGAGGATTCTGAGGAGTCTGGACTGAGGGGCAGGATCCCAGAGGCCAAGCCTCTCTGCCCACCCCCCTTTTCCAAGGAGAATATGAAAGCCCACAGAGATTCATAGGCCCACCAGTCTTATGCCTGGAAGGGTCCTCAGAGGCCATCTGGTCTCCTGCCGTCATTTGGCAGGCTGGGAAGCTGAGGTCCAGGGACTTTGCCAGGGTCATAGAGTGGGAAATGTTGGAGAACCCAAGGCCTTGGGGCTCCTTCCCCTGTATGTGACAGCATGTGTTAGGGAGGTGGTGACATGTCCAATTGGGCTCAGCTTGTGCCTCTCTCCAAGTCAGCCCCTCTCAGGCCTGGCCTCTTGGCATCTTCAAAGCCCAGGGCAGTGGCCTCCCTTATTTCTACTCTCTCCCTCTTGAATCAATAGGAATCATTTATTTGTGCTGATTTGTGTGTACTTTGCACGTAATTTATAGCTAGAGTGATCCCTGGCTAGAGCTGTGGGCCTGGAGTCAGGAAGGCCCGAGTTCAGTTGTGGTCTCAGTCTGTTCTGTGGCTGCCGCCAGCCTCAGCATCCTCACCTGTAGAATGGGGAGGTCCCATGTGATAGTCATTGTAAAGAGCTTATCAGCTCAGTGCCCTGCACACAGTAGGCACCATATCAAGGTGTGGCACAGATAGTGGATGTTATTGTGATGTTTATTCTAGAATGTCAGCACCTTGGGGACGGGCCCACTTCTCCCTGTCCCCTTCCTGTCCCTAGACCCTCACAGGGTGTCCAGCACATAGTAGGCCCTTCATACTGGCCTGAGTTGGGGTTGAACAGCTCTCTGAGATGTGTAGGATTTGGCAAGGAGGGGCTGATAGCGGGCATACCCCTCAACTCTGGCTCTGGGTTTTTCAGATGATGATAGAAGTGCCAGGCTTCTCCCCAGTGCTGAGTGACCCAGCTGCCCAGGCCCTGGGCGAGGATGACTGACCATCACGCTGGCTGCTGACCTGGACACACCTGCTGAGCTTGGGGGGCACCTGACCAGCATGAGCTCAGATACAAGGCCTTGGAGTCGGCCTCGAGCCCAGGCTGGCTGTGTGTGCCAGGTCACCTGGTTAGACGGAGCCCCACGTGCCTGATTTGAGGGCTTTCTGTCCTGGATCTCCCAGCAAGGGGTGACCCTGCTCAAGGGGGTGAGGTTGGGTGTTGGGTCAGAGGGCCTGTGGCCCATTCTCAGCTTTCTTCTTTACTGCCTGTGTGACCTTGGACAAGTCCCAAGACCTCTCTGTGCCTCAGTTTCCTTATTTGTAAAACCGGGATTTTACAAACCCCTGGGCCCAGGGATCAACCTCTTAGTGTCTCTAGGCTATAATTTCCTCAAGGACAAAATTAAAAAGGTAGAGTTCTGCCTCTGGGAGCCTAAATCTGAGGGTCTGAAATGACAGCTCTCCCTTGTCCCCCAGACTAGCTCCTCTGCAACTACGTCATCATCCACCTGTCCAGAAAGACTGCGTTCCATTCATCTGGCCACTTGGCACTTCCCTACCCCCTGCTGTGTCAGTGCAGGGGAGGGCTGCCCAGCTACTCCCTGCTCCCTTTGTTCCTGGCCTGGTGCAGGAGAATCTGGGCCTCAGGGTCCCCCAGAACCCCTCCTGCCAGGGAGGAGGGAGGGGGCTGTAGTCTGAGCCTACAGCCCAGCCCACCCTGGGGAGGAGGGGTGCTGTGTGCTTCTGGGGCTCATATATTACAGGCAGGGCCACAGGGACAGAACACACCCTTCAGGAATTAGCTGTCCCACCGATGGAGAGGCCTTGCACCTGTCAGAGCCCCCCCTAGAAGCGGCCAGCTGGAATTGCCCTGTTTTCTTCTTTCTCTCTTGACCTGTGTCCTCCCCCATGTTGAGGGGCTTTTGGCCTGCTGCCCCTCCTTCAGCGGTGGTGACCCTGGTCTGCACAGAGCGTGGACCCTTCCTTGAGGTCTTTACTGACCTTTGACCTTCCTTGGTGCATTGTTACCCCTGGACTGAGTGCTTCTTTCTGTACCCCCTCCTGTAGCCCCCAAGCATCCCTGCCCTGGGCTGGGGACCTGGGGGTCTCAGGGAGGGGGCTGGGTTGGAGCCACCTCCCCCTGATTTTAGGATGAGGAGCCTGCAGCCTGGGGTCCAGCCCATTACTTTCCCCACCCCAGCCCCCAGACAGCTTGCTCACGTTGGAGCATTGGCTTCTGTGAAAGCCACTGTTTGCTGTGAGCCTGGAGTGGCAGCACTCCTATTTTTTTTGGAGGGGGTTAGGCAGGGTAATTGGGGTTAAGTGACTTGCCCAAGGTCACATGGTTAAGTGTTAGTGTCTGAGGCTGGATTTGAACTCAGGTCCTCCTGACTCCAGGGCCGGTGCTCTGTTCACTGCACCCCTGGCTGTTCCTCCTTGGTCACCTTTGTTTTCATCCCTCATTTCTGTCCCTCTTCTGTCTTCCCCCTCCCCCTTCTTCTCATCTTCTTCCCTGTCGCTGCCTGGTTCTTCATGTCTCTCCCCGTCTTTCTGTCTGGGTCTCCCTCTCTTCCTCTCTTGCTCCATCCTGCGTGTCTGTCTGTCTCTATAGCCGTGTTTCTGTTCCTCTCCCTCTGTTTTTGTTTGTGTTTATGTCTCATGCTTGGCATCTTGGTCTGTCAGTCTCTCCTCCCTCCTCTCTCTTTCCTCTCTGTCTCTTTCTGTCTTTGTCTGTCTCTCCCTCTCTCCCTCTCTGTCTCTCTTCTCTCTGTCTCTCCCTCCCTCCCTCCCCTGTTTTTTGTGTATATCTCTGAGTTTTGCCCTGCCCCTCTAGTCTGTCTCCTCTCCTTCCCCCCCTTACCTTCCCTGAAGTCTGTCCTCCTTTCAGGGCCACCTGCCCTGGCATCTCTCTTCTGCCTAGCACTGACTGTTGAGGCCAGCTGGCAAGCCTAATTTTGCGCCCCATATCTCTCTGCCTATCTTCTGGTGAAAAGTTTTCATAGTCAAGAGAAGCCCCTGGGGGCGGCTAGGTGGCGCAGTGAGTAGAGCGCTGGCTGTCGAGTCAGAAGGACCTGAGTTCAGATCCGGCCTCAGACACTTAACACACACAAACAAAAACCTAGCCGTGTGACCTTGGGCAAGTTACTTAACCCCAATTGCCCTAAAAACAAAACAAAACGAGAAGCCCCTGCAGAGGCCCCCGTGTGAGCCCATGTACACACTAGGTGGTGGTGGGCCTAGGGACTCGGGATGGACCCTGGGGGCAGGAGTTTGGACAGTGACCACTGGCTCTCCCTGCACCTGCTTCACTGTGGGCCTGTCCAGGTGCTGGGCAGCGCTCTGCTGCTCACTCAGGGATCCGGGAGGCCCGGACAGTCCGAGCTGTGTCACTAGGACTCTCTTCTGGTTCACTGAGAAGTATCCTGGCTGGGGAGGAGACGTCCAGCTCGGTGGCCGGCTGAGAAGCAGGCAGTCTTCCTCCCTGGCTGCTGTAGCATGGGGCTGGGCCCAGGGGGCTCCGGCCAGGGCCTGCCTGAGAAACTCTGGGCTCCAGGTGAGGTGCAGTGGGTGGTCTGCCCGCTAGGGTCTCCTCTGGGTCTCCGCACACAATAGGTGCCTCATTATTGCTTATTGACTATGGGATGAGAGATTTCAGCATGGAAGGTGCCCGAGAGGTCATACGTGTTGAGAGGTCATACGTGTTGGCGGTTCTTCCCCTGAGATCCGTTGTTGTTTAATGGCTATTTTAATGATGTCTTTCATATATTATACAGTAAAGCCATAGTTGTATATTAAGTTTTATATTACTCATTTGTGCCCTTTGTAATTCTGTGCATTTTATGCATTTACAAATGTGATTCAGAGAAGGGATCCACAGGCCTCATCTGACTGTGAAGGGAATCCAGGGCGCCAAAAGTCAAGAAATGCTGATTGAGGCCTCACACCCATTTTGTAGATGAGAAGCCTGAGGACCAGAAGTGAGGTGACTTTCTCAGTCCCTCTGTATCGCTAGCACTCCATCAGAATGTCAGCTCTCAAGGGACTCTGGCCTGCTGGACTTGGGGTCAAGGAAAACTTGGGTTCCAGGCCTTCCTTTGGCATTGACTAGCTCTTTGACTAATGGAGAGTCATAGGATGCTGCGGGGGGGCCTTCGGAGGTCACTCAGTCCAGCCCTTTCATCTTACAGATGAGAAAACTGAGGCTGGCCTCAGAGCTGGGCTTTTCAGCCTCGGGCCTGTGACTGCAGAAGGGCCTCAGTTTCCTGCTCTGTAAAATAGGTAGGGTAGTAATAACACCCACCTCACAGGGCTGTTGTCAGGATCCTTAGAGGCCTGCATACATAGGAGCTGCTGCTCTCTGCAGCTCCCACCTCTTCCTTCTCCCTTTCCCCCTCCTCCTCTCTTCTCTTCCACCCCCTTCCCTTTCTTCTTTCTCTTCTCCCTCCTCCCCTCTTCCTCCCTTTCTTTATCTTCCTTTTTCTTTGCTCCCTCCTCTTCCTTCTTTCTCCCCTTTCTTCCCCCGCTCCTGCCATGGTCTGCCACCCCTCAAGGTCTGAGTGGGCACGTCTTGTACAGAGAAGTGTGACTGGCCTGGTGAGAGGATTCAAAAACGGCGTCATCAGAGGATTGGTCAAAGGGACTTTTGTTCAACCTGGAGATAAGGGGGGGAGGGGGAAAGGGGGGGGGAGAGAGAGAGAGAGAGAGAGAGAGAGAGAGAGAGAGAGAGAGAGAGAGAGAGAGAGAGAGAGAGCGCGCCCGAGAGCGCCAGACCTAAACCCAGACCCAGACAGATGGAGCTGGATGCTGTCTGGCCTTCCTGGGCTAGGCCCAGGCAATCCAAGGAGGCCTTGAGGAGTGATGGGTGGGACTGGCTTCCTGGCTCTGTGACCTTGGGCCACTCAGAGCTGTCCGTGGCCTCATATGTTCATAGGTCCAATGTCCATTTTTACAGATACCCCCCACCCCCTCCCTAGGCAGGGACTGGAGTGAGGGCGCCCATAGAGGAGGGCCCCGAGGTCCAGGCCCTCCCGTCCTCTGCCCCACGTTGGTTTTCCTGGCCTGGTTGCAGGGCTGGCCCTGTCTTTAGGGAGAAGGAGGCCCAGGGCCGCCAGAGGTCCATGCCTGGGTATTAGGTCAGTCCTGGAGCGTCTTCACATGCCCTCAAAGACACTTGGGCAGCAGTGACCACAGGGCCTGGAGTCTCCTGAGCACATCTGCTGCTTCATTTTAAATGACAAGTGTGTACTGTCCCTGGACTCACTGCAGTCTGGGGGGAGGGGTAAGGTGGACAGAGACCCCTGCCCTCCCCCCACTTCCCATGCTCTTGTGAGCTCTTGTATCATTGTGAATTTGCTGCTGGTCAGCCGACCCAGATGTTTCAAGACACTGAGAACATTGAAGAGGATTTTGTAAGGAGCCGAGAACTTCTGACACTTTATCCCTTTTTTAGAGAAATATGTTTGAGTGGTGGTCGTGAAATTGCCCTGCAAGTGGTCCTGCGGCCCCCCAGCCTGTGCAGTGTCAAAGGGAGGTGTCTGCCTCCTGGGTGAGGGGCTGGGGCTGGGAGGTGCCTGGAGGATGCTCTGCTCTGCTGGGGGCAGGGCCTTAGGGCTAGGCCTGAGTTGGCTCATCTTTGGGGGCCCAGAAGACAGGTCTGAGGCTGGGGAAGAGCTGTGAGCCAGCATTTGTTGGTCTGGGTATGTGTAGTGAGGAAGCCCCCCCCCCCCCCCCCAAGCAGAGAGCAGCCAGAGTGCTCTGGTTCAGATCCCCTTGTGCTGATGGCTACCAAGGCAGGCTGGATGGCTTCCCTCTCCACAGTCATGGACCCGTTTATACCTGGCTTGTAGGTGTACTGGGAGCTCTGGGTGCCGATGTCACGGCATGGGTACTTTGGGGTAAAGCTGGGGCAGGCCCTGCCCTCAAGATAGGTGGGCTTCAAGGACGAGCCTGGGTCCTCAGAGGGCCCAGGATGGCCACTGGCCAAGGCCTGGCTGTGGAGTGGCAGGGCGTGTGGGAGGGGAAGGCCTTGTTACTGTGACACCCCTGGGAGGTCCGGTGCTGTCCAGGTGTGAGCTGTTAGTCTTATTGGACATGATGTTAATGATTATGGCGGGGCAGCCTGCTGGGTCTGGAGTCAGGGAGACGGGAGTTCAAATCCTGCCTTAGTCGCTCCGTGTCTGTGAGGCCCTGGACAGGTCACTGCTGCCTGTCTCAGTCTCCTCATCTGGGAAAAGGGCATGTGAGGTCACATGTGTGGGCCGCAGGCGGCAGGGGCTGCCCAGGGGCAGCTGATCCTGGCATTAACGATGCCATCTCTCTGCCACCTTCTGGGACTTAGATTTAGTGCCCATGGCCCTGCCTTTGGGGGCAGTCAGTCTGGCTGAGGAGGCACTGCTGCTGCATAGAACAGCTCGGGATTCATCAGGCAGCAGGCCGAGGATGGTCTGCCTCAGTGGGGGAGAACCAGGCGACTGTGACCACCCAGCCCCGCCACTAGGCTCTGAGAGCTGATTGATGCTCAGGGCGGTGGGGGGCCATGTGTTGTCTGACTCTGGAGGCAGAGGGTTTGGGTGTAACCTTGGGAAAGCCTCTGAATTTCCCCAGGCCTCAGTGTCCTGATCCATAGAATGGGGGCGGTCCTGTGGGGCCCCTGCTCTGGCCTCAGTGCTCTCTGTAAGGTGGCTGCTGGCCTGGACCCCTCTGCTCCCCCTCCCTGGGAGGCCGCCCCCCGGGAGCCCTGCTCAGCCAGCATTCTTTGAAGGCTGCCCAAGGGGGCAGCTGGAGGAGCCGCCGTGTCAGTGGAAAACTATTTCTTCCCTGAGCATTTCCAGTAAAAGCTGCTGTGACTCCTCTTGTTGCTCCCATGTTGTCTCTGGCCCTGGGAGAGCAGGGGAGGCTGGGGGAGGGGGGGACAGAAGGGCCCCAAGAGGCCCCTTCTTTCCCTGTCTCCTGCTTAGAGGTGCCCATGATTCTCTTCTCTGGGGGTGTTCTCTGACTCAGGACATTTCCATGACAATGGGGCCTTTGTTGGGGGCCTTGTTCCGGGCCTGCAGCCTGTGCCCCTGCCCAAGCGCATAATTCCCTGCTCCTGACTTCATAATCGGTACCGGGCTGCCCTCCTGCAGGGGATTACAGCTCCATGGGAGGTGGGCCACCTCCTGGGCCACCTATCCTGCCTTGGGGAAAGTCAGGCCTGGCTTGGTTTTTATTCCTTGTTCTCGGGGCCCAAGGGTTTGGCACAGGTGCCGGTGACCCTTTAAATCGATCTGTGTGGCCCGCTTGAGAAGTGGGGGGTGGGCTCCATCCCCTGCCTCTGATACTTGGGATCTGAGCTCTAGAACTCCCTCACCCTTCCCTTTGTAGATGAGGCAGCTGAGGCCCAGACAGGGTAAGGCGCTTGTTACATGGGAAGGCCTTTATTCCAGCCCTCTCATTGTACAGAAGGAGAAACGGAGGCCCAGGGAGGTTAGCTGATTTAGGGCGGTCTAGACAGACAGGGGTCCTGAGGGCCACAAACCACAAACTTGATCTTTCCCCCCCACTTTCTGATAACTGTATTCTAGCATAACTTGTTTCCTTCGTGATCTCACATATTGTTGTCTGTGCATTTAAGAATGTGATTGTTCCCTAGGTTTTTAAAGGGGTTCAGGGCATAGAAGAGGTTAAGAGAAGAGCCGAGCCAGTTGTGGAACTATTAGGCACTTGCTGTTTGCCAGGAACTGTGCTAAGCCCTGGGTATGCAGAGAAAGGCCAAACCCCCTGCCCCAGGGCATTAGGGGAAATAGCCAGAATTTGGAATAGTGGATCCTAGCTTGGAATCCCAGATCTTGAGGCCCCCCAGAGCTCTCCTGAGATCAGGAGCCAGGGGTCCTGCTGGAACATTGGTCTCCAGAGAGGCTTGTTCCATGGTTGAGAGGAGGCCAGGCTTCTCTGGGCCTTCTCCTGCTCCCGCTCCCTTGCCCTCTTTCCCCCTGGCCTGAGTTTGCAGACTCTCTAATCCCACTTGAAATTCCTCCCCTCGCCTTTCATCCCTTGGGGCCCCAGCAGGGTAAGACCAAGGCTCTGAGGCAAGGTCACTTTTAAAGGGGACAGTTGGGGGGGTTCCTCTCTTCTTCCTTCTCTTCCTTGGGAATTCAAGGGTTTTGATTGGCGTGTGTGTTGTGTGTGTGTGTGTGTGTGTGTGTATGTGTGTGCAAGTGTGTGTTTGTGTGGATGTGTCTATGATGTGTATATGTGTGTATTTGTGTGTGTGTTGTGTGTATGTGTTTGTATGTGTGTGCAAGTGTGTGAATGTGTGTGTGTTGTGTATGTGTATTATGTGAATATGAGTGTGAGTATGTGTGAGTGTGTATCTGAATGTGTGTGTGTGTGTGTGTGTGTGTGTGTGTGTGTGTGTAGGGGGCAGCCTCCTCCTTCTGCACCCCCTCTGCCCTGCTCTGCCCTGCTCACTTGGCCTTCCTGGGCCTTCCCCAAGGCCTCTCCGTTTATGGAGACGTCTTGGACCCTAGATGGCAGAGGTGACCGTAGTTTCGCACTTGGCTCCTAGATGCATCTGTTCATTAACAAACCACTGAAGAACTCATTATTAGAAGAAGTCACATGACAAAGTTGGGTCTGAAGGACCCCAGTTCGAATTTCACCCGCACATTTGCTGTGCTCTGTGGCCCAAGGTAGGCCACAGCTTAGGAGCCAGACCTCGGAGGCCAGTCTAGCTCAACCCCAGCCCCTGGCCCCTTCCTCCCTCACTTTCTCTGCCCTTTGGTGTCTGGCCTGCCCTCTCCGTGTGGGCTGCTAAGTCCTTTGTCCCCAGTCAGACTGTGCTCCCTTCCAGGGGGGAGGGTGGTGGACAGCAGGAAGGCCTGGGCTCCAGTTCAGATCCTGCTTCCATATACTTCCTAGCTTTGTGACCCTGGACAGGTCACTTCACTTTCTTTGAAATGGGGTCAAGGACAGAACTAGGAGCAGTGGGCAGAGATTGTGAAGAAGAGCCTTGAGGCATCAGTGTTGGGAAGATCTTCCCCATGAGAGTCAGTGAATCCCATCCTGGGAGGTCTCCAAGCGGAAGCTGGATGGCCTCCAGTGGAGCCTGCCCTGCTGGGGCTCTGTGCTGCCCGATTGGATGCTCCTGCCCTGTGGGCCTTGGAGACTCTCTGGCAAACCTGGAGTGACACTCAATGCTGCTGCCGATGTCCTCCTGGATCCCCAGTAATGGGTCCCGGGCTCTTTAGAGAGTCCAAGACAGAGCCTCTGGGAGGGGAGACCGTGTGTGCACAGATGGAGACTGAGGGGGTCATGAGTGCGAGGCCGTGGGAGGGAGAGTCTGGCACAGGAACATCAACCAGGGATGGAGTCCAGAGTGGGGATGAGGAGAACATGGAGGTAGGCATGGAGGCAGGCAAAGGAGTGGAGGCTGGAGATGAGAGCTGTGTCTGAGGCCAGAATGCCTGGGGCTGTTCCTGAGCTCAGGAGGGGCCAGGCCAGCCCCGGGCTTTGGCCTCTGTCTGGAGGATGGGCTGGAGAGGGGAGGAAGGCGGGTGGGTTGTTAGGCAGAGGCAGGGGTAGGCTGGGTTCATGGGGTGAGAGCTGCATGGGGCCTGATACCCTGGAGCAGAGGGGGTGTGAGTGTTGGCAAATCTCTCAGCGGATCCTCTGCTGGAGGCCGGTGCCCTGCCACAGTGCTCCTGGGGCTGATGCCCGCCTGGCATGAGGACTTCTTTGCCTCCCAATTTTACAGGGACCCACCTTAGAAGAGGACCTGGTCAGCAGTTATGAAGCACCTACTGTATACAGAACTTGGAGAAACCGCCATCCCTGGCCTCAGGGTGCTTCCCTCCATCCTGTCCCCCTCAGCGGCCTGCCCAGGCTTCCCCCAGCTGCGCACTGAGTAGGCGGCACCTGGTGTTTCTTCCTGTCCTGTCCCAAGGGCAGGGACAGTCAGAGGGGACTGGTCAGTGCTTGTTGGCTGATTGATAATGGGGCAGGGCCCAACATTGAGAGTGAAGCAAGAAGGTCCTTTTTTAAGCAGCCGCCTTGTAGGATAAGTGGGGCGAGGGTTTGTTTGCTCCATTTCACAGATGTGGAAACAGACCCAGAGTGGCTAGGAGGAGTTAAGCGTCAGAAAGTTTAGGCTGCTCCCTGTCTGGTGCCTAGCAGAGAGCCATTACATAGTAGGTGCTTAATAAATGCTTGGGGAATGGCATCAGGCTTTGTTTTCAGCTTCATGTCTCCCCAGGGCTGAGGATTCAGGAGTGTTTGAGTTGAGGTAGTGGAGTCAGAGATCTGAGTTCAAATCCTAGAGAGGGGGAGGGGGAGACAGAGAGAGGCAGGCAGAAGAGGGAGGGGAGGGAAGGAGATGGGGTGGGGGGGCGGTTGAGGAAAGGCTGCAGAGAGCACTGGATTTGGAGTCAGCGTTTGAGCTCCAGTCCGGGCTGCCACTCACTATCTTTGTGACCTTGGATAAGTAATTTCCTATCTCTGGGCCTCACCTGTAGTGTAAGGGGGCTGGACTAGTCCAAAGGGCTTGCGCAGCAGGGGGGCACTGGCTGTGCTGGGTCTGAGCGGGGTCCCTGGAGATGTCTGGTGGGCAGCCCGAGGCTGCTGGCCTCCGCTCCCCCAGCTGCGTCCCTTGGCCCTCTCTCCCAGCGGGTCAGTGCACAGATGTTCCCCCTGGCTCCCAGGGTTCGTGCCCGTTTCACAGATGAGATTCCACTCAGCTTCTGCGGGAGAGAATGTTACTGGTTACCATTAATGGGCAGCAGTGGCTCTGCAGATGGAGCCCTGGGCCTTGAGTCCGCAAGACCTGAGGGCAAGCCCAGGATCAGACACTGCCTACCAGTGTGACCATGGACAAGTCACGCCATCCTGCTTGCCTCAGTTTCCTCATCTGTAAAATGAGCCAGAGAAGGAAATGGCAAATCCTTCTAGGATCTTTGCCAAGGAAGCCCCTCATGGGGTCATGGAGATTCAGACAGGATTGGAACAGCTGACCAACCATTACTATTAGCCTTTTAAATGAACTTCATAGTTCATTATACAGCAAGGCCTGGGCCCGTGATTTCAGTGGTCAGGGGTCTCCTCTCCTGATTCAGGCCAGTGTCTGCCCCAGTAGAGGGGGAGGGTCTTTTCTTTCCTCCGTCCTCACTGACAGGTCCTTAGCCAGCTCAAGTAGTAGAGCTGAGACTTCAAGTCTTACGCCCGAAGACCTGGATTCGAATCCCGTCTCTGCTCCTCAGTCCTGGTCTATGCTCCGGGCAGACCTCCTTGGACTCCTTATCTTTGCCTCCAGCTTCAGTGTCTCTCCCAGCACCCTGTGCTATGAGAGCGTCAGCTCCCCGAGGGGCAGGGACTGGGTCAGAGGCATGTTTGCCAGGGTGCCTTTCCTAAACGCCCCGTAAGGGCCCCCATTTCCTCCTTGTGACTTTGCATCCCAGTGCCTGGTGCCACGGGCAGCAGCTCCCCTCAGGGACCGTGCCCTGGCCAGCTGCCTGCCCAGGACACGATGGGGGCCCAGCGCTTCCCCCAGCAGAGCCAGGGGAAGGCCTTGACTCACAGCTGGTCTGATGGGTCCTGGGTGATGCCGGCCTAATGGTCTGCTCAGGCCAGAGGCCTTTGTCCTTCAGAGCCAGGAGGGGCTCCTGGGACAGAGCCTGGGGCTGGCCCCCATGGCCAGTGGCTTGGGGTACATGGGCAGAGTCGGGAAGACCTGAGTTTGGCTCCTGCCATGCTGTGTGACCCTGGGCCAGGCCCTCACTCTCTGCCTGTTCTCCTCTGCTGTAAACTGGGGATGGGCATTGCACCCAACTGCTGTCATTGTTGTGGAGGGCCCGGGGATGCCTGTGAAGCCTGTGCCAGGCCCAGAGCTGGGCTCATGCTGCTCTGTTCTGTTCTCACATGTGGACTGGGCTCCTGCTGAGTGGCCTCTCCCTGTGCTTGAGCCTCTGAATGAGAGGGAGCCAGGGATGGTTGTGGAGGAGGTGAGGGCCAGGAGCGTGGGAAGGCTGGCGAGGAGAGGAAGACAAGGATGCAAGGCAGCCTTTTAGGAGGCTCTTAGATAGTCCAGGGGGAGAGGTGACAGGCCTAGCCTGAGGGGCTGGCAGTGAGACGCCCTGGAGGGCCACTTCAGTTAGGAACCCAGAGGGCATCACAGGTAGCCGGTTGCTAGGAACCTTGCTCTGCAGCCCAAAGGGAGGTCATCCAGCACAGCTTCCCCCCCATTTACAGGTGGGGAAACTGAGGCCCACTGATTGTATGAAATCACAGATTAACTGGGAAGATGCCTTGGAGGCAGTCTGGTCTAACCCTACCACCCATTCTTACAGAGGAGTAAACTGAGGCCCATTCCACCCCAATAAAATTAAATCATTCATAGCAGAAATTAGTCTGGCCTGTTCTCACATTAAAACAGAATATTTTCCATATTATAATTTGTTTTCATTTGCATGCTGAAGAGGTAGAATGTCTGCGTGGTTATCTCCAGAGTCATTTCTAAGATGTCCCTGGACTCTGTGTCAGAAGGACTTGCACCTGTCTCTTAGGATCATGGCCTAGCTCATGGCCCCCATTTTATAGACAGGACAGTGGAAGTCAGAGGGGAGGAGCCCTGCACCTTCCTTGAAGCCTTCTGGGAGAAGCCAGGCAGGGGAGAAGGCTTGGTGCTGTCAGGGACAGTGCTTCCTCACTCACTTGGCTCTTGGTGTGGCTTACTCATGGAGTGGCTGGGTGGGTCAGATTTACCAGGCAGGGCCAGAGGGAGGGGACATGGGAGCACCATGGGTCGCTGTATCCTGGCTGGAGAGAGCCCCAGGAGGGATCAGAGAGGTGGGCGCTGGGGGGGCATAGCCCAGGCAGGGAGGGTCCCCTGCTCTGCCCCAACAGCGGCCTCTGTCTTCTCCATCCGGGACTGGCCAGTGGCTGCAGGCTGATCCCTGCCAGTATCTTCTGAAATCCCAGAGTCCTGCGGTGTGGGAGGGGGAGGAGGGAAGTGGAGGGCTGAAGAGTAAGGGGAGACAGCTTCGCCCAGACGTTCCCAGACAGTTCCTGAGTGTCACCTGTGGTGTGGCCTGGGCTGAACTTTTCTGGAGAAACTCAGGAAGGCTTTTATGGAGATGACTAAACGGGCCAGTCCTCTTGTGGGCCAGGCACGAGGGCACAGAAATGGAAATAAAGAGCGGGCCCTGCCTTCAGCCTCGCTTGGTTTCCTCCTGTGCAGACTGGCCAGCCTTGGAGGAACCCCCAGTTCTGGGATCTGGTGATCTGGGGTTTTAAAGCTCGTAGGTAGGAGGCCCAGAGAGCCGTGCCCTCAGGCCTCCTGGTCTTCCAGCTCCAGTGATTCAATATCATGGGAGGTGGGAGGGAACACTACCTGTCTGATGAGCTGTGGGGGGAGCAGCAGGCTCCCTCTCCTCCGAAGCCCTGGGTTTCCTGGCAGATGAGTCAACAGAAGATCTTGGCAGGGAGATGCTAACACTAAGAAATGGGGGGCTGGGGGCTGGTGCAGGGGAAGCTTCGCCTGCAAGGGAGGGGCCTGGAGAAATCTGTGCTGGGATGTTTTTTTTTTGCTCCCCAGCTGTCATTAGCATTCACAGTGACATTTCCCCCTTAGCTCACAGTGTGGATTTTCCAAGCACAGACTTGAGAAGAGGCCGTCCTCAGCACTGTCCAGCCGGGATAGGTGGCCTTCCTCTGCCCAGATTCACAAGCCAAGGCATCGGCAGGGGGCCGGAGGCGAGCTGCCATCTCTGTGTATGTAGTGGTGGAGTAGGAGGGTGTGCAGCAAGGAAGGCGGCCTCCTCCCGCCCCTTGCCCAGCATTGTATCTCTGTACCAGAGGTTTTGGCTGTTGGGAAGCCGCCAGGAATTCAGCTGAGCTCTTCTTTCACTGTTCCCAGGAATAAAAAATGTAGTCTAGGACCTAGGCCTGGAGCTGGCAGGGTCCTCCGAGGCCATCTAGTCTGACCCTCCCTCATTTTATAGATGAGGAAACTGAGGCCCAAAGGAGTTTGAGTGACTGGCTCAAGGTTCAAGTGTGAGAGGATTTGAACCCAGGGCCCATGACTCCAGAGCCAGACTACTTCCTAATTTTTCCTAGAATATGGGCACCTCTGTTCCCTCGGTGGCATGGCAGAGGGATAAGGAAGTCAGGAGCCAGAGGGCAGCTTTAAACTGACCAAAGGCCTCAATTCAGGTTATTGAAAGCCCAGGCAGATGGGAGCTCTGACCCCTGAGGCAGATGATGCTCAGGTCTCCTAGAACCAGGGGAGTGTCTTCTACCTGCCTCCCTTCTTTCTCCCATTAATCTTAAGCATTGAGCGGCCCAGCTGGAGAGGCGGTGTGGCGTGGTAGGCAGCGCTGTGGGTTGAGCTAAGAAAGCTGAGCCGTGAGCTTCCTCATCTGTCCTGCGACGACGGCATTGGGCTCTGGCCTCCAGGTTCTAGTCCTAAGTCAGTGATTCTCTGAACCAGGATCCTTCTATCTCCAAGGCTGAAAGTGGTGTTTGATGGTGGAGGGAGAAACCAGGCCCAGCCTTTTAGGCCAAAGCTCTGATGGTCAGGGTGCCCAGCTGGCAGACCTTGTGGCCTCCCTCGGGCCCTTTGGCCTTGCCCCAGAGGGTCTCCATACACTCCCTTCCTACCCCCAGCCCAGAGCCCTTCGTCGTTGTCTTCTTCCTCCTTCCTTCTTTCACCCTGTTTTTTACAAAGAAACTAGCTGTTTAAAAGACCAGATGGAGGATCAGTGTCTAATGGAAAACACGTTCCTCCTGGGGAGCTCGTAACTTAATGGTGGAGAACCAGGGAAAATCAAGTCAAGTGTTTGCAAAGTGCCGAGAGAAGGGAGCGCGTCACCTGTGAAGCCCATTGGCCTTGGCCCTCCTTCCTCGCAGGGCTTTTTGTTTCTCTCCTTTCTCCCTGCCCCCACCCCCTTTGGTCTAAATAATTTTGAAGAGAGCCAGCTGTGACTCTGTGGCAAACTGTGCCGGCAGGTCTGGCCACAGTTCAGTGAACACAAATGTACCAATTAAATGGGAAGCAAACAGAAAAACCCGATTTTGTGCCTGTCCCTTGTTCCCTGGCTTTCATCTTGGGTTCTGTCTGTTTGGGGCTGGGCTCAGGATGGAAGGAATAGGCTTCCGCCACCGGAGGAGGGCTGCCAAGGAGGCCTTTCCCAGTGGTAACTGCGCCAAGCGGACGAGGACGGCGAGGTGATCTTGGGACGGAGTCTGACAAATGGGAGAGGTTTTCTGCCATCTGGACTGAGCTGTCTAGTAGAATGTAAGCTCCCTGAGGACAGGAATGACTTCACTCTTTGTCTTTATATTCCCATCACATAGTAAATATTGGCTAATTTGATCTCCCAGGTGTGAGGGTTCTCTCCAGGGGCATGCAGGTTTAACAACCAGCTCCTGTTAGGGCTCTTTCCAGGTGGCATGGGCATACATTTAACAACCAGATCTCTAGGAAAGAAAAGGAGCCACAATTTTAAGTTTAATCTGTGTTACCATCATTTCTTCTGGTTGCTTTCTTTTTTTTTTTTTTAAAGCAATTGGGGTTAAGTAACTTGCTCAAGGTTACACGGCTAGTCATTATTTATGTGTGGGTGCTCATTTTCTGAGGCCGGATCTGATCTCGGGTCATCCCAACTCCGAGGCCGGCGCTCTTACTCACTGCGCCACCTAGCCGCCCCTTTAGGGCAATTGGGGTTAAGTAACTTGCCCAAGGTTACACGGCTAGGTTTTTTTTGTTTGTGTGGATTAAGTGTCGGAGGCCGGCTCCGAACTCAGGTCCTTCTGACTCCAGGGCCGGTGCTCTATTCACTGCGCCACCTAGCCGCCCCTTCTGGTTGCTTTCTTGAGTCTCTACAGAAAAATCAAGATGTGATCTGTAGCATTGGGCCTTCCCCGAGGAGACGTTGCTCAGCCTGGCCTCAGCACCCCGTGGTGTGTTCCCTCCCTGGCCTGTCTGCTGTTTACTGTCTGTATACGCGCTTTATCCCCTCAATAGAACATTAGTTTGATGAGGGCAGAGACTTTTATTTTTTCTTTTATATTCCCAGAGCCTGGCACAGTGCCCAGGCCCCTGGTTGGTGGTGCCCAGTGTTTGTTGGATTGAGTGGGTTTGGCGCAGCTCTCTCTGGATAGAGGGGAATGATAATGATAGATGGTTAGATGTTTGGCCAGGGAAAAGATGGCCTGCCCGCACCCCCTGGGGCAGGGGGATTGTGAGGATAGTGCAGGGTAAAGTGCTTTTTTCATGACTTAGCGTCATACACCGATGTGTATGATAGCTGGAAGGTTCTCGGACTCAAGGATTTAGAGCTGGAAGGTGTCCCCAGGTTGTCTGGTCCAGCCCTGTTATTTAGCAGTGGAAAAATCTAATGAAGTGAGTCGCCCGAGGAAGCCCAAAGGCTGACAGCGGGTCAGCGGCGTGGACCGCGTGGGAGTCCTCCATCTCCTTCCACCTGGGCTGTCTGATGATGCGTTCTTCAGGGGTATCCATAACCAGAGTCATCAGGGTTTCTTTCCCAGTTAGGAAGACGCCAGGTCAGATGAGTGAGGTTGGAGTTCTGTAAGAATGCAGTGTCCTATTCCGGCGTCAGACTGATCTGTGGGACACACATCTCCTGCCAGGAAACCTCATGGGCTTTTAAGAGCTGGGGGCTGGGGACTGCGGGTTGAGTGACAGTTGGCATCATAGGTTATCAATTAGAGCTGGGAGGGACTTTGTCCACACCTTCCCATTTTATAGCTGAGTAAGGCCTGGTCCAGAGAAGTTAAGTGACTTTACCCACATTAGGAAAATATTAAATGGTAGGGCTAGGATTTGAACCCAGATCCAGCAGAAAATTGTAGATTTAGAGATCCTGGCCCATCTCCTCCTTCTGATTTGAGGACGAGGCCTAGAACATTCTTTCCACTGTTCCACATTTTCAGCCCATTATTGTCCCTGCCTTACCCCTGTTCTCATGTAGACCAAAACCAGGGAGAAGGGTTGGCCACATGGGGGATCCCCTCAGTGTGCCTAAGACAGGGCTGGTGCTGCTCCATCTGCCAGGAGTCTGTATTGATTGTGCAGAGGCAGAAGGCCTGCTGGGCCTTGAAGGATAGCAGGAGCTTGCCTTAGGGCGCAGAAGGCCCTACTTATATTAACCCTTGTGACCCAGCACCCTGACTATCCCCCTTTTACAGAAGAGGAGACTGAGGCATCAGAGTGTGTGTGTGAGAGGTAGGACAGTGTGTCTCCCCTCCCCTCCCTGGTTTTGTAGTGTTCACATTTCCCAGCAATCAGAGTAAAAAGAATCATTAGCATGTGAACCTCCCTGGGACTCCTGAGGGAGGGTGGAGATGCCAACTGGGAAGGAGGCAGTGGCTGAGATCAGTGGGGGTGGAGGGGCTGGGAGTGTCGCTTCTTGGGCTTCCTCCTTGGAATCCTCCAAATGCACTCGGGCTTTTGTCCTCGTGACATAAATAATCAGAACTCTGGTCTTTGCTGAGCTGGGAAATTTGTTTGGCAAAGGCATCTCTGGGGGCCAAGGCCTTGGGTTTCATTGATGCAGTGCAGACGTCAGAGGGGCTCTGGGAGCCCTGCAAGGCTTTGAAAGCTCCCTCTCCGGTGGCTTCTGGCTGGGGGTCATTGCTGTGCTGGGGCTGTGGGCTGGGAGCCTTTCGTGGTTGGCTGTTCCAGCTCTGGGGCATTTCCAGGTGGTGCGCCCTCTGTCAGTTTTAGGGGGAGGGGAGTAAGAAAATTAGCGGGATCATTCGTGTTGACAGACAGTTTATTTGATGCACATGCTTGTACCTCCTTTCCCAGGCTAGAGTTCTGAAGCAAAACTCTCATCTCTGACGTTTCCTGCCTCCCACCGCCATCTTTGGGGAGCTTGCCCCAAAAGGGAAAAAATAAAAATGATGACAACGTGGTATTTCTGTAGCCCCTTGGGCAGAGGGAAGGAAGGGAAGGTGGGGGTGGGGCGAGACAGGCGCCAGCTTTGGGATCCTTGAGATCCATGTGCAGGCCGCAGGGAGTGTGTCCTCAGGATAGAAGGCATGAGAATCTGTGACTTTGGTGATGAGGGTGAGGCAAGCAGGGCTTGGCCCAGGGCATGAGCGTTAGGGGTTGTGGGGAGCTCTGCCCTGCACAGAGGGGGCAGCTGCCTCTGGAGGGCCACCTTGCACACTGTGGATTTCTTTCCTTCCCCAGCCCACCCCCATCCCCATGGTGTCCCCCCCGCCCAGCTTAGGAAGCTTGGTCGGCATGGGTGGCATTCATTTATTCTCTCCCTGGTGGCACTCTGCCTGTGAGGCTGGCAGGGTGCTAGGCTGGGGGCCTAGGCTGGGGGCCTAGGTGGGGTCAGGCCCTGTGCCTCTGGAGTGGGCGGCCCCCGCCTCAGTTTAATAATCTGTCAAGTGGAGATGGTTGCAAGGATCCAAAAAAAAAAAAAAACGCCCAGCACATCACATCCATAGCTTCAGCTGGGTGGTGGCCGCCAGCGGGGGTGGGAGGACTGTGGCTAGGCTGGTGCCTCTGTCACTGCTGCCCCCATAGGTGAGTCTTCATAGGCCAGGAGGGCGTGGGTGGGCAGGTGGTCATCTGGGGTCTCCTTTGCCATCATATCTTGCTGAAAAACAATAACAAGACCCAGATCATCCCCCACTTCGGGTTACTGGGAATGTTGGTGCTGGTGAGAAAGGACCAGCAGGCATCCTCCACCCAGCCCCCTTGAGGACAGTTCTCCTGGGCAGCCCCTCTGTAGCCACCCCTCTTGGCTCCCAGCTCCATCCTCTGGGGGCAGGTGGGCAGGGCTGATCCTTCTTCTCCGGGACAGTTGGCCGTGAAGATGGGACAGCCGCAGCCAAACAGCCCTGCGTTCTTCAGGGGGCCCTTCTTGCCCCAGATTTGACGCCCTTCCCCTGCCTGTCACTTTCCTCTGGATGTTCTGGCTTATCTCCGTCTTTCCTCAAAGGCCGTACAGGCTGCTGACCCGGTCTTCTGATGCAGGCTTGTTACAGGGGAATTTGTGTCAGCCTGGTTCTCGTCCCCCAGGGCAGACTGTGATGGTCTCAGCCTTCTCAGCTGCAGTATCCATGCTGTTAACTTGTGTTGAGCTTGGAAGCCACTAGAAGCCTCAGATCCTTCTCCAGGAAGCTTTTACTCACTCTGAAATATGACAGGGGATGAAAGGGCGGGGCTGAAGCAGCTGTCAGGCTTCGGCGCCTGCATGGTCCTGGTGGGTTCTGAAAGCCTGTCTCCTGGGCCTCAGACATGTTTCCCTTGGTGCCCCTGCGGGAGGCAGACCTAGTGTCACTTTTAGGTTTAATACAAGCAGGGCAGGGGAGACCTTCCCAGCAGTTGGGCTTCCTTTTCCTCCAGTTCTGTAAGCAGGGGAAGGCAGGTGGTTCTCACATTGGCATTGTTGTATGTGGAAGGGTTTCCTATTCAGGGAAATGAGACCCCTCCAGGCCTCTGGAATTCTGTGATTCTGGGTCCTTTTCCTAAGCTATGTGTCTATGGGCAAGTCAGTAAGCCTTTCTGAGCCTCAGTTTCCTCATCCGACAAATGGGAGTAGATTATGGGATTGTCTGTCCTAGTTGGGCCTTCTAGTGCAACGCTTCTATCTTACAGATGAGGAAAATAAGTCCCAAAGAGGGGAAGGGACTTCTCCAAAGTAGCAGATAGCGACTCATGGAGGCATTTGCACCGTTCCCCCCGCAGTGGGCTGTCCTTGGAGAAAGGCTTTGTGCCCTTGAGATGAAGTCTAAGGTAGTGTCTCCAGGGTTTTGTCTGCTTCTCTGGATGGCAGAACCATTTATCAAGTGTTTACTCTGAGTCTGGTCCTGTATGGACCTCTGGCCATAGATGAAACAGCTCCTGCCCTCCAGGGCCTTGCATTCTGAGGGGGAAACAACTAGAGACGGGGCAGGCAGCATGCTGGGGCCTTTGCTACCGGGGGCTCAGGCTGAGTGCAGTGAGCATCCCTGGTTTCCTGTCTGCTCCCCTGCTCCTCTTCTTTTGAGGAAGTGGCTCTGGGTAGGGTCTCCCCTCTTGTGCTATGTGGGAGGGTTTGGGGTAGGGAGGTGGTCTCAGGCTGGCTTTCCCAGGCCCCCCATTGATTGGGAGGTGAGGGCAGGGGGCCAGCTGAGTCCTGGAGAAATCGGATCTGGGCATGAGTCAGAGACCGGAGGAGAGAGCCTTGAGCAGAGGCCGGGTCAGTGACACAGCAGACTGGCTTGGAGGAAGCCCCAGTTTTCCAGCTGTGACCGCCTGGGTGGCATGAAGGGGTTTGTCGGACCACTCTGTACCAGGGCAGGATCCAGGGTGAAGGGAAGAGGAATTAGTGCCAGTCTGAAAGTCCTATCTGCTCATCTCTTCCCCAGGTGCCCTGCCCCTCAGGAAGCCTGATGTCCCCTTCACCCTCCTGTCCCAGACCATTGGGAGGTTTCTCATGGGTTTGTCCTAAGTCATCTGGGGTGAGGGGAGGACACCAGGCCTTAGATCAAGGGCTGGCAGCGACGTCAGAGTCCAGCCCTGAGGCTCTGAGGTTGAGGGTTGAGGGTCCTATGGCTGGTGTGGCCCATTCCCATAGCCGGGGTTTGGGGAGGCTATGACCATGGAGCCGGGGAGAGCAGCAGTGTGCGTCCCCACCGCCTGTTCAGTGCTTGTGCTCCCTGAATGTTAAGCCACATGCCCCTGGGTTCAGTCTTGCCTCTGACCCATAGAGGTCTGGGTCTGTCTTTGGCCTGTCCATGGCTCTCCCAGATCCTAAGTTGTAGAAGGGGTGCCAATTTGTCTTGGTGATGGGTCATCTCCTCACTGGGACTTTCTACACTGAAAAGGTCATGGGTACAGTGTGGTGCCCACCCCCAGATGAGGAAAATTGGGCTGTGCGATCTTCCCATCCTGAGAAGAGATTTCACTAACATCAGGCTTCGCCCCCTGAGCCTCCCAGGGTATGAAATCTCTCCAGGCTTTCTCTGTATGCCCAGATGGGCCTCTCAGGCAGGAGAAGACTGGGCAGGAGGAGGGGGGGGGGATGAAAACAGACTGGCTTCCACCAGCGTTGACGTGGTCCCCACTCCTGGGTGGGGCTTCGTTGGGGGTGGGCGTGCCAGGCTGGGGCACAGTGTGCCTGAGGTAGAGGGCACAGGGAAGGGCCCATGACTGAATGAAAAGACGTTTTGTTGTCCAGTCGCGTCCGACTCTTGGTGACCCCATCTGGGGTTTTCTTGGCAGGGAGGCAGGAGTGCTTGGCCATTTCCTTGTCCAGAAGGCATTCATTAAGCGCTTCATGCGTGCCAGGCACTGTGCTCTCATTAGCGGTTGCTCTGATAGATGGCCACAGCCAGTGGCAAATCAGGAATGCTGTCCCCATTTCACAGAAGGGAAAGTGGAGGCTTAGAATGCAAGAGACTGCTCCGAGGTCACACAGCTACGAAGGGGGAGAGCTGGGACTCTTGTTCTTGAAGCCAGGGGCCTCCTACTACTAGTGCCTTCCCTTCATTTCCAGAATCAGTTCTCTACTGGGCATCTCCCCCATTAGAATGCCAGTTCCCTGAGGGTAAGGACTGTCTTTTGCCTCTCTTGTGTCTCCAGCCCTTAGCACTGTCCCTGGCACATAGTAGGTGCTTGGGTCTTGAAGCACGATTGAGGGGAGAGGGAAAGGAGGGGGTCTTCCCCTCCTCTCTGTTCTTGCTTTCTCTCTCCTGGAGCTTCTACTTTCAGCCCCGGGGATAGCGGGGTAGGGGCACCCTGCCTGCCCTTTCCCGGCATGCTTCTGGGAGGGTCCTGGCAGGCGGGGTGAGCCCTAATCAGGCAGGTGGGCCCATGCACTTCCCTCCCTGAGTCTCTCTCCTTCATTTTCCGTGCTGACCCACCTTGGCTCATTGCCCAAAGCCAAGCATCTCATGTTCCCTGTCTGTGTTGAAATTGGATGAGCCAGGATGGAGACAGATGACCAGGGCTGATACCCGCGAGCTGATGACTCTCTTGTAAATTTCCAGTTTGAGGGATGGTGGCGGTGAGGGGCTGGGAGGAGGGGGAGGGGAGGGGGCCTAGCTGAGGCAGACCAGCACAGGCTGGGTGCAGATGGAGGAAGCTTCCCCGCTCCAGGCCGGCAGATGGGGAACAGGGACACTTGAGCCTTTGCCCACCCATGGAGGGAGGACCAGGCCTTGCCAGGTAAGCTGTGTGGGTGCTGGCTTTACTTAGCCTCCCAGGTGTCTCCCAGAGAAGGGTAGACTGGCAAACCTTGGGATCCTGGAGGAAAGCTGGAAGGAGCCTTAGAGAGCATCCACCCCCACCCCTTTACAGATGGGGAAACTGAGGCCCAGGCAGTCTAAGTGACTTACTGGAGCTGCTAGAATGGATGCTTCTTGAAAGGAGGCTCTGCTCCTCACCCCTTTTTCTACCCAGTGACAGGCATGTCCTGAGGGATTTCACTAAATGCTGTTTGGTGGATGGATTTGGACCCCAGAGCCAAGGACCCTTTGATCCTGGCAGCTTTCCTGAGCACTTTGGGTCTGTCTTTAGAGGGCCGACCTGAGCATCATCGGCCGGGGAGGAGATGGCCTGGGCTACTGCGTGACCCTGAGCGCCCCAGCCCCTCATCTGTAGAATGGGGATTCTGTGCCCCTCCTGCGGCTTTGCCGAGAGAAATGACTCTGTACAAATGCAGATGGACATTGTCACTCTTAGCGGCCTGGCCCTGTGGTGACAGGCAGACTCGGCCCTAAACGAACCAGATAGACAAAAAGCAGGATTCTCACCCAAGAGGGAGCGTGTGTGGAAGGGCCGGTAGGCCTGCATCACTCACTTCACAAACTTGTCATCACAGTACTTCTGCACCTGGGGCATCAGAGGGTATCGCGCCTCGAGCTCCCTTTTGTAGATGAGGAAACTGAGGCTCAGAGGCGACTTTACCAGGGTCACCCACGAGGGTCTGGGCGGAGGAGGGGCCTTGGGGCCTCCCCAGGCTTCCTGACCCTGGGGCCTCCTGCCTCTTGAGCCGCTCCGTGCGTGTTCCAGATTCGGTTCCACAAACATTAAATTCCATTGTGGGCAAGACAGAAGCAGAAACTGTACCGTGGGTGGGGCTCGTGTTCTTAGGGGGAGGAACTCTTCCGAGGACACCCACTAGAGAAAGAGGAAGAGGGAGGACAGGTGGCACTGGATGTGTCGGGCCCAGGCAGAGATGGGAGATGGAGAGTGGATGGGGGGGGGGGGGGCAGGGCCACCAGGGAAGGCTTCCTCCCCTCCAGAACACAGTTTTCACCTAGCCCGTGTCGAGCCTTCCAGGGACTCCCGGGGTTATGTCTCCAGCACGTGAGCGCTGCCAGGGCCGCTCAGGCTTTATCTTCTGACGGTCTGATTATTAATTCAGAGGCTCACCTCGCAATACGCAAATATCAGTGTCATCACGGATTAGTTCCAAGAAAATTTGAGGCACGTGTTGGTGAAGACAGCTCCATTAACGTGTCATTATAAGCGTGTACGTGGGTCAGGATGCTCAGCCGCACACTTGAAGGTGTCTGCTTAGGTAGGGGCTTGTGTGCGCCTGTGCAAGAACAACACGTGATAGTTCCTTTCGAAGAGGGTTCCAGGCGCGGTCATCCCTGGCGTGGCGTGGATGTGGGGATGCCCTTCCCCTCCCCTGCTGCATGGAAGGGGTGGGGGGGGGGAGAACCCCTTCTCTTTCTTTTCTGGAGCTGTGATTTCCTTCATTTGGGCAGTTCCCACAAAGCTGTCTCCCTTGACCAGTGTGTGCCGTCCCGCCCTGCCTGCACCTGGCAGAGGGTCCTAGCTAAGAGGGGAGTGGATGGAATGGGCCTTCTTTGCCTCCTCTGCCACTGGGGGAGCTAAAGTAGGGGGTCTCCCTGGGAGATCCTTGGGGGAATAGACCAAGAATAGAGATGATTTCAGCCTGGAGGCTTGCAGAGTGCCTTCCCTACATTATGCATGATCTCAGCTGAGCTTCCTAGCAAGGATGGGGAGGACTGAGTGGGAAGAAGCCGGGGAGCCAAGAGAGACCAGCTAGTGCAGGCACACCAGGTCACTGAGGCTCCTGGAGGGGATGTGACATGCCCAAGGCCACACAGGTAGTGTGAGTCTCGGGTGGGATTTGAACCCAGAACCTTGTGAAGGGGCGGGGGTAGGGAGGGAAGGGAGCTGCTCAGGAGGCAAGGCAGGTGCTGTTGGGAAGACCTGGGGAGGGGGGGGTAGAGTGCTGGCCTTGGGAGTCAGGAGGCCCTGGCCAGTGCCCCTCTTCCTAGGCCTCAGTTTCCTCATCTGTAAAGTGAGAGGCCTGTCCATGCTGTGGTCTCCCTCCAGCACTTCCTGGGAAGCCCCCTTCACTTGCTCAGCAGGCATTTATTTGGCACTTACTGTGTGCTGGGCACCTCGAGGAGTGCCAGGGGATACAAGCAGACCAAACCCATTCCCTTGGGCAGGCCGGGTGCATGTGAAATACATGCAGTGTAGGTGAGGTGGACAGACACTTAGTGTCTGGCTCTGGAGGCCCCTGTACAAAGTGGCCTTTGAGTGGAGGCACGAGACACAAGGCAGGGTCTGGGCGTGGAGCAGCTGTCTGCGGGACTGTAGAGCCTGCAGGGCCAGGGATGAAGGAAACATTGGAAGGGAAGCCCCTTTTCACTTGATCCTGGAGGCAAGAGGGAACCCCTGGTGTCTCTGTCTGTTCCCTCTCACAGCACTTCTCCTGTTTCCCATCTCCAGGCCTTTTCCCAGAGGAGCCAGGCCACCTGACAGCCTCAGGTCTGGAGGGTAGGCCCTCTTCCCAGGGGCAGACTTCTTTCCAGACTCGGCCTGGACACCTGCTTCTCAGAGCCCTTCTTCACCTCCCACCCCAGCTCCTAGTGCCCTGCTCCCTCATGATACGCTCATTGTGTGTGTGTGTGTTTGCGTGCGTGCGTGCGTGTGTGTGTTTGTGCGCGCGCGCTGAGCAGAAGCTTACTCTTAAGGGCAGGTGTGGCTGCTTCTTGTGGCCTTCATGTGACCAGGGCCAGGCGTGGTGTCTGGCACGGGTGGGCATGGGGTGCAGGCTCCTCAGGGAGACCTCTGGGGCTCAGTGTCCTCGTCTGAGACATGAGTGAGTTGGGCCGAGGCTCCGCCCTCTTGTCTAGCTCTGAATTGGTTTTATTATTCCTTTAATTGAAAGTGTGACCCATCCATGTCCTTCTCTGGGGGGCAGCACGGCAGGGGCACACTTGGGAGAGGGTATTGCTTCCTCCTCCTCGGGGTGCCCTTCGGTGCCTTGGTCTCCCTTCCACACCTGGGCTGTCCCAGAGGAAATCCCATCCTTCAGTAGCCCAGCAGGGAGGATAAGAGGGCCAATGGGAACAGCTCCTCCTGGGTGGTCCTGGGGAAGAAGCAGAGGCCTGACCTTGGAGGACTCTGGGTCTCCCTGCCACCATTGGGAGAGTAGAGTGATTCTAGGGCCAGGTGAAGGCCTGGGGTCTAGTCCAACCTCCTCGGGTGACCTAGGTCCAGTCCCTTAGCCTCCTCCTGCCTCCCTGGGCTGTACAAAGTGGCCTGGCCTGACAGGGAGCCCCTGGGGAATGGGCATGTGGTGGAGGGTCTTGGCCAAGATGGAAGTCCTCACCTGCCTCGTCCAGGGATCAGAGTGGTGTCGTTCAATCCTTCATTTAAGATCCTCCTCTCCTCAGCCTCCTCGTCTGTAGAATGGGGGTGCCCTCCACTGAGTTAAGGCAGATGCTTTTGGCAGAGTGCTGTCTATACGTCAGCCTTGGCTGATGAAGTCAGAATGAAGAAATCAGCCCGTGCTGACCACAGGCTGAATCAAGTGAAAGAGGGAAGACCCGGCCTGGGACCCCTCCTCTGTGACCTGGACCAGCCCTGCACCCCAGCTTGTAGCTGGACGAGGCCTGGGAGGCCAGCCCTCTCCTGCACAGGAGAGGAGCAGAGGGCTGCTCTGGCCTTCTGGTGCCACCTCCAGGGCCCCTCCCTGCTCCATCCCTGAGAGGCAGACTCAGTTTATGGCCTAGAACCTTCCTCACAAGATTAGGGGGAGCCTCCAGTGAGGTTTCACATAAAGAGATTCACAAACCTCAAAGCACAGTATTCATGTCAGCTATTGAGATGGCCCAGCAGATGGGGCCTGGGCTGCCTGACCCTAGGCCAGTCCCTTCACCTCTCTGCCTGTCTCCTTTTCCTCATCTGTAAAATGCAGACAATAAGTGCCCCTGCCTCCAGGCTTGTTGTGAGCCTCAAATGAGATAAAGATCATAAAGTGCTTAGCACAGCTTCTGGCACACAGTAAGTGCCACATAAATGTGGGCTTTTGTTATTACTACCGCTGCTGTCACTGTTACTTGAACCAAGACAATAGATAGCATTCTTGATCCCTGCCTGTCCCTCCTTCCTCCTCCCACGTAGGTGCTGAGTGTTGTGGTAAATATTCAGATGCACAAGAGGCCCTGTGGCCTGTCAGTCCCAAACCCTTGCCTTGTGGCTGGAGTGACTTTAGTAAATAGGCCTCGGCATTTGAACTCGTTGCCTTGACCCCTGTCCAGTGCCCTGCCCAGTACGCTGTGCTGTGTCTAGTCTTTGCAACTGAAGTTTGTATGAAGCTTGATAGTAAGCTCTCCCATGGGTCCTTCATCGTGCCCCCCATCCCCCAAAAGCATGACTGACATTAGCCTCTGTTCTCCTCGCTACAGACCACACCAGTAAGAAGACAAAATGAGGCCTTGACAAAATGTCTTGCTAAATATTGCTTCGGTTAGAGAAGGAAATTGAGTTTATTAATGAGCACATCTGTGAGGGTTTGAAGCCTTGCAGCCTGTGGGGCCACCGGGGGCCTGGAGTCCTGCCACGGGGGCTTCTGAGAGAGGGCCAAGCCCAGGACGGGGCCCTTTGCTTGTGGCAGGTGGGGGAGACTCTGTCCATTCTTCCCTTCTGGGAAATGCGGCTGTGGCTCTGGCGTCTGCCCATGTGTAGGCCCTGGACAGGGAGCTGCTGCCAGCTTGGACTGTGTGAAGCTCCTTGGGCTGGCTGTGTCTGGATCGGGCAGTGAGAAAAGAGATGTTTTTTCTATCTTTTGCAGAGATGGTTTGGAGGGAACCTCTGACCACAGGAGGGCCTGGGTCATATGGGCTGTTCCTCTGGAATTTCAGTGGGGAAGAGGAAGTTAGAAATGGCTATGGATAAATCTGACTTTTTTTTGGCCTGGGTTATGAAACTTTAAAATTAAACGGCATAAATGGCAATTTTGAAATGGCCTGCAGAGCTTCTGGAACAAGTGGGGGGCTCATGTAATTGCCCCCTTGTCCCAGAGAAAGGCTGATGTTTTTGAGAGAGGAGCGAGGTCAGACCAGTGGGTGACTTTAATTACCTTATGTGGTTACTTTTAGGGACCCTTCCCTTCCTCTCTAGTGACTGGGGCATTCAAATAGGGAGGAGGATGTTAGGAGCTGAAATGGGAGAGGCATGGTGGCATGCTTGATCCTAGGTTTGGATCCTGCCTTTCCTCCTTGCCACCTGCCTGGCTATGTGCTAGTGGCTTCAGTTTGTATAATGAAGGGGTTGGGCCAGCTGGATGGCCTCAGAGGTTCTTTCCAGCCCCAAGGCTCTGAGCCTGGGACCTCAGTGGACCTCAGTTTCCTCACCTGTAACATGAGTGGGTTAAACTAGGTGGCCTTAGAGGTTGCCTCCAGTTCCGCAGACCTTTTCTGGGCAGAGATTAGGGAGTGCCCAGGTGTGGCTCCCATTGTGAGTCCCATTAGTTGGAGGTACTGCAGGTGTTCAGCCTGGAGAAGAGAAGGGAAATGGGGTGGGGGGCAGAAGGGGGAGGGCCATGAGGTCAGAGACAGAGCTGGAAGGGCCTCAGAGTTCCATCAGGCCTGATTTTCCATTTTACAGATGGAGAAGCCAAGTTTAGGGTGGGGTGCCATAGGTCAAGTGCCATAAGAGCTGGGGGTCTGAACCCAGATCCTGAGACTCCAGGCCTGCAAGCCGTGGGCTGTTAGATGGGCCCTGCTTGCAGGCTGTCGGGTGTGTGTGTGTGTGTGTGTGTGTGTGTGTGTGTGTGTGTCCTAGAGCTTTGTGGCCAGAGCATGGGCATGGCACTTGGATCCCTGCTCTGCCCTAGCCAGCTGTGGTGCCCACAACCAGTCATTTCCCTCCCAGGGCCTCAGTTTTTCCATCTCTGAAAGGGGAGAGTTGATAAGCTGGTCTCTTGAAATAGGAAAACCCCCACATGACTTTGTGTTTCGAGTGTACTCCCTGCACCTATTTTCCCCTGGTGTAGGATAAGGTGAGAGCCTTGAAGACAGGACTTTTGGTCTTTGTATTTCTTGGGCCTCACGTAAAGGCCTGGTACACAGAGGAGATGGCTCCTTGGCTCTCAGCACAGGGCTTGGCACACAGAAGGAACTTGAATGCTTATTGATTATTTATTGATTGGCTGAGCCTATGAAAGAATATGGATGGCTCAGTGCTAACCCATCTCTACTGCCTGCTTAGAATGGCTGCTCTGAGGTGCTTAGCCCCCTCCGTCCCAGCAGATCTCCCTATGGCCCTCCCTCCCTGTCTCACTCAGGCTAGAAATGCAGTGGCCTCTCTTGCCCAGATCCCATTTGGGAGCATTGATCTGCCCTGTTTCTGCCCTGGCCTGGTTCACCCTTCTTTAGGCAGCTTGGGGGCTCACCATATTGTTTCCCCACCCTCTCTGAGAGAGGGGGCTCCTCACTGAGACACTGTGAGCTTTATATGTGCTAATGGCCAGGATGGTGTGTCTGCCTTGGGGCTAAGCCTGCTGCAGCTCCCACCACCCAGATTCAAGCCTCCTGTCAGCCTCAGCCTGCCTTCCTGGCAGGGATTACAGGGACCGGGCATGGGCAGCAAGCCCTTTAAACTTTGGGATCCTTCTCTTGAAAATGAGGGGGTAGATCGCAGGGCTTCTCAGGTCCTTTCTGGCTTCAGAGTGAGGATCTTTCCAGGAACAGAGGCGAACAGCATCTTCTGACTCCAGATGGGAGGCCTAGAGGAAGCCGGCCTCTTGGGGACATGTGGATGTCGAGTCAGTCAGGGGTGGGAGGCAGACCAAGGTGGTTCTGGGAAACGTCTGATGCTTGGCTCTCTAGGGGGAAAAAGTACCCTGGTTGGACTTTAAATTAAATCTGAATCATTTGTATTTTCTCCACCAATTTCTTAAGCCTAGACAATGCACAGAAGAGTAAGTCAGGCGTTGATTTGTAGCATTTGCTGATTCCCGAGGTATAAAAGCCCACACTGAAAATTTAATAATCATCGAGCTGGAGCAAACTGAGAGCTGTCGGCACACCCCGTTTGTTTTACTGATGAAAAGACCAGGGTGGGAGAAAGGGACAGCGTTCCCCTGCTGCTGTAGGAAGGGGCCTCCTGCTGGGGCCCACCCAGCCTTTGGACCTTGCTTTTGGTAGCCAGCCAACCTGGTAGTGAGAGGGGATCTGAGGGGGCTTTTCTTTTATAGGGTCGCTATAGAATGAGAGATAAGAGGTGGTCTAGACTAGCATCCTCTTTTGATATCTCTGTCCTGTCTAAAGGAGAGGCTGTGGGGCTTAGTGCACAGTGCAGGGCCCCTACCTGCCCCATGGGGTGCCCCACCCAGAGTACCGGGTCTCACCAGGGTTCTGACTTGCCTGGTGGAGAGTGTCCTGGTCCACAGGTTCTCTGGGTCAGTGAAATCACAGGCCCAGCCTCTTTCCCAGTGTAAAAAGCATTCATTGGGTGACCGCTCTGAGTTGGGTGGCCCCTGTCTTTAACGAGATTCCGTTCTCTTGGCAGATGGCCCTCTGTGGATGTGTGTGCCCATGAGGAAACAGTGATGAGGCAAGAGATGGAGTGATGTCCTCGGTCACAGGGCCTGCAGCCTGTGTCCTTGGGCACATCGCTCACCTTTGGGCCTCAGTTTCCTGATTTATAGAATGGGTGCACCAGGTGGCCCCCAGCTTCAGATGGAGGATGCTGTGCCTGCAGCTTGAGACCCTTTGGCCCCAGGTCACCATTGTGCCTCAGAGCACACTGCTTGCCTTCCCGCTGACCCCTGTAGCTGCTGCCCCCAGTGCCCAGGTGCAGCTGAGGTCTTCCTCACCTTCTGAAGTTGTGTGTGTGCACACTGTGTTTCATTTGTCCCTTTCTCAGCTCTCCTCATAACCCCATTCTCTGCTCTTTTTTTTTTTTTTTTTAAAAGCAATTGGGGTTAAGTAACTTGCTCAAGGTTACACGGCTAGTCATTTGATTTATGCGTGGGTGCTCATTTTCTGAGGCTGGATCTGATCTCGGGTCATCCAAACTCCGAGGCCGGCACTCTTACTCACTGCGCCACCTAGCCGCCCCTTTAGGGCAATTGGGGTTAAGTAACTTGCCCAAGGTTACACGGCTAGGTTTTTGTTTGTGCGGATTAAGTGTCGGCCGAACTCAGGTCCTTCTGATTCCAGGGCCGGCGCTCTATTCACTGCGCCACCTAGCCGCCCCAAAGTAGTTTTTTGTTTTGATTTTTTTGCTTTTTGGAGGACAATTGGGGTTAAGTAACTTGCCCAAAGTCACACGGCTAGTAATTGTGTCAAGTGTCTGAGGCCGGATTTGAACTCAGGTCCTCCTGACTCCAGGGCCAGTGCTCTATTCACTGCGCCACCAAGCCGCCCCATTCTCTGCTCTTTTTAACCACATTATTCAGCCACCTAGTTTTTCGGCCTCGGTGGCTCATGTCAGCCTGGGGTCTGGAAGCGGGTGAGAGCCTGCAGACTTCCCAGAGTTTCCTTGGTCCATCTTGGGGGTCGGAGTCTGGAGTAAGGCCGGTGCGGGGCGTGAGCAGAGTCAGTCTCCTGGGATTACTGTTGGAAAAGAGGCGTGGCTTGGTGGAGAGAGCCTTGGACGCTGGGTTTGCAGCTTGTTCCTGGTGTCCGTGTGTGACCGTGGGCAGGCCACTTACTCTCTCTCTGCCTGTTTCCTCACCTTTCACTTGGGGATTAATAATATCACAGGGCCCCAGGGTTGTTGTGAGGGTTGAATGGGATGATAGATGGGAAGGGGCACACCTGAAGGTATCATATAAATGTTTGTGGTCCTTTGTGTTACCCAGGTCTGAAAATATGGCAGTGACCTTGACCCAGAAGGTTCTCAGCTGGTCTGATTTCCTACCGCTTAAATGTCTGACTTGCCGCCATTCCTCTTACCCCAGAGAAGTTGCGTGACCACAGGAGGCTGACTCCTGACCCTCGAGTCTGACCACAGGGCCTGGCCTGTGGACTTTCTCTGCTCATCAGCCCCCCAGACTTGTCAGTCACCAACTTTGCCGGGAGTCCTTTCTGTGGAGCAGCGGCTGCCCCAGCTGAGCTTTGGAAAGCCTGGGCTGGACCCTTGAGGGCCCTGAGCTAATGTAGGCTGGGCCTCAGCTGAGGTCTGACTTGGGAGGTGCAGTAGATACGGGGAGAGGCGGGATCTTAAGTGCTGGGAGAAGGGCCCCTTGTTGATCCCCTGCTTCCTGTACTCCCTTGCACAAGCATCTTTTCTCAACAGGGATGACTCTTCCTAATCTTTTTTTTTTTTTTTTTTGGTGGTAGGGGGGATGCTGGCAGAATCTGGTTGTGGGGTTGAGTCCAGGTGTTGGGCAGGGTCCGAGGGTGATCAAGGAGTGTGCAGGAAGGCCTGGGGAGGGCCTCTCATGTGCATGGGGGCAGTCGGCTCCAGTTTCCTTCATGGGCTTTCTCTCTTTTAGATTATAAGCTCCTCGAGGGCAGGGGCAGTTTCCCTTTTGTCTCTGTGTCCCCAGTGCCAGGCATAGAGTTGGTGCTTGGTAAATGCTTGTTGATTGGCTTATGGATTGCATGATCTTGAGGAATAGAAGTTGTCCACTCTTGACCAGCTCTTTGTGTGTGGGGGGTTAGGGGGCTTGTGTGGCGAGTTCCTGAGCTATGGTCAGCACTGTATTCAGTCTGCCTCTTGTCTGTCCTGCCCCCCAGGTGCCATGTGACCAGGCTGAGGCACTGGTGACATAGAGATCTTCTTGGATCCCAGACAAAGATTGAGAGAGAACGAGTGACCCAGAGAGGGGCAGAAGTGGCCCCTGCGCCTCCTGTCACCATGTCCGGATCAGCCCAGCCCGTGACGCAGACCTGGAGACCCTCGGAGCCCCGCTACCCTCCCCATGCCATTTCTTACCCAGTGCAGATTGCCCGGCCGCATGCGGTAAGTGACCTTTGTTGGGTTGGCTGGTCTCTTGGCTCATCATTTCCACCTCACTCCACTTCTCACCACATGCACTGGCTGTGGTGTGGCCGTTGTGGGCCAGGGAAGCCACTTGGGTGCTCTGTGTTTGGGCCAGGGGCTCTGGGCTGGGCCAGGCTTGGCCAGATCATCCTTTATAAAGAAGAAAAACAAAATTTCAGTTCATACAGTTGAGCCCACAAATCCATTCTTGCAGTGTGTTCTGTTCCCCTGCCTCTGCAGAGAAGGGAGGGGGTAGGGTGCCTCTTTATATTTTGGGGGGCGACCTTGGTCATTATGATTACACAGCCTCCAGCTTTTCTTCTCTGTTTACATGATTATAGTCATACACCTCCTATATGTTCCAGCTTGTAGTGGAGCATGCTGCTAGGTCCCAGTCAGTGAAGATGAGAATCCCCTAGAGGGGCCTTGTCTTTTAAATATGTGCTACATGTTTCTGTTGGGTTGGAACCAGTGACCACGTTTTACACAATCATAACTTCAAACATTGCAAATTCAAATGCATGTGAGCACTTGAGGGGATTTATTTTTCTGGCTAATCTGGACGTGTCTTCTGTTTTCTGTTTTCTTAGTTCTGTGTATTTTACTTTGCATAAGTTCAAGTAAATCTTCTCATCCCTATTACAGTCCAGCAATATCCCAGTACCTTCATGTAATTTATTTAGTCATTCCCCGATCAATGGGCGTTTATTTAATTTCCAATTCTTTGCTTTGACAAAAGGTGCTCCTGTAAATATTTTTGGTACAGACCAGACATTCCTGTCTTTTGGTCTCCTTGGAGTACATACCTACCATTGGTGTCTCAGCAGCTAGCATTTATACAGCACCTACTATGTGTGTGCCAGGCCCTGTGCTGAGTACTTTATAATTATTATCTTATTTGATCCTCACAACAACCCTGGGAGGTAGATGCTGTTACCCCCATTTTATAGAAGAGGAACCTGAGACAAACAGAGGTTAAGTGACTTGCCCAAGGTCACATGGCTAATTAGAGGCTGAAGCTGGATTTGAACTCAGGTCTTCCTGACTCCAGGTCTAGTGCTCCATCCATTGTACTACCTAGCTGCCCTCAGGTCAAAGGATATGGACATTTTAGTCACTTAAAAAAATAATTTCAAATTGTTTTCCAGAATCATTGGACTGATTCATTGCTCTACTGATATATTAATGTGCCTGCATTTCTACAACCCCTCCACCATTGACTATTCCCATCTTTTTTTTTTCATCTTTGCCAACCTAAGGGTTGTTTTGATGGGCATTTCTTTTATTATTAATGGTTGTTGAGGCACCCTCACATGATTGTTTGTAGTTTCAAAGTCTTCCTTTGATGCCTGTTTCTTCATCTTCTTGGACCACTTAGCATTTGGAAAATCACCTTTGGTCTTAGACATTTGTCTTAGTGCCCTTTATAGCTCGGATTTCAGACTCTTAACAGACACATTTGATTCAAAGATTTGCGCCCCCCCCCCCCCCCATCGATAGTTTCTATCAAGAGCTTTCTTTCTTATTCTGGCTGCATTGATTTTGTTTATGCAAAAAGTCTCTCAGTTCCACCCAGTCAACACCATGTATTCCATCTCTTTTAATTGCCTCTGTCCCTCACTTGGTTAAGCTCGTCATAGCTATGAAAGGGCCCTGATCTGGTTCACTTCTCATTTTTGGATGGCGTGATCTTTACATATTTAGTCTGCTTATACATTTTGTGGCAGATGGTGTAGCATGTTGGTCTAAATGTAATTTCTGTCAAACTGCTTTCCAGTTTTCTGAGTTCTTGTCAAATAGAGAGTTCCCCCTCAAGGAATTTATGCATTCAGGTTGATCAGGCAGTTGGTTGTTGGATAGCTGATGTAAAATTGCCTCTTACTCCCCCGTGCCTCAGTTTCCTTGTTTGTACAGTGCAGGGGTTGGATTAAATGGCCTCTAAGGTTCCTTTCCCGTCTTGTTCTAGGATTACCTCTTCCCCTTGTGTCTCAGGACCCACGTCCTGCGGCTGGGGTGTGGTTTAAGATGGTCAGAGCTGGCTGGGGGGAAGCCATCTGGGCTTAGAGTTTGAATTGTCTGGAGGGAGGAGAAGGGAGTGGCTTGGAGATGGGAGGAAGATAGGAAGCCGTGGGGTCAGCCACAAGGGTGGTGCTCCTGTGTGCTGCCTGGCATCCATGTCCTGCGAGGTGGCAGACTCAGCCCGGCCTGGACCCTGCTCAGGTCCTCCAACAGGCCTGACCGCCATTGTCAGGGGGGCACACCCTGTTTCCTTTTGTCACCTCCCTGCAGGTTCTTCTGGGGACAACTCCGGGTTTGACTCATTTGGGGTCAGGGAGTGAGAGCCTGGCGCAGCCTGCGGTTGTAGCACTGTCTGCGCCCCATATCTCTGCCGGGCTCCAGCTCCTTTGGGCTCTGTGGGGGCCTGTCTGCTGCTCTGGTTTTGAGTTGCCCAGGGCCCTGTTTCCTGTTGCTCGCCACAGATACACAGGCTTCTCGGTTTTTATCTTGGGTTATGTTTCTTTAGATCAGTGGGGATGTAGATAGATGGATGGATGGAGAGAGGGACAGACAGACAGAGAGGAATGGATGGATAGACAGAGATGGGGGTGGATGGAGTGAACATTTATTAAGTGTGTGCTGTTTTCTAGGCATTGTGATAAGTGCCGTATGGATACAGAGACAAGTAGGCTGGCTCATTCCTCCCCTCAGAAAACTTATATCCTTTTATAAAAAATTATTTTTTAGTTTTCTGCATTTCCTTCCATAAGCTTCTGAGTTCTGAATCTTCTCCCCCTCCCCAAGATGGTGTGCACTCTGATATGGGCTCCACACATACATTCATATTAAACCTGTTTTTGCATTAGTCATATTGTAGAGAAGAATTAGAACTGATGGGAGGAACCACGAGAGAAGGAAAAACAAACAGAAAAGGAGGGGATGGTCTGCTTCCTGCATGCAGACCCCATCGCCCTTTCTCGGACGTGGATGGCATTTTGCATCACGAGTCTTTGGTGCTGTCTGAGATCCTTGAGAGCTTGTACTCTAGTGGAGGAAAGCCGGTTGGGGTGGGAGGAGGAAGCCCCTGCTGAGAGAGGGAGTCACGGCAGAAGGGAAGGGAAGGAAGCTTGGCCTGGGTCCTTGAGCATTGCCAGGAGAGTTCAAGAATGTCAGAGTATGTTTTTTAAAGCAAGCACGTCTGTTGGGAGGACTTTTAAAAGTGTTCCTCGATACCCTCCTAGATCTGCTTCTGCCTGGACCTCGGTGTGCTCCCTGTCCCGACCTTGGCTCTTTTGGTCTCCCCAGGCTCCATATTTGGTCCATTGAGGGAGCCGCCATGTTCCCCAGGTGTGTGAGACCATAGGAGGTCAGAGGTGGAGAGCTGGAAGGGACCATCGAGCCATCGAGTCCACCCACCTCATTTTACAGGCAAGGAAACTGAGGCCCACAGAGGTAACCTGACTGCCCCAGGGCCACATGTGTCCAGAGTGAGCTTTCTTGCCTCCAAGGCTGGGCTCTGGGCACCGCTCCATGGATCTTTCACTCCTTCCACAAACTGTGTAGTGCCTTCTCCAGGCCAGGATCCCTGCTGGTGTCTGGTTCAAAGACAAAAGTCAGCTAATCAGCAGATATCCATTAAGCACTCATTATGTTCTGGCCATTGTGCTGGGTGCTGGACATGCAAAGGCAAAATTAATAAATGAACAAGGATTTAAAACATTTTGTTGATCTGTTTTTTTTACATGACTTTTCAAATATACTCCCCCTCCCCAGGAATAGAGAATAACAGAAGGGAGCCCGCCCTGTGCCTCAGGCAGCCATTGTGGCCCTTGGGGACATGCTCCAGGGCGAGGCAGCCGCCATCTGCCTGTCTGTCCTGGCAGCTTTGGGCAGCGTCTGTCCCCGGACTGGTTCTCCCAGCACTCTTGGGTGGGGTAGGAGCCACACCATGCTACCCCATTTTGCAGATTGAGGAGAGAGAACCACTGAGGTGAAGGGACTCATCCAGGCCCTTAGTGGGCTGGAATCTGGGTCTTTGGATGCCCAGTCCAGGGGATTGGGCTGAGCTGTCTGTGGGTCTGTGTGTCACGGGTGGGATCTGGAGCCCTGAGCGGTAGCATTGTGTGTGTGCGTGCGTGTGTATTGTGCATGTGAACCCATGTACGCGTGTGTACAAGTGTGTAGAGGTGGGCACGCCATGTGAGTTATGTGTGCATGTATGAGTGAATGTGCATGTACACAGGTATGTGGATGAGTGAGGACATGTGCACACACACGAGAGCCCATTGCACACACGTGTTTGTGTGCATGTGTGCCAGTGTGTTGTACAGTGTGTGTCATGAGTACACACACCCCTGTATGTATGTGTGTGCATGTGAGTATATGCGCACGTGTTTGGGTGCATGCACACGTGTGTGCGGATGTGAACGTGCGTGTGCCTGTGTGTATGAATGAGCCTGTGTATGCGTGTGTACATGGAATACTGTGGATATGCGTGCGCCCTTGTAGAGATGAGTTTATTGGTGTGTGTACATGTGTGTAAACTTGTGTGTGAAAGCATTATGTGCATGTGTTTATTTGTGTGCATGGAAGTGAGCCTACGTGTGTGGCGGGGTGTGTGTGCCCAGCACACTCCACTCGTTTATCCCCAGGACTTGGTGCCCTCCTGGCTCTGCCACCTGCCCCTGTGTGGACACTTTACACCCTGCCACTTTCTTGTATGACGTGGGCCTCAGTTTCCTCATCCGTAGAATAAGGGGCCTGGGCCAGATGGCCCTTCCAGCAGAGCCATGACTGTGGGATTTCATCTCTCGTGACCTTGGTGTAGCGGCAAGCACCCCAATATCCCCAGGGTAACTGCCAACACAGGTTCTTAGGTCTGCTTTTCAGAAGGAAAGCAACTCAAAATGGGTCAACAAACTTACTTTAATCAAACAAACATACATTACCTAGTTCAGGGGAAAAAGGTCAGCACCCCAAACTTCAGAGTTATAGAACTTACAGATCAAACAGACAGGCTTCCAAACTGTCCCAACATTATATCAATACCAAATCACAGTTACCAGAGAGGGAAGCATCAACATCTGGGTTTTCAAAGCCGGGGGGCTCTCAACAACGGCTTCCCAGAGTCTCACCTGGTCAAGTCACACAACACTTCTCAAAGTGAGCCCCAAAGCAAAGCCTCTCCTCAGGGCTTATATAGCCTTCTCTTGGCTCAGAGAATGTAACAACCTCCTTGACCCACTGCCCAATCACAAAGTATCAAGGTGTGGGCTTTCCTGAAAAACAAGCCTCCCACCACAGGCTCCAGGTGCACTTAAGCTAGGGGCAGGGAAGATCTTTAAATCTGCATTTCCATTACATTCGGCCCCAAGATCTTTCATGCCCATAGCAAACACAATTTACATTTGAATTAGCTCTAAACATCTCTTAGGTCACATTTTCCAGGTACATAAGAAAATCACAATATAATCTCAAAATACAGTAGTCCAAGTCTTCCACTCATGGGGCAAATGTTAACTCAGTCCACTTATCAGTAAAATCAAAAAATAGTCACTCTTAAGTTAACTCAATCAGTTACATCAGTTTTCAAAGTACAAGTCTTCTACTCATGGGGCAAAGTCTTGATTAACTCAGTTAGTCTGTAACAATATCTCAAAGTACAATCAGTAGCTTATTCAGTAAAGTCTTACTAAGTATGCCCATAGACAGTTTACATTTCAATTAGTACTAACCACCCCTTAAGTCATATTTTCAAGGTACATCTAAAGTTACCAAAGTGGCCACTGGGCCTCAAACACAAAATACAAAGCATTATCACATCAATTCACAAAATACAAAGCATTATCACATAAAGTTCTCTTGGGAGGAGGGGGGTGTCCTTCCCATAACTCTGCTCCAGCCCCTGCTTTCAAATCCAGAGAGAGGGCTGAGCAACAAAACCTAAGTGGGGTCCTTGGGGTCCATGGCACTTCACCCCACCCAACAGTCACAAGTCCATCCTCCCCCTGGGTCCCAAACTGTGGGATGCAGCAAGGAAACACATTCAGTGCCCCTGCTTTGCCACACAGTCCTTATCTTGTCCTGTGGCTGAACTCCAAACTCCTGGGTTCCTTCTCCTCCAGCAGAAGGCAGCAGCTCCAGGCTTCTCCACAGGTCTCCATGCAGGCAGCTCACCATTCCTGCTCTCAGTTCAGTGAAGTCAGCATGCAGGCCGTTCTCTCCTGCTCCATGGCTCCACAGAATCACAGCTACCACAACTGGGAAACAAACAATTATCCCAGCCCCCATACTTTCCTTTTACTCAGCAGATCCCATCCTCGTCGCCATTTTGTAGCAGCAAGCATCCCAATATCCCCAGGGTGACTGCCAACACAGGTTCTTAGATCTGCTTTTCAAAAGGAAAGCAACTCAAAATCAGTTAACAAGCATACTTTAATCAAACATATATATATTACCTAGTTCAGGGGGAAAAGGTCAGCATCCCGAACTTCAGAGTTACAGCACTTACAGATCAAACAGACAGGCTTCCAAACTGTCCAACCATTATATCAATACCAAATCACAGTTACTAGAGAGGGAAGCATCAACATCTGGGTTTTCAAAGCCGGGGGGCTCTCAACAATGGCTTCCCAGAGTCTCATCTGGTCAAATCACACAACACTTCTCAAAGCGAGCCCCAAAGCAAAGCCTCTCCTCAGGGCTTATATAGCCTTCTCTTGGCTCAGAGAATGTAACAACCTCCTTGACCCACTGCCCAATCACAAAGTATCAAGGTGTCGGCTTTCCTGAAAAACAAGCCTCCCACCACAAGCTCCAGGTGCACTTAAGCTAGGGGCAGGGAAGATCTTTAAATCTGCATTTCCATTACACTTGGTTACTCTCTCTGGGCCTCAGTTTCCTCATCTGGCAGGTCTCTGGTCCTCTGGTTTGGGCTGTCTCCTCCCAGCCATCCAGTGGTGGGCTCGTGGGGTCTGTGGCTGGCTCACAGGGCAGGGGCCCCGGGGAAGGAAAGAGAAAGCGTCAGTTGGAGGCTGTTTCCAGATTCAGAAGCATTTTCGCTTCTGAGACCCCTTCCTGGGGGTGTGGGGGGGGTCCTTAGGTTGTTACCTTAGTTCTGGGTGCTGCCTCCATGACCCCCCCTCTGACTCCTGGCCCTCCTCTAACCGGCCTGTGCCACCCCCAGCTATGGTGAGGTGGGCCAGGGACATATTCACCCTCAGGGTCTGCTCCTGGCAGGTGTTTGGGAAGAACCTTTCTGGGCTTCTGTGCTTGGGGAAGCCCCGCCTGAGGCTCCACACTGTGGGAACGGAAGTGGGGTCAGCTGATGATTATCTGTGGAGGTTTCCTGCTTTTTTGCTCTCCCCAGGACCTGGGCTTCTTACCTGGGGTTGGCATCCCAAGGGATGGGGGATAGGAGTGTCAGAACAGTGTACTGGGGAGCCAGGAGACCAGCACCCCCCAGGGTGGGGGGAGGCAGAGCTCCCTGGAGGCCTGCCCTAGAGGAGAGGCCAGCGTTTCATGATGGTGGTGGGGTTGGAAAGGCAGCTGTCTAGATCCAGTAAAGCCCAGAGTGAAAATTCTGGCCTCAGGCTTCTGGCCCCCAGCCCCCTTTGGAAGTGTCCAGGGGTTCATCCTGCCCTGTCTCTTCCTGGGAGGCTGATGGATAGGGAGGGCTGGGAGGTTTCTGCACAGGCAGGAGGCACCCCAGGGGGCCATGGGGGCCTTCCTGTTCTGAATGTGGTGTCCTAGATGTCATTGTAGCCTTTCCCATCTGTCTGGTGGGGACTGTACGAGTCCTCCTGTCTCCAGGTCTTTGATCCTGTCTATAATAAAGCATTTAGCCTCTCTGGTTTCAAAGCAGACATGAGACGCACAGTTTAGAGGCACCCCATCCCGCACGTTCACGTGAACCATCAGCCACAGTCGGATGCCGTCCCCGGACCCCAGCACAGTGATGTCACTTTGGTCTTCTTCCAGCACGAAGGATGACAGCTGACCACTAACCTCTCTGGGCCTCAGTGTCCCCATCTGTAAATTAGGGGGTTGGACTAGATGACCCGAGGTTCCTTCTAGCTCAAAGCCTACGAGCCTGTGAATGGTCAACTCAGGTCAGTCGGCTAGCATTTGATAATGCTTGCCATGTTCCAGGCCCTGTGCTCAATGCTGGATATAGTAATAGGTCCTAATTGACTAACTGAAGTACCCACCTAGGAACACTTACTGTGTGACCTTAGGCAAGTCACCCCCCCTTTTCTGGGGCTCAGTTTCTTCATCTCTCCCTTTCTCCCCCACCCCCTTTCCTCTGCAGGAATTGAGGGACTACAGATTTGGAACATGACTTATTTTGTGTATTGGTTGATTTGTTGATTCCTTGTGCTAAACTACTTTTTTCCTCTTCTAATTTGTTAAAAGGGATCAATCAATATTTATTAAATGCCTATTGTTTGCCAGACCTTAGGGTAGTCACTGAGTGATATACTGGCTAGAAGATGGATTTATTAAAAAAATGAAGGATATGTGAAAAGAAACTTCATAAACATTTTAGAAAGAATTTACAAAGGCTAGAATTAAAAGAAACAAGCAAGCAAAAGAGCCAGCACCATAAAGTATCTAGAGGGCCTGAGTCAGGAAGGCCTGGGTTCAGATCCTCCCTACACAAACTAGCTCTGTGACCTTTCCTCAGTATCCGAGGCAGCTGCCTGAGATTACGAGTGGTGGAGCCCGTGCCCAGCAGTCCTGGGCGGGGATGTCCACCTGAGGCTGGAATTTTTAAAGGGAGCCCACATATATTCCTAGACAGGGTTAGTAGCCCCCTGTGAGAGCCTGCAGAAGGAAGCTCGTCCAGTTCTAGGGTTTTAGGGCAGGAAGGGTCCTGTTTTGGGCACATGGCATTGAACTTTAACTCTAGCATCTGGGGTCTCTGTGTCCTGGTTCAAGGTCAGCCACAGGGAATGCTTTCCCTGCTCTTTTTCTTGCCCCCTTCACCTGCTAACAGGCTGGGTCTGCTAGTCCCTCGATCCCCACTCATCAGAGTGTTGGGCAGACCTTCAGCCTGGGGGTGTGGAAGGAGTCACACATGCCTTTGCACCCTGGCCCTGGTGCTGGACTCTGCACAACTAGGCTGGGCCTCCGTTTCCTCATTTGTCAAAGGAGGGAGTGTGTTATGCATCCTGCTTGTCCTGGTGGGGAAGAATAACCCCAGAGCAGTCACTTTCAGCCAGGGCTTTCTCTGATCTCTCAGATCTCTTTCCATTTGGAAATAGTGTAATTCTGATTTCTGTTAGGGCACCATTGACTATCTTATGGGTTTCCTCGTTTCCCAAGGGTTTGATCATTTCAGAATCAGAAAACAAATGTGTCCCAGCTGTTTATTTTTAGGCAGGAAGAAGGGTGAGGGGGGAAGAGAGGGGAGGGAGAGGGATGGAGGTGAGAGAGACACATTCTATTCCTTCCCCGTCCTCTTTTTCTAAAACACCATTGAAATAGCAGGTTATATTAGTAAAAGGCCAGTGATGCCATAAAAGAAAAGCCAGTGATTGCGGCCCTGACCCCTGTCTCCCCACTAAGAACCCAGGGGGCATTTTTGGATGTGGCCACTGTATGGGGCCCCAAGGCTTTTTGGTGATGAGGGTTTGGTGTTTCCCCTTTTCCTTTTTTCCTCTTTCTTTTTAATGGGGCTGGAGAGGAAGGGTCAGCCATAGTGATGCTGAAAAGGGGGGGCTTAAACTGCAGAGAAGGGAGGTCGGGAGGAGGCCCTGATGAGCCAGAGGCATGAAGTGGAAATGTGGAGGTTCTGCTGGGCGTTTGGCAATGCCTCCCGTGTTCAGCTCAGATGAGCAGCCTGAAGCCTGGTCCTGTGGACTCTTGTTTGGCTCCAGACCCAGGCCCCTTCTGCTGTGCCCTGTGGCCCCCATGGTCTCTCCTCTCATTCCCCCTGGGGTGCCTGGGTGCTGCCCGGACACCTGACCACTGCCCCTGCAGGTGGGCTCTCAGACCCAAGGGCAGAGCACAGTTGAGCAGCATCAGCTTGGGGTGGGGGCGGAGGCCTCCCCAGACCCAGACCAGGGAGCTTTATACTTTGTCTGGGAAAGGAGGCCCAGGGAGGGAACAGCTAATCCCCCGGCTTTTCACGAGGTCAGTGAGGGTCTCCCTGCCAAAGGCCCGTGCTCCAGATGCGCCCAGACAGCCCCAGAACCCTCCTTCTGCTCCTCACTGCCAGAGCCTTCTGGGCCTGGAGCTTCCCCAGGAGGACAGAAAGGAGCCTGGTCTCCCAGCAGCCCCGGAAGGGGGTTCTCTCATTATCCCCATCCTCACATTCAGGCGTGTCTGACTGTGACCCCCAAGGGCAGTTTCCTTGGCAAGGATACTGGAGTGGTTGGCCATTTCCTCCTTCAGTTCACTTGACAGATGAAGAAACTGAGGCAGACAGGGTGAAGTGACTGGCCCAGGGTCTCACAGCTAGGGCCAGAGACCAAATTTGAACTCTGATCTTCCTGATTGCAGAACCACTGTCCCTTAGGTCTCACATCTGGGGTTTTATTTGTCTTGATGGGAAATAACTCTCTTTTCCTGGATGTCCCATCTTCCCCTTCTCCCTGCGCCTAGCCATACTCCTGTATCTCTTAGGTGTGTCCTTGGGAGTTCAAGGACTCACAGCATCATTGCTCTGGAGGGCAAAGGGGCCTCTGAGGCCATAGGCCAGCCCCCTGAGTGTATGCACCCTGGGGGGTGAGGTTCCCCCCACTTTATGAAGCTTATTATTACAAGGTCCTTCAGCCAGCTTTCTTATGGCATTCTTTATCATGTTACTGACTCATGCTGGGCTTGCTTTCCACTCGGACCCCCAGATCTTTTTCAGAACAACTGCTGTCAGAAAGGAATGGGGTGCTAGGGAGTAAGAGAATATTAGAATTGGAAAGGGCTGTTGGAAGACATTGAATGCACCCTGCTGCCCAAGTGGGGTCCCCCTGGCATGGAGGCTGTGACAGGCAGTCCTCCAGCCCACCCTGTTACTGGTTGGTGTTAGTTTTTATCGAGTTTTCCCTCACACTGGATTGAAGGCTGGGCCTTGTGGGTAACACATCAGAAGTTTAATCCCTTTCCCGCACAACAGCCCTTCCCATCCTTGACGATAGCCATCATGTTCTTCAGGTTACTGGCCCTCCTGTGATAGGGTTTTAAGGCCCCTTATCATGCAGGTTCCCCTCTGTCTGGTCTCCCAACTTTTGTCAGCCTCCCTCCTTAAAATGTGGCATCCAAACCTGAGCAGAATTAAAATTCTTTACAAACCTCTCCCCTCCCTCTCACCGTCTGTGGGCCTCAGTTCCTATTACTATAAAATTGCAAGTTAACCTTGTTATTCCTTCCTAGGATTGTAGTCTTATAGATCTAACTCTCCCTCCCAGCATCTGAGAGTCTGAGAGGGAGGGGGTCATTGAAAGACTCTAGTCCAGTCCATAGCTGAACAGGAATCAGTCCATCAGCCCTCAGGGAGCAGGCCTCCATTAGGGGCTCCTCTGTGCCAAAGTCTGTGCTGAGAGCTGGGACCACAAAGACAGTGCGGACCATGTCCCTGCCTGCAGAGACTCTCTCTGCACTGGGGGGATGCCTGGGCGCCCTGCTAGGATGCCTGCCTTCCCAGGGGATGGCTCACTTGCTGACTCCCAAAATGGCCCATTCTGCACTCAGGCTAGTCGCAGGAAAGTCATTCCCAACAGGACAGAGTGGAGAAGTGAGGTGGCCCGAGAGTCCGGGCGTGGAGACTCTCAGCCCTTCCCTATGTCCTGTCCCCTCTGGCCTTCACCTTCCCACTCTGCAAAGTAAGGGTCTCGAAAAAACCTTTGTGGTTTGTTCTGGCTCTGGAAAGCTGGCCTGGGCCCTTGGCTCTGGCCTCGTCTGCCTTGCAGGACTCTGGGGCTGTCGGTCACCCTCTTTGGGCATCTGTGTTCTTCTCTGGAGAAGAAAGGGCTTATCAGATTGGATAGCAGACACCCCTCTCCTTTATTTTTACAAGTAGAGAAACTGAGGCTAATGGCGCTCTCATTAGTTTACATCCCTGGATCTGTTCTCACTGCTGAGAATGGGAGGAACCCCCCACCCCACCCCAGGTTGGTTGGAGATGAAGCTCTTGGCTCCTCATATGTGTCTCATTGGGAACCAGTAGCGATGGAAGAGGCGGCTCATTAACTCTCCCCCACCCCTGCTCTGTCCCTGGGCTAGTGAGGGGACTGTTATGGGCCAGGCCAGAGCAGGGGGCGTGCGGGGAGGCAGGGGCATGGACACTCTGGTCATTGTGGTGCGTGCAAGCTCTCCATCACCTAGTGCCGAGAGCCAGTGGTGCTGGCATGGACCATGCAGGGGGCAGCTGCTTCCCCCCAGAAGTCTGTGGCTGGTGGGCTTTTGAGAGTAGGATGGGAGGAGTGCAGTGTTACTGGAGGCCCAGCTGCAAGGCAAGGAGAGAGGCCTACAACAATGAATACCTTGTCCCGGGCTTGGATCCTGGCCACACGGGACAGGAATCCTGGTGAACTCTTCCTCTCAGTGGCTGGTGTCAGCCACCTGCCCCCTGCCCCCCACCCAGACTGGGGGGCCCGGGAGGCCTCCACTTGCCCAGAGCTGCCTACGCAGGTGTTGTCCTTGGCCAGTGGATAGGCTCTGATCCCTTCTCCTTCGGTATCCCAGGGGACCCTCTAGCATGGGCTGAGGCATTAGCATGCAAGCCCCCTGTGTCACAGCCACATCAGTATTCATAAAGGCGACAGGGGCCAGCATCATAGAGCACTTCGAGGTTCCCAAAGCACTTGACAGATACTCCATTGGATCTTCCCAGCGACCCTGGTAGGAGGGTGCTCCCATGACCCCCATTTTACAGATGAGAAACTCGAGGTACAGAGATCTAACCTGTTGAGGGTCACACAGCGAGCGAGGGCCTGAAGCAGGCTTCCTGCCCCCCTTCCGAGAACGGACTCTACTCTGTCCCTGCAGGCGGCACTGGCATCTCCCACACCTCATCGACCCGCATCAGTGGTCTGGACTTGGACCCTCCCGGGGTCCAGCGGTCTGGACTTGGACACTCCCTCCCGGCTGTTCACTCGGCTCGCCCGTTTTACAGATAAGGAAACTGAGACTTGGGGAGGAGAAGTGACACATGGATGGCATCACCACCCAGGTGGTGGTAGATGAGTTTTGATGTGATTGTCCCAGTATTTTAAAACACAGCTTCATGCATCTGAGGTTTAAGCAGACGGGGTTTCTCATGGGAATGCCGGTTGTTCAGCCCCTTCCTTCTTTCCAGCTGGGGTATGGTTTTCAGAAGCACACTGGCTTTGGTGTCTAAGGATGTGAGTTCAAATCCTGTCTCCTTCCACCCCGTGACTTTGGGTAAGTCACCATCCTTTGGGCCTTAGCCTCCTGCATGACTTCTGATTCCCCTCTGGCTCTATCCAAGGCCTGGGCTCCCTCCCATCCCCTGTTCTCACACATAGGAGCACAGCAGAGTTGGGGTTCAACCCTGGGTTGTCTGCATCAGAATCTAATGCCCTTAGCGCACGGGGTTGGGGACCTGTGTGCTCGGCTTGGAGGCAGGGAGACCATGGGCTCACCCTTCTGACTTCTCTCATCTCTAAAATGGGGGTAAAAAGTAGCTCCCGGTTGGGGAGACCTGAGTTTGAATTTGGCCTCAGATGAATCATGGGACCCTGGCTGGGTCTGCCTCTGTTCTCTGTTCTATAAAATGGGTACAGTGTTAGCACCTACCTCCAGGGACTTGTGTGAGAATGAAAGCAGAATCATGTCTGTAAAGCGGTGTGTGCACCTGCCGTGAGCTAGATAAATAATGCCTTCTGTTATTTTTGTTACCAGCTGGAGTGGAGGCACCAGACAGGCAGCCTCGGGCCCCGGGGCCCTCCTGGGGTGGTACCCACCGGGTGGAAATATGATTGGAAAACCCTTGGCAGAATACATGAGAATAAGCCAGAGCATCACCTGTGTTCTAGTGGTGGCAGCTTGGCTTCTCATCCTCGTCGCCCTTTTGTGTTTGGGGCTCCAGGGCCTGAGTGTGAGTCTCAGCTTGGGGATGCCCCTCCTGGGGACTTGCACAGCAGATTTCATTTTCCTCCTGGTCTCCCGAGTACCCAGCCCTGGGAGATGCTTCATCGGCCTTTCTGGGCTGATCCCCATGTGGCTGTGACCTTACCAGCAGCTGTCCCTGGGCGTCCGGCCCTCTCCTCTGATCTGGGGCTTTGTCCAGATGACCTCCATGACCCCTTTCATCTCCTCACTTTGGTTCTTTGACCCTCCCCAAGGACCAGGATGGTGCATCTATAACTGGCTTGGCACACTTTGGTGCCAGGCACCATGAAGACAACGGCGCTCCATTCCTAGCATTTCCCACCCTGGCTGTTATCAACAGCTGGCGTTATGTGTGCTTTTAGGGCTCTTCTTAAAATAATAATAATAATAAATAATGGTGCTAACATGTATAGGGGGTTGCTGTGCGTCGGGCAGGCACTATACAGTGTTCCTTACAGTGACATCATTGATCCTCACAGCCCCCTGGGAAAGGACGTGCTGCTCTCACCCCATTTTACAGACCGAGGCAGCCAGCGCTGCAGCATCTTGCCAGGGTCACAGCCGATTTGAGTTGGGGCTCTCCTGAACCCTGGTTACCCCCATGTACTGTGGTGCCCCTTGGCTCCTGTGGTGTGGCCGCCAGCCCCCTGGCTCCTTCCTGTTGTGTCTGGGGCTGGGCAAGGGGGGGCCTAGGAGGCAGCCGTGAGCTGCTCATGGGGAAAGACTTCCTGCAAACACACATACGGAGTTCTGAGGGAGTTTTGTGGATGTGATTTTAAAAGCTGCACTGGCCTGCCGGGCTCAGACCTGGAGTAAGAACACACCAGAAGGAGTCAGGCTAACACAGAGGCTTTCAGAGAGGGGGCTGGCCCTGAATGTCTGGGCGTGGGCCTCAGTTTCCTTTTTCTGTACTTGAGGAGGGCAGACTTACAGACTGCAGGGCCCCTTGCTAGCCTGAGTCTCTGATCTTGGGGGTAGGGGTGTGAGTGGGGAGGAAGGCCACCCGTCAGTGAGTTTATCCCTTATTATTATTGAGGATGCTAGTAAGTATGTTAGGCCCCTGCTGTGCTCAGCAGCTTCTGAGGCTGATCTCATCTGGGCTGTGAAGAGCCTCATGGCATAGTCAGGAAACCGAGGCAGACGGGCATCAGATGACTTGCCCAGTGCCAGACCATGAATGAGGGTCTGAGGCCGGATCTGAACTCAGGGCTTCTTATTCCGGGTCTACCACTCTCCCTACTGTCCTCCCTAGCTTTTGCAGGTAAGGAAACTGAGGCCCAGATAGGTGTGATGATTTATCCCCATCACACAGACCTGATGCTCAGTCTGTCACTTCACAGAGGACTCTGCTAGACTTTGGACCCTGGCCCTGACGGTTGTGTTTCCTGGTCACATAGCCCTTCTGCCCATGTCCTCCCATTCCCTGGTCCAAGGTTCTCTTCCTCACCCGGACACCTGGGTTGTAGCATCTGCCCACCCGCCTGGCTGCCGGCTCCATGCCCACAGCCTCAGCCACTAGGGCTCTCATGCCCCAGCAGCCCATGCTTCTCAGGGATGGTCATGCTGTCAGGAGGGGGCCTGCTTTCCCCTTCCTGCCTGTTTGTCTTTGAGAGAGAGAGGTGAGAGAGAGAGAGAGAGAGAGAGAGAGAGAGAGAGAGAGAGAGAGAGAGAAGGGAGAGAGGGGAGAAAGGGAGAGAGGGAGAGGGAGGAGAATTTTCCTTTTGGCAGAGTTAGAGGGTGTGTACGTGTGTGTGCGTGCGCGTGTGTGTAGAGAGAGATCTGAGAGCTGGCCCGCTTTGTAAATTAGACCTCCCTTTCTTATGCTCCACCACTTATTAAATATTTGATGAGGACCTACTATGCACAATTCACTTTCCCTTTGCTCATCTGTAAAATAAAGGTGCTTAGATCACCTGGAAGGCCCCTTCTGACTCTGGGTCTGTGGTCCTCTGTGCCTAGCCCTGTGCTTAGCCCTTTGGGGAGAAGAGTGAAGACCTCAGAAGACACCCTAACACACAGGTGTTGAGCCCCCCAGTAACCCTGGGGGGGAGGGATGGGGTTCTAGTTCCTGATCTGGCCTCAGCCCCTTGAGGGCAGGGACTTTTGTGTTCCCCAAGCCTAGTACAGAGCCTGGCTCACGGGGTGTGCTTAAGAGAGCCCTGTTGATTGTTGGAAAATGATTCCTGTTTTTCAGATGAGGAAACTGAGGTCCGAGAAGTTTAGTGACTTACCCAGGGTCACATGAGAAATAAGTGCCAGAGGCTAGACCAGGGCCCAGAGCTTTTTGTGTAGGCTTTGTTGTTGTTGTTGTGGATGACCCTCACCTCCCCCCATGTTCTTGTGCTCTGTAACAAAAGCTTTAAGACAGAAGATTAAAGCAGTTCAGTAAAGACCCCCACACACACACACTCAGAACTTGAACCCCTCACTGTGTCCTGGGCCCTTATCTCCAAGACACCTCACCATGGCAGGTCTCACATTCTTTTCCTGTGTACAGGACTTTGGAGGTCCCCAGTCCTGGTGTTCTGTAACCCCGTGGTCTCGTGGTGCCAAGAAGCCTCCCCCTTGGTGGGGCCCCGTCCCCCCCGGATGGCGAACACAGACGTCTTCCTGTGCCATACTCATATGCAGTTGTAGCGTATTGGGTCTGTTTTGGTAGCATGCAGTAGGTGTTTAATAAATGCTTCCTGGTCCCTCGTCCCCCTGCTGGACAGGGGGAGCAGCTGGCTTTGCTGTCCCAGGCTCCTTTTCTGTGCCTGTCCTCTATTGGTCCTAGGCCTCTAGGCCCTTGAAGGCAGCTTCTCCAGGGCACATTGCCCGTGCCTCCCAGCACTCCTCCTCCTCCTTCCTGGACTCAAAGCTGCCCATGGTCCTGGGTGCCTTCCTTGGGGCCCTGAGCGCGTCTCCAGCACTAGGAAGCCCCGTTCTCCCTCCTTTAGTGCCTGGACCAAGTCATCCCTGACCTGTGTCTCTGCCTAGGCCGCAAGCCCCTGCAGGGGCTGTGCCCTGCCTGTCTCTGTATCCCTGCACTTAGTAGGTGCTCTTACAAATGCTCACCACCCCACTTCCTTTTAGACATTCTGGGCCTGTCCCCTTGCCGGATTCTGCTGGGGCTCTGGCACCTGGAGCTGTCCCTGAGCAGGAGTAGCTTCACAGAAACTGCAGATGACTGTTGTTAGGTGGCGGCAAGAGGCATGGGCCTGGAAGGGGCCTTAGAGGGACAGACTGCCCAGCAGGACTAGGGCCTGGGCCTCTGTCTGCCACCAGCCCCGGGGGTCCGCTCGGGCTGCCCTGGACATCTGGGCTGAGCGCTGCTGTCCCTCATCTGCATCCTCCCAGGCAGCCTGGCTCCCTGGCTCTGCTCAGGGGCCAGGGGCTGGGGAGAGGCTTGTGCCTTCACCTCCCCCTTCTGGGAACCCTTGGGGAAGCCTGGGGGCTGGGACTCTTCCCCAGCCCAGGAGGCCTGGGTGTGCTCTTGGGCCACAGGACAGGCCCTCATAGAGTATCCCTGAGGCCCGGCCACGCCCTCACTGTGTTCTGACCGTCCTGCCAGGGCTGTGTCCCAGCTTCCATCTCACATATCTGGAGACTGAGCCTCAGAGAGGTTACCGGCAGGGCCTTTGGTCGGACTGGACCCTGGTCTTTTTTTGGCGAGGCTGCCCGTGCTCCAGGCCCAGGCCTCGAGCCGCTCTTGGCCATCTCCCTCCCGCTGGCCTCTTGCTGGCCCCCAGTCCTTACAGGTCTTGCTGTGATGGCCTCACCTGCCCCGACCTCTCTTGGCCCAGTTGCTGCCATTACTGATGAAACTCTCAGGGTTACACCATCAGTCAGGGCCACATCCTCCACCCAGGCTCCCCCTCCTGCTGGCCCTGGGGCCAAGCCCTGCTTGGGGGTTGACAGATGGGAGGGTGGAGGTGTGTGAGGAGGAGGGTGACTGGTATGGCAGGGGGCTGGGGAGTGCACTTAGTAGGGCTGGCTGGTGGAGGGCCGGGAAGCACATTTAGTAGGACTGGTGGGGTGGGGACCCGGGGAGCACACTTAGTAGGGTCAGTGTGGCAGGGAGCTGGGGAGTGCACTTAGTAGGGCTGGTGTGATGAAGGGCGGGGGAGTGCACTTAGTAGGGCTGATCTGTTTCTGTGGACATTGCCCACTCTGTGTCCCAGGACTCTCTAGGCAGCACCTCAGGGCAAGTGAGGAAATTGAGGCTTGTGGAGGGGATACACACTGCGGTGTGATGGCTGGGGCATTGGCCTCTCTCTTTCTCCATTTCCTTAGCTCTCAGGTGGGCGAGGGGGAGGCTGGACTGCAGGTCCCCCTGTTCCTTTCCAGCTAGTTCTCCTGTTCCTTTCCAGCTAGTTCTCCATCAGCAGTGGCTGAGGTGGGATCTGAACCCAGGGCCCTGGGGCCCTGCTTGGCCTGCTTTGGACTCCTTGTGTCATGCACTAACCCTGAATCTTCCCAATTCTCCCTCTAGGACGTGGGTCTCCTGGAGTATCAGCACCACTCCCGGGAGTATGCCCCCCACCTGTCGCCCGGATCTGTCATCCAGCCCCAGCGCAGGCGGCCATCCCTGCTGTCCGAGTTCCAGCCGGGGAATGAGAGGTGAGATGCTAGGGCTGCCAGGGTGGGCTGTGCTTCTGGGGGGCCCCCTGCCAGGCCAGACCTCGGGAACCCGGCCCTAGCCTGTGATCTGCAGCCTTGGGGAATTGCCCCCATGCTCCCTTGCCCCGAGACTGGGCTGCTTCTGGCCGTTTTACAGAGGAGGAAACTGAGGCTAGAGGGGGAGGGGCCAAGGCTTGTGACATGTGCAGGGCAGACAGACAGCAGGGCTGCAGCTCAGGGGGATCCTCCTGAGCCCCTAGCTGCCGTGGAGGGCGCTGGAGCCTGATGCCCGGCCTGATGCCCTTGCTGGTGCACATGCCTGGAATCTTGCAGCTACAGGGGATCTTAGGGGCCTTCGCTCACTGCTGGGAGGCTTCCTGGGAGCAGCCCCTTCCTCTCCAGGTGGCTCTAGGGCCTAGGAGCCTCCCCTACATTCACCACCCACTGAAAGGCAGCTCAGATACTTGGGGGCCTCAGGCTCCTCATTTGTGAATGAGAGGGACGGCCTGGATTGTCCCTGCCAGCTCTGGATCAAGGGAGGGGGCAAAAATGGGCCTTGGATTTCCCTTCATGGGAGAGTCCCTCCCCCATGCAGGTTAGCACTTTCTCCAGCATTTATCCCAGTCTGCATGAAGGATGCACTCAAATCCAGGGCCTCCTAACTCCGAGGACAGCTCTCTTTCTTCTCCATGACTCTACCTTTTTTTTTTTTTTTTTTGCTTTTTATAGGGAAATTGTGGTTAAATGACTTGCCCAAAGTCATACTACTAGTAAGTGTGTCAAATACCTGAGACTGGATTTGAACTCAGGTCCTCCTGACTCTAGGGCTGGTGCTCTATTCACCATGCCTCCTAGCTGCCTGGTCCCTCTACTTCTTAATCTGTGGTTCTATCAGATTGGTCTCTGGGCTCCCACTCGTTTCTTGTGGCTGTCCTTTGGGGCCCGGCCTCTCCCCACTGCCTGTGGTAGCTGGCACATCCCTACTCTCCTCCAGACTCCACCTTCCTGGCCCCTCTGACTGGCCCTCCCGTGGCCCCTCATGGTGACTGCTCCCCAGGAGAGCTGGGCTGGGGCATGTGCTGGGGGAGCCCCCGAGCATCTGGGGGAGGGGGAGGAGGGAAAGGAGGGGTTGGCTTTGCAAGGACTTTGGCTTTTCACTTAGCAACAGTCGAGGTGTAGAGGTCATCCAGCACTAATGGGAGGTGTCCTCCTTGGTCACTAATGACCCTCAGTACACACTGACCAGCTGCCAGAGGGACCCAGGCCCTGGGAGGAGGATGGACCCCTTACTGCCTCAACTGCTGGGCATGTCTGCCCATCACTCAGTGTGTCCATCTGTCCCGGTGCTGTGTGTCTGCCCATCACTCTGTGTGTCCATCTATCCCATGCTGTGTGTCCGTCTGTCCCATGCTGTGTGTCTGCCTATTATGCTGTGTGTCCGTCTGTACCGTACAATGTCTGCCCATCATGTTGTGTGTCTGTCCCATGCTGTGTGTCTGCCCATTACACTGTGTGTCCGTCTGTCCCGCACTGTCTGCCCATCACGCTGTGTGTCCGTCTTTACCACACTGTGTCTGCCCATCATGTTGTGTCTGTCTGTCCCATGCTGTGTGTCTGCCCATCGCGCTGTGTCTGTCTGTCCCACGCTGTATGTTTGTTCATCGCCATGTGTGTCCGTCTGTCCCACGCTGTGTCTGCCCATAGTGTTGTGTGTCCGTCTGTCCCATGCTGTGTCTGCCCATTGTGCTGTGTGTCTGTCTGTCCCACGCTGTGTGTCTGCCCATCATGTTGTGTGTCTGCCCATCGTGCTCTGTGTCTGTCTATCTTGCACTTTGTGTCTGCTCATCCGCTGGTGTTTTTCGTCCCTACGTTGTTGTCTGTCAGTGTTTGCACATCAGTGTTATATTCTGCCTGTCCAGGTGGGCTTTGTTGGGGTCACCTGGTGCCACACTGTCTGATGTAATCCGTGGCGAGGGCGGGAAAGCCTGGGGGCTGCCTCTCTTCAGTCTGTCTGGGAGGCTGGGAAGGGGTGGAGGGATGGAAAAGAACCTGGGAGCTTGGCTGCCTTCCCTCCCCTGGCATCAGGGAAAGGCAGGAGGGAGGAGGAGGAAGGGTGGGGCCCCTCCCAAGCTGTGAAAAGCTGGGCAAGATGTGAGCCCTCCAGCCTCATTTTTTTTCCCAAAATTAATGTGGGAAAATAGCAAATGAAAGGAGCAGCTGGGGGCAGCCAGGCTTTGGTTTCCTGTGTCAAGGGAGATTTTCTTAAAAACATATTTTTGGTGGTGACTAGGAGGGGTGGGCCCCCTTCTCCCAGCCTGCAGGAGCCAGAAGCTGTCCCTTTGATCTGGGGCTTGGCTGCAGTCTCCCTGTGCCTGGGAGGGTAGCAGCTGGTGTATGGAAGGTATGTTGGGCCTGAGCTCTGAGGCCTCAGGCTGCTTCATTCCCCTGGGCCTCAGTTTACTCATCTGCAGACAAGAGACGAGCTTCTGACAATGTTCTCTGAGGTCTCCAAGGCTGTGCTGTCAGAAGTATGTGGCCTGCGAGGGAGGGTCAAGGTCAGGGGTGTCAGGGGGATCCCCGCCTATCAGCAGCCTCCAGCCTGATCCAAGAAGACTAGATGGTCTTCCATGCACTCCTCGCTCTCTCCTCCCTTCCATGCCCTAGGCACAGAGAGGGACCATAGCTAGGTATCTTCCTGAGCGGTGCAGGGGCCAGGCCCTCATTGCCCAGATAGAGATCTGAGATCTCAGCTCTGGAGCTGGACGGAGCCTCAGAGGTCAACCAGGTCAGCACTGGTCATCCAACAGATGAGGAAACTGAGGGCAGGGGAAAGGGCTGGCCGAAGTCACAGAGGGGCTGCCTCAGACCCGAGTTCTGACTCATTTCAGTGCCCTCCCACCAGACCACATGTCCTCAAATAACCTGCCCCTGGGGTCGCCTTGGCCAAAGCTCAGTCATTTTCTCCCCTTTTAAAATATTTTATTGTTGCTCTTTTCTTCATTAATATTTATGTCCTGGTCACCCATCAGCAGCTCCTTTCCCCAGCCTGCTGCTTTGTGGAGCAGATAACCAAGCCAAGGAATGCATCATGGGGGCCATGTTGGAAACCCCATCTCGCCCCACACCCGCCCTCTGGTGCCTCTCTGCCAGGATGTAGGAGGGCTTGGGGCTGCCTCAGTCCTTTGAAGTCATCTTCAGAACCAGCATGAGTGTCCTTTGGGGCTGTTAGGCACTCCCTCGGGCTGGGCAAGGCCTTGGGACCTAGCTCAGAGGTCAGGTGTCCTTGGAGTGACGTGGGTACTCCTGGCAGGAGGGTGGGTGGACAGGGATGCCCAAGCCTCATATCTCCCAGAGTCCAGCAGGCGGGGTAGGAGAGGCTGTGGCATCTCTAGTCCACCTTGGAGTCTTCACTGAGGACCGAGGTTGGGGGAAGGAGGGCGGTCAGCCCCTCAGCCCGTCAGTCAGGCCTCAGGTACTTCTGGGTGCTGGGCACTAGGCCAGCCACCTGGATAGCCTGGGCCTCTGGCCCCATCGGGAGGGTCTGGTTTTATTGTGGGGCGTCCACCGGTGTGTCCGGCTCCCCTTTGGGCGTTGTTGTCAAAGGCCTCCTCCCCAGACTGCCACGCGTCGGCATAACTTTTCAGTCCTCTTTGTGTGTTCATGTTGCCCTTTATATCCAGTGCTTAGCACAAGGCCCAGCATACAGTAAGGGCTTGATAAATACTTTGGTAAGCGCTTGATCAATGAAGCCAGTCTCTGCTCCCTCCTGGGAGCATTACAGCAAGGGGGGCTTAGCTCGAAGAGCATTGGGGAAGTTCCAGGGCAGCAGGTACCACCCTTCATCTTACAGAGGGATGTCACCATTGGCCCAGTCTCACCCAAGTGGTAAAGAGCCCAGTCAGGCTTGTGGTGTGGTCATTTTTCTCTCCATGACCCCACTAGGGGTTTTCTTGGCAGAGATACTGGAGGATACTGCCATTTCCTTCTCCAGCTCATTTTACAGCTGGGGAAACCGAGGCAAAGAGTTAAGTGACTTGCCCAGGGTCACACAGCTCGTAAGTGTTTGAGGTTGGATTTGAACTTGGTTCTTCCCGACTCCAGGCTGGGGGCTCTATCCATTGTGCCACTTAGCTGCGAGGATTGCAAACCAGTTTTGTTGGGAAGGGAGGATTATTTTGGAAAGGGGGCCTTCCCAAATGGGGAGGAAACTCCTTCACCTTTACAAGGAGCCAAAGAGTTATTTAAAAAAAAAACAACAGCTATTTGAAATTATATTTCTTTCTTTTAAATTCTCTTAATTTTTTTTAAAATTTTAGTGAGGGTTTCAGCCAGACTTGTGATTTTTTTTATCTCCTGGTGTGCCCCCTCTGTGGATACACCTAGGCCAGTGGTCTTCAGCCTTATCTGGGGCCCTGAGAGGTTAAGTGGCATGTGTCAGACAGGACATTTGGAGCTATCGCAGAGAGAGATGGGGTTGAGCTGGGCGACACTCGGTGAGAGTGTTTCCAGAGGGCTCCTTTGTCAGGAGCTTGGATCTGGGGCAGTGAGGGGGCCCCTGCATTTGGCAGATGAGGAGCCTGAGGCTCAGGGAGGTTCATCAGATTTGTCCCAGGTCCCAAATGTCCCTTAAGGGTTTGAATGGAGCCCGCCTATTGCCTATGCTCTCCCCTCCTGCCACTGCCACAGTCGAGGTCCATTCCAGCTCTGAAATTCTGTGCTTGGGTGACTTGAATCCAAGTTTTCCTGCTTTGCTTGTGCCGTTCTGTCCCCTCAGGCAGTTTTCTTCCACAAAATGAATAAATTTTCCTAGAAGAGGATTCCTTTCCTGGAGTCCTCTCCCCTGCCTTTTCCTGCCTGGCATCTCAGTACTGGATTCCCCTTTCCTGGAGAGAAGGAGGGAAGAGAAGTCCCCCCGGCTCTTCTGCCTCTGTGCCCTGAGATGGTCCTCAAGGGCATTGCCAGCTCTGGGGCTGGGGGCCGGGCCAGAGGACTCCTGAGCCCTTGTTTCCCCGGGACTCCCAGGACCAGCCCAGGGCATCTGCCCTTCGCCTTAGCTTAACGCTCACTATAGTGATTGCTTCAAAGGGGGGAAAGGGAGCAGTTTTCATGACGTGCCCTTTGCCTGTGAAGTACCGACCCTTTCTTTGTGGCGTAGGGGGCTGGGTGGGAGTCTGTCCTTGGCCTTTTTCTACACAATCTCTCTTGGTTGAGTTCATCCCCTGCTCCCTCCATCACCAATAACATTCAGATCTCTGGAGCCACCAGCCCCAGGTGCCTCCTGGACATCTCTTATAATGAGTGCTGTGTTTGAGTCCTGCCCCCTCCACTTCCTAGGCATGTGACTGGGACCAACTCTCCACACCTCAGTCTCTTGATCTATGAAATCGGGGTGTTACTTGTATTTAAATTTTTAAAAAATCTTTTCTTTTGGCATGATCTTCATTTCTAAATATGTTCCCGCCTCCTAAAAAGCAGTGAGTGGGAAGGAAAGTAGTTGAGAAAAACCAACCCACCCAGGAGACTGAAAATATGTGTAATATTCTGCCTTCAAAGTCCCTGACCTCTGTAGGGATTGTGTATACTATTGTTATCCAAACCCATCCTCCCATAGCAAGAGGCCCAGTGCTGAGACCCAGGCCTCTCTCTACTTCTGTCTCTTGTCTCTCACACACCTGGGCCAGGTTGCTTCTCAGTGCCCCAGGTAACTTTGTCAGAGTCTGTGTTATAGATCCGTAGAGGGACTGCTCATACCAGAAGTTCCCCCACACTGATGACCTCACCATTCTGGGCACACCTTCCCCAAGGGGACAAGACACCACCAGCAAAGCCCCTGAGTGACCCATTGTAGGGGGTGTTTGTGGGGCTCCAGTGAGATATCTCATTAACACACCTAGCAAAATGTCCAAGCTGACCAGTTTTGGGAGGGGTAGTGGTATGTGGGCCTGTGACTTTATGTAGGGCACCCCTGGTGAGGAAACTCTGCCAATTTAGATCATTATCTGCTCTAATTAAATTTTCTTTTCAATTAAAAAAAATCTCTATTATCTCTCCCACGCCCCCAAAGAAACAGTTGAAAAAATATGCCTAGGGTGGCCCAAAGCTGCCTTGCAGCTTCCACATCTTAGCTGCCTGAGGCACGGAGGTGTTAAATGGCCCCTGCCCAGGGTCACCCAGCCTGTAGATAGGAGAGGTGGGATTTGAACACAGGGCCAGCTGGCTCTCTCCGCAGCCTCTCCCCCTCTCTGTACTTCTTGCTCTGAGTGCAGTGTCCCCTGCTCTGCTGTGCCCCCGTTTCCTGGTCTGTAAAAGGAGGAGGGTTGAGGGCCTGAGAAAGTCGGGGGTCCCGTGACTTGGCTCTCCTCCTGGAGGGAAGGTGTGGCTCTCTCTGTTGTGTTGGGTTGGCCCGTGGAGGCCGCTGATCTCAGGGAGGGTGTGTCCTGCTAGAGAGACCCTGTGGAAATGGGGTCCTTTGCCTCCTGCCAGCCCCACGCCTGGGCTTTGTTACTGAGTCAGGAATAGATGCTGCCTCCTCCTCTTCTCTGAAAGTGTGGCCCAGGCTCCCTTTTAAATCTGATTCCTGTGCCCTCCCTGGGGGGAGGGGGAGCAACAGCAGCTCCACCAGCCTTTGAAGGGGACAGTTCTAAACTGGGGGTCTGAGAACTTGTTTTTTAAAAAATACTTTGTCTGTGTGACAGTATAATCGATGCTCGTTGTTTTCTGGTGGGTTTTCTTCTGTGCATTTAAAGCACAGTTTGGAGGAGGGGTTGATAGGCATCTAGGACCCTTCCCCCTGATTCAGGGAGGGGGTTCTGGGTGGCCTGTGTCCATCAGCAGCTGGCAATTGGGCTTGTCCTGTGGCCGTGCCAGCCTCGTGCAGTGTGGGTGTGCTCCCCGTGGGGCCAGGCGTCCCAAGTTCTAATGCTGCACAGAACTGATTTATTTCTATGACCACAGATGAAACTTTGAGGTAGTCGGGTCGGCTTTGATTAGGTGCTTCCCATGTGCCTCGCACCATGCTGAGTGCTGTGCATACAAAGAGGGACAAGCGAAACAAAGTCAGCCACACTCCCTGCTTTCAGTGAGCTTATGTTCTACCTGGGAGACAAGCATCTACTTTATCGGTTCATCAAGATAGAGACAGCTCAATTGTTAGTCATCTTGAAGGGGAAGCAGTGGCAGCTGGGAAGACCAGCACAGGTCTCCTGTAGAAGGTGGGCTTTGAGGGGAGCGCCCCCTCCCATGACTTGTAAATGCATAAGCTTGGGGAGAATGTGAATGGCTCATTTCAAGCCAACTCCATTGCCAAAGAGGGCCTGAAGCTGGGCTTCAGAGGCCCATTCAGGAGCATTCCCCTTTGTCCACAAGACCATAGCCATTTTGTTTATGAAAAATCAACGTCCGATGGCTCCTCTGTGTCCAGCCTCTAGCAATACTTTTATGTAGCTCTTTCAGGTTTGCACGTAGGAGATAGTAATAAAAACCTCATTCCATCCTAAGTGCCCAGCCTTGCAGGGACCCCTGGGAGGCAGGGTTTGAGCTCTGGTCTTGCTGACTTGAGGCCTGATGCCATCTCTTGTCATCCTAGCTGTGACACTTGGGGATACCAAAAGAGAAGACCCAGCGTGTCTCCTCCGAGCTCACCAGCCTTGCTCAAGGCATCTGGACATCAGTGTGGGATGGCCTAGTGCATGGGGAGCTCTAGATAGACTCCAGATGCCCTCAGAGCTCAGGAGAGCCAGCTGACCCCAAGGCCCCCGCCTCCCGTTCGTGTCCCCTCCTCAAGCAGGTTTTGGTTGTTTTTCTGACCCCAAGTATACCTAGTAAAGATGAGTGTTGTACATGGATGGGGTGAGCTCCACTGTGGCGGACTTTTAACAAATCCTGAGGAAATGACTCCTCGGTTCCAGGCCCTGTGGTAAAGGTGCCCTGGGGCCAAGGGAGAGGAGGTCATCAGTGAAGTCAGGCCATCGGAATTCATTAAGTGCTTCCCGTGTGCCAGGCTGTGTACTGAACATGGGGGGGTACAGCCCCATGTAGGGGGAGCCCCTGCCCTCAAGGAACTTACATTCTAAAGGGAAAGACAAGATATAAGTAATGAATTACATACAAGGCAGGTCCCCACACAGTAGATGGATGGCAGTCTTAGAGGGGAAGGCCTCCTGCAGAAGGAGAGCTCTGGGCCAGATCTCCAAGGAAGGCAAAGGGCAGAGGGGAGGAGGGAGGGTACTGCAGGCAGGGCAGACTGGTGTGGAGATGGGAGAGGGGAAGTGAAGTGCTCCAAGGGGAGTCCAGTGACCTCCTGGAGTGGCCTCAGGCTTGGCTGAGGGAGGGCTCCCCCCAGGCACCTCCTCTGTGCCATGTCTGTCTCAATTGGCTACATGGCTTCCCAGGGATAGGGAAAGGCCCTTTCAAACCCCGGTGCTCTAAGGATAAGCTTCAGGGCCGTCCCAGGTCTTTCCTGGCAGAAAACCTGCTGTGTCTGTAGCTCTGAGTGCTGGGGCTGGTATTTTTCTTGAGGTGCGGGTACCTGTGGGATCATTGAGATGTGTGTGGGGCTGACAATGGGAGGTAAATCTCTTGGATCCACCGTAGATGGGAGGCTGGCATTTCCCTGATGGTTCCCTCTGGAATCAGCTCTGCTGGCAGGCGCGCTCTGTCCCCAGGGAGGGGGCTGGCAGGCCGTGGCCCAGCCTGGCTGGGGGGGTTGGGGAAATGAAGCTTGTGCTTCTCCCCCATTTGTGTAGACTTGGCAGACCACTTGCTAGTCCCAGCTGGCTCCCGTCACCTTCTGTAGGAAGCCTTTCTGCCCCCCTCTGGCCCCCTGTGGAGAATCGCCTTTATCCTGTCTGTGGTTGGTTTTCAGCCGGCTCTCTCCTGGTCAGACTGGCCACTCCTTGGCCTCTCTTGGTATCCCCCAGTGCCTGGCCCAAGGGAGATGCCTGATGTATGCCAGCTGGCTGATTAGGCGCCCATCTCTCAGCCCCTAAACAGATACTTTGATTCCTGACCTGGGAGGGAGGCTCAGACAGGAATCTTGGTGGGAGAGGAGGTGACAGCACCATGATCCCGCCAGCTATCTGCTGTCTGAAGTGTCTGCCAGGCTCCCCCTTGGGCCTAAGAGCTGCAGGGTCCTCCAACCCAGCCCTCTTCTCTTCCCCATAGCTCTGGCATGCCCTGTATGCCCCCTCGAAATCCTGGGGTTGCAGATGTGCTAGAAGGGCTTTTAGAGGTCACTGAGCCCCCAAGGACCTTCCTCAGGCCTTCGCTCCCCACTGCAAAAGGGCAGGGCCTGTCCCATTGGCACATTTGAACCCTGTGCCCAGCCCAGAACTTCCTTCCAGCACCTAGTGGCTCTGGGCCATGGTCCTCTCACACACTGACTGGCTAAGTTGCCCCTCCTCATAGCTCACAGGCATGCTGTGCTTTTAGGCCAAAGTCCTTCCCTTGGGATTATAGCCTGCTTTTGAATTGATGCATTAAGAGCCATGATCCTGAGAAGGGCCCCCCCGGGCTTCCCCAGGCTGACTGCCCAGGGGGTCCACAATGCCTCAGCAGGTGAAGGGACCATCCCTCCCCCCATTTAAACTTTTAACAACATACTTTGCATGCACTGTTGTACTTAGCACCAAGACAGCCCAATGAAGGCTGTCCTCACAGGTATTATTTACCCCATTTTACAGATACAGAAACTGAGGCCCAGGGCCTCTCAGAGATGAGAGTCATGTGGGAGAAGACAGAAAGGACCACCAAGGCTTCTATTTTAGTCAGAATTAAAAATAAATCTCAATTGCTTGCAGCTTTGAAGCCCTATCCCTGGTTTAGAGGGTCATGAAAATGGAAGGGGCTTCAGAGGCCGCCCCCCCCCCCCCCATTGCTTCCCTCATGTGACAGAAGAGGAGACAGGGGGCCCAGAGGGAAGCGTCTTGCCCAAGGTCACACAGCCTATAAGGGGCTGAGACAGGTTTGGGCTCCAGAGGACTCCCACAGTGTCTCCCAGCTGCCCCCCCATTCCTAGGCTTATTCTCAGCAGGCCCCAGCCCCAGGCTTAGCTGGGAAGCTGAGCAGGAGATGTTCTGAGAGGCAGCAGCTGGCTGGATGGGTGCAAGATGATGCTGAGGGGGAAGTGGAATGGAGGAAAGGGAAGAGGGAAGAAAGGAATTGCTAGGTGGAGCCCTGGCCCCCCAAGGAGCCCCTGCCCCTCCCACCCCCCCAGGCAGAGCTATCCCTTTATCTAAAACAGACTCAGAAGTGGGGTAGAGGGTAAGATTGGGCGAGGCTTCTGTCCCATCAGCCTGTGGAGCTTATTCTCTGTCCTGCTCCAGGCTGGGGGAAAAAAAAGGTCCTCCAGTCCTAGACTTTGGGGAACTGGAAGAGGTGATCTAGTCCAATTCCCTTAATTTATAGATGAGCCCCAGAAGGGGAGTGACTTGCCCAAGGTCACACAAACAGTGAGGGGCTTTGCTAGGTGCTGCTGTAACCCATCTCCCCTGGCCTTTTGCCACCACCTCTGAGAACTAAACAGCTCTGTTGAGGCTTATTTGTAGGGATTGATTTTAAAGTTCTTACACCCACCCTGTCTCCCAAGAGAGAAGTTCTTTTATTTGTTGGCCAGGAGCGGCCACGGTATGAAAGGAACCTACTGGATCAGCATGAAACAAGTGTTATTAATCAGATTCTCTTTTAGTAGGTGTAAAGCTTGGGAGGTAAGGATGCATCTATATTAGCTGAAGTAAAGCCCAGGGTGTTGAGGGTGTGTCTACATTAGCAGATATCGAGCCTGTGAAGTAGGGGTCCAACTATATTTATTAGCAGATGTGAAACTAGTAGTGCCATTATATTAGCAGGTATAAAGCTGCAGGTATAAAGCCTGGGAAGCAGGGGAGCATCTACATTAGCAGGTATAAAGCTGCAGGTATAAAGCCTGGGATGCAAGGGAGCATCTACATTAGCAGGAATAAAGCTGCAGGTATAAAGCCTGGGATGCAGGGGAGCATCTACATTAGCAGGTATAAAGCTGCAGGTATAAAGCCTGGGATGCAAGGGAGCATCTACATTAGCAGGAATAAAGCTGCAGGTATAAAGCCTGGGATGCAAGGGAACATCTACATTAGCAGGAATAAAGCTGCAGGTATAAAGCCTGGGATGCAGGGGAGCATCTGCATTAGCAGGTATAAAGCTGCAGGTATAAAGCCTGGGATGCAGGGGAGCATCTACATTAGCAGGTATAAAGCTTAGAAGATAGGAAAGTGGGATGGCTGGGTGGCACAGCCAATAGAGCAGCGGCCCTGGAGTCAGGAGGACTCAGACACTCCACACAGAAATGCCATGTGACCTTGGGAAAGTCACTTAACCCCAATTGCCCTCCAAAAAAAAAAAAGTGAAGCATATGCCTTGGCAGGTGTAAAGCCTGGGAAGCAGGGGAGCATCTAAAGGTAGGCAGGGGAATGTCTTTGTTATTCTGAAATTGTTTCTGAAATACTCCAGGGAATCCATGATGTCATTGATTGGATTTCTGCTTCAGTTATGCTGCCCCTCAGTCTCTGTCCGTGTCCTCTCTGGCCACATGGTGCATGGGAAAGGACATTGATCTGGATGACCTGGATCCAGACCTCAGCATCTCAGGGCCTCAGTTTCCTCACCTGTAAATGATGGAGTTGGACTGGTGAACAGAGCCCACATGTGTAGCTGGGCTGTGGGAAGAGCTGCCCCAGAATCCCCTTCAGCTCCCCCTTGCAGGATGGGGCCGCCCACCCTGCTGCTGCCCCAGCCCTCGCCGTCTGCTTTGCCTCTGTGCCCACGAACCCCGCACAGGCACAGGCAGGTGGCACCTGGGCCTGGCCCCCGTGGCCCTCAGGCACCTTCCCAGTCCCCTGGAGCTGAGGGCCCCTTGTTGGAGGGGAGGCCTCCCCTGAGCAGGGCGGGGGTTCCTTAAGAACCAACACTGCTCGTTTTTCTCTTTGTATCTTCAATGCCTGTGCAGGCACATAGTAAATGCTCCCCCTCCCTCCCTCCCTCCCTCCCTCTTTCCCTCCCTCCCTCCCTTCCTTCCTTCCTTCCTTCCTTCCTTCCTTCCTTCCTTTCTTCCTTCCCTCCTTCCCTCCTTCCCTCCTTCCCTCCTTCCCTCTCTTCCTCCCTCCCCTCCTTCACTCCAGGGAGGCTGCCCAGTTCACCAGGCCCCTTCCCTGATCTCACCCACTATGTATCACCCTCCATTTTGCACATTTCCAGGTGAAACCCTTACCCCTGGTTTTCAGAATTGCTCATGTGTCCTCACCTTAGGGGTGATGATTATTTTTAATTAGTTTTGGAGCCATCAGTCATTCAGCAGATCTTTATAAGGTGCCTACTGTGTGTCAGACTTTGTGGAAGGCCCTGTGATTTTCAGAACCACAGTCTGCTTTTGAGGCCCTTATATGCTGTTGGAGCAACAGCACATATGTATAAATGTACGCAGAATAAATACCCAAAATATGCAGTCATGGGAGGGGGCCGTTCAAACTGTGTCTGGAAGGAAGTGATAGCTTCCCTGCAGGCGGTCAGTGAACATTTACTAAGCACTTACTGTATGCTGGACGCTGGGTAGCCCTGCCCTCGGGAGCTCCCAGTCTAAAGAGGTGGAGGTGAGTTGGGAGGATAGCCAGGCATGGAGGTGGAACATGGAGTGAGTAGGACCCATAGGGAGCAGGACAGGCTGGTGTCTGATGAGGCTGGGCGCCAGAGTACCTACTGTGTGCTGGGTACATTATAGGTCTTACCTCGTTTGAGCTTTGTGGCGACCCTGGGGGGCTGGGACTGTTACTGTCCCATTTTACAGATGAGGATACCAAGGTTTGAGGGGCTTGATGATTTGTCCAGAGCCACACAGCTAGGCAGTATCTGAGGCTGTATGGGCACGGGGTCTTCCTTACTTGGGGCCTGGCTCTCTGTCTACTGCCCGAAATGCTGGATAAGAGTCTCTGATCCTAGGGAGAGTGGGGAGGCACTGGAGATGGCTGGATGAGGGAGGGGCTGTGGTGAGCCCCCTCCGCATGTGTGTGTGAGTGTGTGCGTGTGTGTGCTTGTGTGTGACACCGCCAGCAGCATGCTGGGATTCTGAGGCCTGGCCCTGGTTTCTCTATGTATTAGTTTGGTGTAGCAGCAGGCACCCCAGCATCTCCAGAGTGGCTGACAACACAGGTTCTTAGATCTGCTTTTCTAAAGGAAAGCAACTCAAAATGGGTTTTTTGATTTAACCAATTTTGCTTTAACCAATCAAACATATCGTTGACCTTGTTTAGGGGAAAGTCAGCACTGGAACTTCAGAGTATACAGACAGAAGTTACAAGAAAACGGAAAAACATATCAAGCAGACAGGCCTCCAACTCTCTGACCATTACATTCATACCTACTCAGTCACCAGAGAGGGAAGCACCAACATCTGGGTTTTTCAGAGGTGGGGGGAGGGCTCTCAGCAGCTGCCCAGAGTCTGTCTGATCAGGGTTTATATAGCGGTCTCCTGGCTCAGAGAATGTAACCACCCTCTGGACCCACTGCCCAATCACAAAGCACCAAGGTGTGGGCGTTCCTGAAAACCAAGCCTCCCACCCCAGGCTCTTTGTGCACTAACCTAGGGGCAGGGAAGATCTTAAAAATTTACATTCCTATAACACTCCCCCAGGATCTTTCATGCCCTTAGCATGGTCAATTTACATTTGAATTAGCATTAATGACTTTAGGTATTACACCTAAGTGGCCACAGGGCCTTAAACAAACAAAAATGTCCAAATGAAGTTCTCTTGGGGGAAGGGGGTGTCGTCCTCACACTGCTCAGGACTCTGCTTCTGAGTCCAGAGAGGCAGCTGGGTGGGGTCCCGGCCAGTGTGTGTGGGGGTGACGATCTTAGCCCTGGATGGGCCCCCCAGGCTCTCCCTCATCTTACTGACGAAGGCACTGAGGCTCAGAAAGGCAGAGGGACTTACTGAGGGATTTGAAGCCAGGTCTTCTGACCTGTCTCAAAGAGCTTATTATGATACATCTCCAGTTCGGAAGGTAATGATGGACTCCTGCATCCTCTGGAGGTGGAGGCTAGGCAGAAGCTACCGGGGGACGGGCCTTTGCTGGGGATACCTGCTGGATTTCTGAGCTGACCAGGCCTTAGCGCCCCGAGGAGGAAGCCTAGGCCTTGGATCTAGGGTGAGAGGCCTTCCCAGGCTCAGCCAGGGCTTCTGGGAGGGGGCGGGGTGCTGCTCCAGTTGCTGGCTCCTGGGGCCTAGCACGGGGCCTGGACGGGTGCCCCTCTGCCAGGCTGCACAGTGGGCTACCCTCTCCAGGTAGCCCTTGTGTAAGAGGGGCCTTGATCAGCCTCAGTGTGGGCAGAGGGACCATCTTGTTGGCTCTCTTCCTGGGTGGGTTCAGAGAGTCTCAGAGATGTTGGGCAGGTTTTATGAGCCAGGCTGGAGCCCAGGTCCAGTCCTTTGGAAAAGGGGATGTTCATAAAGCCCTTTGTAAGCTTGAAAGTGCTGTGGAGATGTCAGTGATCACATCAGAGCCAGACCTCCCCGGACCCTTTCCCTGCACTGATTCCTGAGGTTCCCCGTGGGGGCTCTAGGAGGGCTGGGCAGGCTGGGGGAGCACAGGGACCTGGTGACCCGGGCGGCTTTTTGCCTCTGGGCTCTGATGCGTGTCAGAGCTGGCACTCAGGCACTCAGACTGGGAGGCTAGGGAGGGAGGGCCCAGGGTCTGCTTGGGGCTTTGCTTCTGTGGGTGGCCGTTTACTGGCTCTCTGCCTTAGTGTCCTTGTCTGTAAAACGCGACATTGTTACTGGTGCTCTCTTCCATAGCTGCCATGAGGGTGATCACACGAGACGATCAGGGGCCTTTTCAGGGTATGGGTGTAGCAAGGCTTCAAGTGCCAGCTATGTGTGTGTGTGCGCGTGTGTGCATGTGTGTGTGTGCGGTATGTGTGCGTGTCAGGGCAGGGACATGCAAAAGGAAATAGAGAAGACATTTTGAGTAATTTGTCTCTTGGAGTCAAGAAACCTGAATATGAATCCTGCCTTAGACACATCCTGGCAGGGTGACCCTGGGCAAGTCACTTCCCCTCTGCCTGTCTCTGGCTCCTCCTCTGTAAAATGGGGATTATAAGAGGTCTGGCCAGGCTCACACTGATAGTAGGTGGGATGGGCCCTCTCACTCTCAGTCCCCACGTCTTCCTCTTGCCCCTGGGCCAGAGGCACTGGTTTGGTTGGAGCAGCGGCCTTTTGGTGGTATGGGCAGCAGGGGCTTGGAGGGTGGGTCTCTGGATGAGAGACTGATCCTCTGTGCTTCCATGTGGTCACTGGGGTATTCTGGTGGCCTTGGATCCTGCCTTCTGAGAGGCCGTTACAAAAGTGTTTTTAGTGATGTATTTTGTTTTTACATTACCTCCATTTCACACTGTACCCCTTCACTGCCCCCCTCCTGCCTCAGCCCCCAAAGCTGCCCCTTATGACAAAGAATAAAAAAATGAAAAAATACTGGCATTGCAAAATTAAGCAGCGTTTTGGTCCCTGGCCCCCCACTTCTGCAGGTGAGAGGAATACAGAGAAGTTCAAAAGGCATTGACCTGCCCTGTGTCCTTCCTCCACCCCAGGTCCCAGGAGTTACACCTGCGGCCAGAGTCCCATTCTTACCTGCCTGACCTGAGCAAATCTGAAATTGAATTCATCGAGACTAAGAGGCCTCGACTAGAGCTGTTACAGGAGCCGCTGCTTCGGCCCTCACCCATGCTGGCCCAGCACGGGGGCACTGAAGACCTCTCCAAGGTAAGAGCAAGAGCCTTCTCCACCCCCTGTCCATAGCCAGCTGCTGCCCTGCTGGCCTTCTCTCTCGGCGGGCTCCTCCTGGGGTTCTAGATGGATGTCTGCTTCTTAGACTTTGTCCCCTGCTTCTTAGAAGCCTGTTGGCACTTGGGATTTCATCCGTCCATCGTTTCATCTGACGTTCCATCTGTCCGTCCATCCATCCATCCATCCATCTCTCTCTTAAGCATTTATTTAGCGCCTACTGTGTGGTTGGTGTAAGCTTCTTAAGCACAAGGGACTTTTCAGTTTTCTATTTCTGTCCCTTGTGCCTAATATAGTGCCCGGCACATAGTAGGTACTCAGTAAATTCTTTTGATATTTAGTTCAGAAAGAAAATAAGAAAGGAGAACCCAGCCTTTGCCTGTGTGGAATTAGGTGGGAAGACAAGCTTTTAAAAAAAATTATACCACCCCCCCCAACACCACACACACACACACACACACACACACACACACACACACACACACACACACACACACACACACACACACACACTCTATATATATATACTCATGTTTGTATGTATATGTGTGCTCAATACATACGTAAATACTTACTGCACAGCTCTGAGGCAGAAAAGACCAGTAATGTTCTGGCCAGTTGTGGCTCTGGCAGAGCATTGAATGAGCAGCTGTAATCACAGGTGACATATCCGTCAGTCAGTCAGCACGTGCTCATTAGAGGCCTCCCAGGGGCCGGCACCTTGCTGAGAGTGGGAGGGTCCATGAGCGGAAGCTGGGGGTCCACATGAGTGTCTGCTCGTGTGTGGATGGGGGCGGTTTTGTGTTCTGGGAGGGAAGCCCTCCATCTGCCTTAGGCACGGCTGGTGCTTAGACCTGGGAGGCAGGCAGACGAGTTCAGATCGGCCACGGAACCCTTCTGGGCCTCCGTTTTCCTCATCTGTAAGATGGGGATAATCAGAGTGTGTCTGTCCCAGGGTGCAGTGATGTTTGTAAAGTGCTCTGCAAACTGTCACTAGCGTTGCATTGTTATTACAGTGAATACATGTATGTATGGATGTGGGGTCCTTAGGGAAAGGAGGGCACTAGTTGTGTTCACGGGGAGGCTTTTGGAAGGAGGGATTTCATGTGCATCTTCTCTTTTATTTTCCCAACAACCCTGAGGGCTGGGGACTATTTCAAATCCCATTTTACAGAAGGGTAAACTGAGGCTCAGAGAGGGATGTGTCTGGCTTCCATTACTGCCAGGCAATGATGTGGGCGAAAGGCCTGTGGAGACGACAGGCACCTCCAGGTCGGTCCACTGCGAGCATCCCCTTTTGTCTGTCCACCTTCCTGGGGTTGCAATGCGTCCCAACCCCCCAAGCAGTGAGCTTTGGGATTCTCTCAGATGACAACTCTCCCCTAATTGATGTTTGCCACAGTTGAAGGAACGGATGTGCCAGGCTGCCGTCCCTTCTGGTCATTGTTGGAGAGCTGGGGAGCTTGCCTGGCCTCTCCTGCCCTCCCTGCCCCCAGTCCTAGCTCAGGCCCCTGGAATCCTTGCCCCGGGCTGGGGGGCACCAGGCAGGGGACATCCCCTTGGAGATGTGCCCTGTGCTTGGCTGAGGGACAGACAGCGTGTGGTGAGGGGGAAGGCCATGTGCTCTCCCTTGTGGGGAGGAGCTCTGCATTGCTCTCCATGGATGCATTTTAAAAAATGCTTGGAGAATAATCTTTCAATATGACTGGATTCCTTTCTGAACCTTTTCCTCTCATTTTTGTATTTATTTCCTCTCTCCTGGTTCTAAGAACAGGTCTGTCCATTGGCTTACTAACCAATCTGCCAAGGTGGGTCCTAGAAACAAAAAAAGGTTGAGAACTTCCTTCTCTGGAACCTTGGGGAAGTCCCTGCATTTGGAATCAGAGGATCTGGGTTTGAATCTTAAGAGACCCTGGGCAAGTCACTTCAGTCCATGGTCCTCAGTTTCCTCATATGGGGTTGGACGAGATGATTGCAGAGGTCCCTTCTGGCCCTGATGATCAGAGCCCTTTTAGAAAGGTGAATTAAGGGAGAATGTGTGGCCCAGTGGAGTGACCCAAGTGCTGATCCTGGTTCTGTGTTGACCATCTGTGCTGGCCAGCTTGCTTTCATAGCTCCGGACTTTCTGGTCCCCCCTTCCATCCCTTTAGGCCTGTGATCCATGTCATGGGCTGAGAGGAGATGAGGAAAAGCTGGGAGAGGTCAGGTCTGGTGGGAGGTCAGAGCCAGTGTTGTATATCTCTGGGCATTTGGAATGCTTTCCTTTCTGGACTTTGTTTAGAGCCTGTTGTGTTTGGCAGATGAGGTGCATTTCTGGTTTGTCTCCATTCACCCCAACATCCTGTCTCACCACCTTGAGGGGTCTGGTACCTTTCTGGGATTGGGGGTGCCCCCTTCCTTTGTGAGACAAAGAGACTTTTGCAGGCTGGATGCTGTGCCCCTAGAACAGCTATGACCTTGATTCTCAAGGAATAGGGCATTGTCTGGGCGAGGAGCCAGCCCCAGGAGGTCTGTTGACTGCAGCTGGCCAAGGCTGAATGGGTGACATTAGCCAGCCGGGCCTGCCCGCTGCCCTGCCAGGCCTTGATCTGACAGTCAAATGAGGGCTTGGCTCCCCCATCCTGGGACCATGCCAGGACCTTGCTGAGGCACCAGGGTGGGGGTAGCATCAGGGTTGGTTATCCTGATGGTTGGCACAGGTGTCCAAGGTCAGCAGGATCCTGGAAGGAGCGGCCGAAGCTCAGTAGCAGGAATGGTGTGCTGGCACACCAGGTTAGGATAAGTTCCCAACCACAGTGGAGGTGTTAGGACTTCTGGACCTGACCAGGACAGATTGCATCTCTTTTTCCCCGGGCCATGTTCCTCCTTTTTCCAAGCCCGACTTCCTCCAGTGTAAAGACTGGGGAGGAGAGAATGTGGGATGGCTTGAATCTGCACTACCTGAGACTTGTCCCCTTCTTTTAGGCAGTAGCCCTTTTTAGGCACTTTGAGAGAATTGCACATGAGACCCCTGAGGGCAGGCAGTCTTGTCTTCCTCCTCCTCTTCCTCCTCCTTTCTACTTTTGAGTCCCTATCATCCACCCAGAGCCTTTACATTTGTGGACGGTGTTGCCGTGGGACCCTAGTGATAGATAAACCTCTGCTAGTTTGGCTGGGACATCACTCAGCCTGTCCTCTGGCCCAGCTGTTGAGTTTGGTATGACCTGTCTAGAGTGTAACCTCCTTGAGGACAGGAGGGGGTTGGTTTGTTGGTTGGACCTTATATTCTCAGCACCCAGCACAGCTCATAGCACATAGTGAGTAGAACTTCAACAAAAGCTTGTTTGATTGGATTGGATTGGACTGGCTTGGTGGAGGGGGACTTGGGTGAGACCTTGTATGCAGCAGGCCTACAAGCTATGTTTGTAGAGTTGAATGGAATTACTTCATGTCAGTGTGAACCTTACAGAATCTTGCAGTATTTGTCTTAGCTTCTGAGGGAGTTACTAGATCCCAAGTATGGGATGCTGGCAAATACAGCAGTGCCTCAAGGCCCTTGGGAGCTGATCCTGCATTCCTTCCACCATTTTGTCAAAAGCACATTGAGGTCTGAGATTTCCCACATTTCATACCTGGCAAGTTGGCAGAGGTGACACAGCATGGAAACAACCAATGCTGGACAGGTTGTGAAAAGATAGCCACACTCATGCATTGTTGGTGGAGCTGTGAATTGGACCAGCAATTTTGGAAAGCAATTCGGAATTAACGGTAAGAAAGCAACTAATATGTCTATATACATTGACCCATATATGATTCTATTATTCTTGGGTCTATGACCCAAGAAGGGTCTCAGATATTTTTCCTAGCACTTTTTATAGTAGGAAACAAAGCAGATGCCCAGTGATCAGGGAGTGACTGAGTTGTAGTATGTGTAAGATGGGACGTTACTGTGTTGCAAGGAATCATAACTACAATGAATCAGAGAAGTGTGAAGACCTAGATGAACCGATGCCAGGTAAAGAAAGCAGAATCAGGGAAACCATGCCCCCACTGGCCAAGCAATCTGAAAGAACAGCAGCAAAACATTAAAACCTAATTGCCATCAAAGTATAACAACGAGATTTGTCCCCTGAAAGAGAGAGGAGCGAGTGGAGCACAGAAAGAATGTTGGATGTGGGCCCCGAGGCCCTGGCTGTCTCCGCTGGCCCCTTGGGGCAGGCTGTGGTGGGGGCAAAGAGAAAACAGGAACGTCTCGTGCTGGGCGTGTGCGGCAAACAGCACACATCCCCACACTGTCTCTGCATGGCCCGTCTTGGGCCCCAAGGCCACCGCCTCTCTGTTGGAAGGTGGGCATCGGTTTTCAGAAACCACAGTTGGTCTCTTTCTTGATCAGAGTTCTTAAGTGTTCAGAGTCCTGGGGGTTTGCTGTCTGTTACTTATTTAGTGTTTACAGTGTTGTTGCTGTTACAGTATCCGCTGTTCTCCTGGTTCTGCTGGTTCTGCTTGCTTCACTTTGCGTCAGCTCTTACAAGTCTTCCCAGGTTTCTCTGAAACCTTCCCCTCCATCATTTCTTGCTGCACACAAGTGTTCCTTCACATACCATGACTTGGTCAGCTGCTCCCCAATTAAATAAGTGTCCCGAAAGTTCCATTTCTTTGCTCTGAAACCATGGTGTCAGGGTCAGATGGAAACAGAGCCTTGAACGTGAGGGAAATGGACAAGGTGTGACAGCTTTCAGGCCATCAAGGGGCTCAGTCTCTAGAGTGCTAGACTTCTGTGGAGTCAGTAGAGCTGAGTTCAAATCCTACATCACAACCTTCCTGGCTGTGTGACCCTGGACAAGTCACCTAACTCTGTCTCACTTTTCCTTCTATGTAAAATGGGGATCCTACTAGCTCCTATCCCATAGCATTGTTGATGGAATCAAGTGAGATTAACACATGTGAGGGGCTTTGCAAACCTTAGAGTGCTTAGTAAATGAGAGCATTCTCTTAATCTTCATAGTCTTATCACTACGAGTGGGTGACCTGGTGATGAATTGTTCGACCAGCTGTCTTGAGCCTTGGATTGGGAGCAGTCTGTATCAGGAGAGAAAGGCCTGGGAGGGGGTGTTGTGTGGCTTGAGCAGAGGAGGAGAGTGGGCATACCCTCATTTGTACAGTGGAAAGAACAATGTCTGGGGAGTCACAGGACCTGGGTTTGAATTCTCCCTACCCTACTTGTGTGGCCTTGGGCAAGTCATTTCCTTTTCACTGGGCCTCAGCTTCCCCATCTGTAACATGGGGGAGTAGGGCCTTTCCTGCTCTGATTCTGTGGTTTGGCTATTTCATGTTTCTCTAGAGCATTGAACTAGGAGATACTCTCATGTCTTAAACACATCCAGATTTCAGATGTTGGGGAAGTCAGGAGGAGGAGGAGGGAGGGTGCAACAGGAGCAAGCTGTCCCTCCTCAGCTCTTGCTGGGTGCTTGGTCTGGGCAGGCCCAGAGCTTGACTGCAGTGGGAAGCAGGTGGGTGGGCGGAGGGGTTGAGGGGAGCAAGCTGTAGAAGGCCTTTCTTTGTCCTTCCCTGCAGCCTCTGGCTGGCATCCAGATCATTTCTGTGGGCTGTGGGGAGCCCTCTGGTGCCTGTTCTGCAGCTGCCCTTGCCCCCTGCCCGGTGAGGTGGGGGTGGTGCTGGGGGGGGGAGCTTTGAAATGCAGATGCACTGGAGCTGCCCCCCCTCCAGGCTGGGCATCTTGCTGGGCCACCCACAGAGTGCACACTGGCAGGGGGAAGGGAGGGGGCACTGAGGCTTGCTAGCCCCTGGGCACTCACAGGAGAGTCCAGAGAGCTGGTGATGTCCAGGCAGGGCTTACCAGCTGGGATCCTGCCCGGCTCCCCTGGCGTACTAGGCCACACCACGGGGCTGGGGTCACTGCAGAGAAGACAGACAGACTGGGAAAGCATTTGGTGACTGTTCATCTCTGGGCCCCAGATCTGGGTTCCAGTCCTGCTTTCCCAGGTGCTGTCAGTGTGACCTTAAACAAGAAACCTGACCTTGGTCTAAGGACAGAGGGGTGGGTGGGCTTGCTGTGCCCCCTCCCACCTCTCCAGGGCTCCCAGCACTCTCTCATCACCCTCTCCCACTGTGTGCCAGGGAGGGTGTGGGGAAGGCAGCCCTGCTCGGTGCACATGGGGGCAGTGGGGGCCCTGGGGGCCTCTCAGGCTCTCTGCAGCCAGAGCAGGAAGGTCAATTCAGGATAGGCTTCTCTGTACCTCCTGCCTCAGCTGGCCTGCCCTGCTCAGGCACATCCCGGCTCCCCAGGGCTTGGCAGCTGGCATCCATAGGCCAGGAGAGTGGCTAGCAGCCCGCCGGGGCGCCTGGGCCGGTGTGGCTCCTGGCCCCCAGCCTGCCCCTCTCTGGGGCCCTACAGCCGCCTGGTCTGTACACACCTGGCAGAGTGTAGACCCCCACAGGTAGGGTCTGGCAGGGGCTCTCTCAGTGTCTCTCCCACGCCTGGCCCATTTTGGAGGCAATGGTGGTGTCTCTGTTAATACAGGGAATGCTTTGGTATCTGTCAAGGCAGATCAGTAACTGGTCTACACTTTACTGGCTCCTGAGAGGTGACTAGACTTGGCCAGGGTGATTGTGCCCATCAGTATGCCCCTCTCCCTCTCAGTGCCCTCCTTTCACTGCCAGCACTTTCTCCTTCCTCTCCCTTCCCCCCCCAGCCCCTGTACCTGCCTCGAAGCCCCGCCCCCCCTTCCCCCACAGAGCCCTCTTCCTCAGGGTGTCCTTGAGAGCTGTGGCCTCCTGCCCCCGGGGGACCAGCCTTGGCGACCCCTGAGTGCTCCAGAGTCGGGCTGGGGCCTGGGGGTGGGGGTGCTTCTCTCCATGGCTCCCTGGGTATTTTCCTCCTTCTTTTCCTCTTTGGTGAGGAGGGTCTGCTCTTGTAGCAGAGTCCAGAACTGTTTGTTTAGTTAATTTGAAAGCCCCGCCCCCCCCTCCACACACCCTCCTGGGTTTACAGGTCCCCTCCCAGTGTCCCAGACTTGTCATGGCCTCTCTGGGCTTTAGCTTCCTCCTCTGTAAGAAGGGGGTTTGTCCTCATGGCCTGGGGGCCACTCCAGCTCCAGATCTTTGACCCCAAGGTGCCCAGGCCCTCTGGTGCTGCCTCCCCCTCGGGGTGTGGTCCAGGCTCCAGGATCTGTGGGTCTGGCCAGTGTGGAGGCTGAACACTGCCTTAAAGGGGCTGCATTGGAAAGAGTGTATTGGCTTTGTTGTCTGAGACTCTGGCCCCCAGGGCTGTCTCTCTCACTGCCCCACGTGGTCCTATCTGTAAAGTTGGGGGGGGGGGTTGGACTCAAGGCTTAAAGTCTGTGAGCCTTTCAGAGGTCAGCCCCCTGGGCCTCAGTGTCCTCATCTGTAAAATGAGGGCTTGGTGTCCCTTCCAGCTCCAAGCCTGTGAGGCTGTATTAGGGTGCTTGACTTCCATGGGCCTCAGTTTCCCTATCTGTAAAGGGAGGGGGTTGGACAAGATGGCCTTTGAGGTCTCGGATTCTAAGTCTCTGATCCCATGAATTCACCTTCCTTCCTTCACCCCCCAGCCCCCCAATTTATTTTCATCCAGCTGTGTGCATGCATATGTGTGTGAGTGCGTGTACGTACATGTGTGCACGTGTGCATATATGTATATATGTGTGCATGTGTATATGAGTGTGCATGCATGTGTGCAATGCATTGTGAGTGTATTGTGTGTATTGCATTGTATGAGTGTGCGTACATACATGTATGCACGTGAGTGTAAGTGTGCACTCGTGTGCATGTGCACACAAGTGTGCACGCATGTGTGTGCATGTGCGTTGTGAGTGTATTGTGTGTATATGTGCATGTGTATGAGTGTGTGCATGTGCGAGTGTGTATGTGAGCAGTGTGTGCATGTGTGCTATAAGTGTACACATATGTGTGCACGTGTGAGTGCATGCACATGTATGAGTGTGCATGAGCATGTGTGCACAAGTGCATGTGTGTGCATGTGTGTGTGTGTGCATGAGTGTGTGTGAGTGCATGAGTGTGTGTGTGTGTGTGTGTGTGTGTGTGTGTGTGTGTGTGTGTGTGTGTGTGTTGCAGCCCTCCACCCTCTGAGCCCTGCCATCCTCAGGAGGAGGGAGGGGCTCTTTATTGATCAGGGCTGAGGAGGGCTTGAGCCTGCCTCCCCACCAGCTGCGGTCTGCACACAAAAAGCCAGGCTGTCTCATCAGCTCTGTCCTCCCAGAAGGGAGGCCTTTACTGCCCGCCTTCAGATGCTGTGTCGCATTACCTCCCATCATCCCTGGCCCCCAGAGCTGGGGAGGGTGTGTGGGGCACAGGAGGAAGCCAGAGGCTGTAGTGTCCCAGGCCTAGGTGGGAATCATGGAGGGGTCCCATGGGAGCTGGGGACTCTTGAGGCTGCTGCTGGGGCTGGTGGGCTCTAAGCCATCCCCAGGCCTCCCCTCTCCTGCTTTTCTATTGAACACAAGCACATGCCAGCAGGCTGGGTTGTGAAATTAATTTGTCAAGTGAATCCCATTTGCCCAATAATTTTCTCTATGTTATAACTAGGAGATGTGGTTCTATGGAAAAAATGCCCCTCTGCACTAGGTTGGGAATGTTAAGAAAGGAAACAGGTTTTTAACATTACTGCCTGACACATGCATGGCCCGCTGGGGGTTTCCATGGTGGGAGTGCCTCTCCAGTGATGCAGATCACATCCCCTCTGTGGCTTGGTGGGCAGGGCTCCAGAAGGATGGTTGGGGTCCATAGGGAGGAGCCCTGGCACCCTGCATGACCTCACCTCAGTGTTCTCATCTGTGAAGTGGAGTGACCTCTGAGGTCCCTTCTAGCTCCAGACCTGTATTTTATGATAGCTGACAGTATTTTACAGCACTTTGCAGACGTGTCCTCATTTGACCCTTACAACAACCCTGGGAGGTATAATTTATTATTACTCCCATTTTACAGATACAGAAACCAAGGCAGGCAGGGTTAAGTGACTTGCCCAGGGTCATCCAGTTAGTGTCATATCTTTCTGACTCCAAGGTCGGCGTTCTTTCCAAGGTCGTCTCCCAGATGAATGACTCATCACGCGCAGAGTCAACCTTGGGCTTAAAGTCCTGTCTCTGACCCATACGGGTGGCGTGGCCATGGGCAACTCTGAATGGTCACAAGTTACAGGCTAATTGGCGACTTTTATCTATGAGGGGACTTTCTGCCTCTGGGAATCCCAGGTTCAGGTTCTCAGACTAAGTGAGGTCTAGATTCCAGATGGGGAAACTGAGGCAGCAACAGGGGGTGGGCCTGGCAAGTGCCCCCATTCTCCTGTCTGCTCCTGGTCCTGTAAAGGCTGAATGTAGGCGTGCTCTGGAGACTGTGGCCTCCATTTCGCCTGCACTGGGCCCTGGTGGAGGGGGATGGGGCAGGGTGGGGAATGGGGCAGGGTGGGGAAAGCCTGTTTGTCCTTGTGCAGAGTGAGAGCACCAAGATACCAGGTTAATTTGTTCCCTACCCCCTTTCTCTTGCCGTCCTGATGCTGAACAATTACATTAAAATGCCTCTCTTTTTCCAAGTGGCTATGTACATTAGCTAATTAACAGGCCATCCTCCACTGCAGCTCTGGGTGAGGTCAGTGTGCCTGGATCTCCTTGTGCTAATGAGAGGAGGCCGGGCTGCCCCCCTCCCTGGGGAGCTGAGCCTGTGTCTGAGAGAGAGCCCTGCCCGGGAACTGGGCTGCGTCTTCAGAATTGGGGCGCGAGCCTCTTGCCCTCTCTCCCACCTCTTTTGAGTTCTGATATGCCACGGAGCATAGGAGGGAAGGACCTTGGGTTCAGGTGCCCTTGGACAGGTCACCCAGCCCTCTGTCAGCCTCAGATGACGTTCTAAGGTTGTATGTTAGTCTTTTGGGTGCCTGTTGCACCCCAGGAATTGTGCTAAGAATTTTACAAATGTTCATCCATTTTAGCAATACCATCTGATTCTTACAGTAATGGAAGGCAGGGAGTTATGGGTCACCCCGATAATAAGTTTCTGTGCTGGGTTTGAACTTAGGCCTTCCTGACTCCAGGCTCTACTTGCTGGGCCTCCAGCAGCCTAGGTGGGAATTGTAGGGTATGAGAAGCCTGGGGAGTTGGGACGGGGCGGATTAGGAAGGACTTGGGGAGCCCACAGAGCATTTGGGGTTTGGTGTTGGGGGCGCCACTGGAGGTGATGGAGTGGGGGTGACTCTGTCAGGCCTGAGCTTGGGCCTCGAGGGTCCTCTGCACTGACTGAGCTTTACTGCCAGTAGGAGCCCTAGGCTGAGACCCCTCCCCTAGAGAGGTGGAGCAGTGAATGAGCCTGTTCCTGGCTGGGGAGGGAGGGAGAGACCTGTGCTCTGGCTGCCCCAGAGCCCGTGGTGTCAGAGGCTCTTGTCGTCTCCCTCCTGTACTTGCTCCTTTCTTTCCATTTATCCCAGTTCTAGAAATGAGCTGTGCACCTGGAGCATCCAGACTCTAAGCAGGTGGGCTCTGGCTCCCCTGCCTGACCCTCCTCTGCCCCGCTTCTGCCCTCCTCTTGAGCCTGGGAAGCTGAGCTGGGCCAGACATGTGGTGAGGTCCACTCTGAAGCCGTGACTCCATACCTGGGCTGGGCCCCCCTCAGGAGCTGGGCCCTCTCCCCAAACCCCTTTCCCCAGAGGGGGCTGGAGACGAGGTTGGGGCAGGCAGAGGGCTCCCCTGGCCCTGCCTTGTGGCCTGGATCCCCTCCAGCCAGGGATCTGCCATCCCTCCTCCTCCCTTCTCCAGCCAGGCTCTTTTTCCTAATCATCTTTTTTCCCCCCACATAGAAAGCAGGATGAAATTTAAACGTTTCCAAAGAGTGACATTTCCATTTGAAAAGCTGTTCATTGAAGTGCATCTCAAGTGGGATTTGGTCTGCATCTCTCTACTGGGGCTTTAGAAATCTCATTTCCTCTCCCTGATAATGACGCCAAAGGGAGGGTATTTGATGCCTGTGTGTGTGAGAGTGTGACTGTGTGAGTGTGTGTGTGTGTGTGTGTGTGTGTGTGTGTACACATATTTTTTAAATAAATGAGATCATTAGGAGAGGTGCTTCATAAATTCTCTGTCCCTCCCTCACCTCACCCCAGGGTTTTTGCCCCTCCCAACCCTCATCCTCCAGCAAACCCCAGCATCTCCAAGAAATCTGTTTTCCCATCACTGCTCACTGCCTGCCTCCCTGGCTTCTCCCACCTCCGAGTCTGATCATCTGGGGACTTTCAAATCACCTCCATTAGCTTCTCTTCCCTCTTACAGCTAATGCCACTCCTACCTTTCCTGGCTGAGTTGTCACTTGGGAGCTCTTCTCTGTCAAGGAGACCCTTGTCCAGGACTTGCCCGAAGGCTCCCCAGAGGGAAGAAGAGTGTGTGTTCCTGCTTGCCCCTCCCCCTTCTCTCTCTGTCTCTCTCCTCTCTGTTTCTCTCCTCTCTCTCTCTCTCTGTCTCTCTGTCTTTTCTCCGTCTTTGTTTTTCCTTCTCTCCCCTTCTTTCTCTTACTCTTCTTTTCCCTCTCCTGCCCCACTCCCTCTCTCCAGTTCCCCAGTCTCTTGCCCATTGGGGTGCTGTGTTTTTTTATTGTCCCAAGACTTCCCCAAGTTGCCTGTGGAAAATGAGAACCCATGGTCTCATTATTGAGAGCTGATTCCTGATGTGTGAGGCTGCAGAACCAGCTACCTTTTCTCTGAGCTAATTATCTGGCATGTAACAGATACCTAGAGGGACCATCCCTGCCTTGGTGAGCATTTAATCTGTTCCAACAGGCCCGCTCTGATCTGTGCTGGAGGCTGGGGGTAGTTTCAAACATGATTCCAGCCTGTTTGCAGGCCCGGTTGTTTATTGCCAGTTAATAATTTTCATGTGCTCTGAACTGGTGATGCTGGGCTCTGGGAAGCTGCAGGGGTGCCTTTGGCTCCCTTTTCTTCCTTTTAGGGAGAGAATAGGAGGAAAGGCAGCCCGACGGCCCCTGAGCCCCAGGGTTGGACGGGGTTGCAGCAGAGGACTGCTGGTTCTGTAAGCCTTCCCAAGGCCTCCCAGCACAGGCTTCATGGGCTTCCGGGTGGTGATTCTGAGCCAGGCCACCTCAGCCTTTAAAGGGCTTTAAGGTTCTGCTCCCCAGAGCCCAAGACAATTTTTCAAGTACATGAACACAGTTGTGTTGGTCAGTCCACCAGGTCTGATTTACTGAGGTCTTGCTTTGTGTCCAGAAAAAGACAGAGCCAAAGGAGTCCCTGGGCTCAAGGAGCTTACACACATGCACACATGCACATGCACATGCACGCGCACACACACACAGAAGACAATAAGGGGACAAGTGAGGGAGAGCTTCAGTTGTCACACATGTGTATTTCACTTTGTTCTTGGAAGTAATAGGGAGCCATTGCAGTTTCTTGAGGGGGTGACGTTGTCAGACCCGCGTTTCAGAGAAACCCCTTTTGGCAGTTCTGTGGAGGGTCTTAGTACTAATTTTAAAGGGTTAATTTTCCCAGTTCTTTCCTCCCCATTCAAAAGTTTAGGGTAGGAGTATGGTACATGGAGGGATGGAAGGAGCCCAGAGCTGGTGGGTAAGAAGGAAAGAAGCATTTATTAAGCACTTACTATATGCCAGGCATTGCTGGGTTTTATTTCTGATTCTTCCAATACACGCCCACCCCACCCCACCCCGCCCCAACATGTGACCTTGGGCCAGTCCCTTCTCCACTCTGAGACCTGATCTCCTTCAGTGCAGAATAAAGCTCGGGGAGGGAATCAGAAGCTCCCGATGGGCCCCCATGGGTTAGTGTCAGAGCTGCAGCTGATGGACAGAGGGCTGGGAGGTACCTGATCTTATATCTCAGCTCTGCCCAGGGCCTGGGAGCTGGTCTTGGGCTCTGATCCTCCCAACTCCCTAAAATCCTCTCTGACTTTGAAGTTGGCCAGATGACCATGCATTTCCATCCAGCCTGAGACATGGTTATTTAGTGCCCGCTGGGTGCCAGGCCCTGCGCCAGGGATACAACAGGAAACCAGGCTTTGCCTTCAAGGAACTCTCTTGTTGGGGGTGGGGAGTATGGCAGGAAGCCTGCTAAGCCTCTGCCTATTGTCTGGGGAAGGGGGGTGGCAGGGCAGCATCCCCAGAGCCCTGTAGGCTCTCCCCCCTTTTGGGCTCTGTGCTCCTCATCCTGTCAGAGGGAGGCAGTAGAGACATCTGGAGAATTACTCTTCATTTCTGCTCCCCAGCCAAGGCGGGGCAGTCATGCTGGGCTTGGGGAGAGAACCCCTTAAGAGCCTCAGGGCTGTTTATTCCTGGGGCTGCCAGATGCCAACAGGGCCCTTCCCCCCAAAAGGAGCTGGGGAAGGACTGCTCCCCTCTGCCTCCACATTGCTTTCTTCGCTGGCCCCAGCTGTTATTGGGGGGCTGCCCCCCGCCTCTGGCTTTGTGTTGTTTTCTTGGCTGGCCCCAGCTGTTATTGGGGGCTGCCCCCTGCCTCTGGCTTTGTGTTGTTTTCTTGGCTGGCCCCAGCTGTTATTGGGGGCTGCCCCCCGCCTCTGGCTTTGTGTTGTTTTCTTGGCTGGTCCCAACTGTTATTGGGGGGCTGCCTCCCCTCCCACTTGTTCCTCTGGCTTCCTCAGCTCCCACGCCCAGCCCACCTCTCTCTTGCTTCTGGAGCCCTCTGGTTATCCCACAAATCACATAGTAATAAGGTCAGCCATAAACAGGAACTACAGTAGCTGATAAGGGCTTATAAAAACAAATCACACGAAGCCAAGTAATTACCAGGAAAGGATCACCTTGAGAAATGAAGTAATTGTTTTCCTTCCCTGAAGCCTGAGGGCCACTTCTGTGGGCTGTGACTCCAGGTTCCTATCTAGGATTTGCTGTTCTCTGTAGGGGGCTCCACCTGGACACCTGGCATTTGGGGAACGGCTGGTTCTTTGGGGTTCCCTTGCCCCAGGGCCCTCTGGATGCCTCAGGGCAGACAGCCGAGGGGGCATGGACAGCTCCGGATCTGGGGTGGGCAGGATACAGGCCTTGGCTTCATGGGTTTAGCTGGAAGGAGCCTGGTGTATGGCCGGCTGTGGGGAGGGTCAGCCATCCAGAGCCTTGGACAGCTGTTCTGGCCCTTGCCTTCCCCCCATCAATCTCATATTAAAGAGATGGGTCTGCACTACAAGGTGTTTGGACCTGGGGAGCCCTAGAGTGGGGTGTGACTCCTGGGAAGTGGCTTTTTCTCTCTTTCTTTTAGGAATTTATATTGTCTTAAGTCTCTCCTCCCCATCACCCTGTAAGAAAGCCTTCCCATAGATTGAAGAACTGTTTAAAAAGAAGAGACAAAAGCAGATCAACACACATTGGAAAACCCCCGAGCTTCTGTGTGATGGGCCTGCACAGGAGCTGGGGGAGGCATCCTCTCATATTTCTTATTTGGGCCAAGCTTGTCCTTTGTACTCCTGGGGGCAAAGTGGATAGAGAGCCTGGCCTGGAGTAAGGGAGACCTGACTTCAAATCCAGCCCTACTAGCCTTATGACCCTGGACAAGTCATTTAACCTCATTGCTTCAGTTTCCTCAGCTGTAACTAACATCACCTGCTTCCCAGGGTTGTTATGAAGGTCCAATGAGATAGCAGCTGTAAAAAGCTCAGCATTGTGGCTGGTATATATTAGGTGCTTAATAATGCTTCTTCCCTCCCTGCCAGACTCTAGTCCAAGGCCCCTCCTGCTCTCGAAGCTGTGATCCTGTGAGCCTGTGGGGTCTGGGAACCTTCCCTTTGTCTCTCTTATCTTTCTCTTGGATTCTAAAATAAGGAGCCGCTTTGAGATGATTCATTTATTTTTCTTTCCTAATGAAGTGGGCGTGTCTGTCTCTCTGCCCTTTCCCGACCCATTACTTTGTCCTCTCTTTTTTTTTTTCCAGCATGAATCATTAATTTTTTTTTCCTTTTAGCTTTTCTGTGAGTTTCACCGATTCTTCCAAGCTGCCTCATAAGCCCAGATCTTCCAGTGTCTGGGAGGGGCCAGGTGGAGGGGTTGGGAGGGGAACGCTGGCTGGCAGAAAAGATGTGTGGGAGCAGGAAGAGGCAGCAAGGGCTTTGGGGACCTTGCTGCAAAATTGGCAGTTTGTTCTAGGAATGTGTTTTTGGTTTCTCAGCTTGCCTGGGCTGCAGCATTTTCATAATTGGCCCTCCCTCATGGAAACATCTGGTGAAGGAGACCACAGCTGGGCTGACCTAGTGAGCCCCCAGGAATTCTGGGAAGAGGGGTCTTTGTGCCTCTGGTGTCTAAGTGGATCGCGCATGTCCTCCAGGGTCATTGGGCTGATGGTTTCTTGAACTTTGGGTGGTGTTTTAGAAATGGCTTTTTCTGACCTGATTTCTGTCTCATTAACTCCTTGCATTGTGTTTCCCTTTGGCAACATGCAGGTTGTGAGGGAAGCCATCCCTCTCACCAGGTATGGTTCTGTCTTGTGCTCTGACCACTGAATTTGGAGTTAGAGGGCAGAGGTTTGAGTTTTAGCTCTGCTACTTAACTGCCTTTTGAACTTTAGGTAAATACGTTTAAGCTCATTAGGTCTCAGTTTTTTCACCTGTACAAGGAGGGTATTGACCTGGGTCACATCTAAGGTCCCTTGTAGCTTTAAGTGAATGAATTTTAATTGTTACTGTGAGAACTTTACTTTTTCCCCTTCTGGATAGCCTGCGAGAGAGGCTAGTGATGCTGTTACTGACTAGTGACTTCGTCATGGGCTGGTAACTCACTTCACTTATTTGCAAGGTTCTCTTAACCACAGGACAGCGGTTGGCAGCTTGCTGGGGATGGCACCTAGGATTTGTTGGCTTTGAAGAGAGTAGGCCAGACAACTTGGATCTCTCCTGTTCCCACTTGATTCTGCCTTTTTTGACCCTGCCTTTCTCTGGGCAGGGGCCAGGCAGCATGAGGGACATGGCTAGGGAAGAATTCTCAGGAAGGGACTTTATCAGCTCTCAGTTGTTGGGCATTATCATTGGTTCTGTCAGGCTCTGAAATGATGCTCTGTCCAGAGTCTGCCAAGGGCAGTCCCACTGGACATTGAATCGTGGTCAGTGGGCACGGGGTCACGGGGTGAGTTAAGCCTCTCTGATGAAGGCTCTTTGGCATTTTCTTCTGGAGAAATTTGCTCTAATAACTCCGTGGGGGTCTGGGCACAGTCTCCTGGAGGGAGGCCCATTTCTCTTCCCAGTTGTAAGTCCGGCCCCAAAGCCCTGCTGCTAGTCAAGCTGGGGATCTTTTGGTTTTGACTTGGTGGGAGACGCTTAAGGCATTGACCTTGGCTGTCTGGAAAGGGCTGGGGTAGAGAATGAGGGTGTCAGGGATTAGAGAGGAGACATTTGTGACGTGTTTGGGGTTTGGTTTGGAATGCATTCCAGAAACCATTTGGTCTTGTGAGCCTTTTACTCCCTTAAAATTATCCAGGACCCTGCCAAAGGGCTTTTGTTTAATGAGGTTCTGTCTATCAGTATTGCTAGAAAGTGAAACATCTTAGTATGGTCCCCAGACCATAGTTTGAAAACCACTGGAGAATCCTCCTTGAAAGGACAGATATCATTGTCATCTGATGCCTCTTGGTCTGCCAGCCATACGAGGTTCCTGGGCTGTCTGCTGCTGTGCTGGGTACTCTGGTGAGGAGGGTACACGGTGGGGGTGGGGGCCCCTCCCAGAGCTCATATTCATTGCAGAAGGGCACAAGGAGGCAGCATGGGAGAGCGAATGCTAGATTTGGGGTCAGAAGAGTCTTGGGTTCGAATTCCTTCTTGCATTGAGAATCAGATCTTGGAGATCATTTATTCTGCTCATCTTCACGGCACAGATAAGGAAGCAGGTGCTCAGAGAGCAAAATCATTTTCTGCAAGGTCATAGAGGTCATGAGGGCTGAGCTCTGTTTGGAACCTGGGTCTTCTGACTCCAAATCCCAGTGCTCTTTCTCTTTCCATAATCTTGACCAGCTGGTCAGGGCTCTGAACGTGTTCCGTCTCTTCTACAGCCTTCATGCCAGACCTAGCTTGCTAGGGGTGGGACTCCAAGGAGATCATTCTGTCAGAGCCATGCCAGGCTGAGCACTTAATCTTTCAGGCTATCTATCGTGGTCCATCAACTCCTCCAAACGAAGGAAGCGTCAGCCACTCTGTACCATCCTTATCTTAAATTTTTTTATATCTTATTTTTGAAACCTTTTAAACAATGTTTTACATTGCTTCATTTACAAATGTTCATTTCCTGACTTCCATGTCTAGGAGAAAGCAGTTAGGCAGAAGCAGCACACACACAAACTGTGGTCCTATTTCTGCAGAGAAGGCAGGGAGATGCGTTTTCTTAACTCTTTCCCATCATTATGCTCAACATGACACTAAACTGGATCTCTTTCTTTGTGTTTGCATTGTTATAGTCCTCACGTGTGGACAGGCTACACACATGGGTGTATGCAGATTCTAGTTTCTTGGCTCTACTTAATTTGCTTTGCATCAGCTCATATGAACCTTCTCATGCTTTTCTGAGTTCTTCATGGTCATTGTTTCTTATGACACAGCAATGTTCTGTTGACATTCCCCAGAGTACTCAGCTGTTACCCAATTCATGGGCATTGGTTTTGCTTGTTCCATTTCTGTTAATGGACTGAGCAAAGCGGAAACAAGCCTGTGCCCCCTTCTCTCTTTTCTTCCCCAGCCATACAAACCAGCATTCCTTTGTAAACAGTCTTGATCACTCTTGAATTGTTTCCTGCCTTTCCTGCTAGGTTATGAGCTCTTCCAGGACTGGGACTCTCCTTCTCTTCAGCCCTGCTCTCTCTTCCCAAGACCTGGAGTGTGCCCAGTACCTGACTCCCTGCTCTTTGTCTTCTGGGCTCTGACCTTGTGACTGTGTTTCTCTGTTCTCCAGAGCTAAGGGCAGCCCTTGGCCTCAAGCCTCCCATGCCCAGGGCTCTCTTTTCCTCCCTGGGCCCAGGTTCTAAGCCCTTTCTTTCAGCACTAAGCTGTCTCCCACTGTTTCGCCCAGGCCTGTTCATTCTTCTCTGTTCAAACCCTTCCCCATCCTCTCTGCATCTGACCTGTTTTTGCTCCTGGACACGATTTGGTTGCTCCAGATTTCATTTGAAGGATTTCCAAATATTCCCCCATCCCCACCCCCTCTCCACCTGCCTCACACTCTGCTTGGTTAGTCCCATTTCCCAGCTAGGTACAAGGAGGCCAAAGGAGACATAAACTGAAATCCATGCTCTGCCGGGGAGAATAGGGGTCAGGAGGTTGGCACCATGTCCTTGACCAGGCAGGGGAGCCTGGCAATGATCTGTGGATGATAACCAAGTGGCAGACGGGAGTTGGCAGGGATTTCCCATTCATCCCAGAAGCCTCTCTGGTGCCTGCCACCTGGGGCTGGTGCCAACACAGCTCGCCCGCGGGTGAGCCACTCACCATGTCAGCATCTGCTCAGGAAATCGTGCCCAGATCCTCACTGGGGTCATTGATGGCTTTTGCCTTACAGGCTTATGGGGCCAGGGGCTGGGGGAGAAGGGGGCGCCCACCTGTCATTGGTGGGGTCCAGAGAGGGGCAGGGGAGGGAAAGAGTCACAGGATGCCGCCCACAGCCAGGCTGGGGCTCTTGGAAGACTCTGGGAACGCCAGTTGGTCCTGGAAAAGAATGCCAGCCTTATGTTGTCCTGTGGCCAACTGTGGTGTAGGAGGGCCTAAGGGGTTGGTGTGAACCCCCGCTTGTTTCCTCCACCCTTAGAGGAGCAGCTGCCCCATGCTCGGGGCAGGGGCTCAGGTTACCTGCAGGCACGCCCTCCAGTCCCCTCCGTCCTCACCGGGTGCCCCCCAAGAGGCAGGACAGAAGATGAGATCGGGGGAGGGCTCACTAATCGAGAGGCAGCCCGTCCTGCAGGATGCCAGGCTTTGTGTTGGGAGCGTCGGGAGTGGGCCACAGTCTGATGGAGAGGGCATCTGGGCCCCAGAAGTCCACAAGGTGGTGGGCAGCCTCTCTGTGCCCCCTGTATCTCATGTATGCCATACCTCCCTCAGCCTTCATCTGTCCATGCCCTCCCTGTGTGGACAGGAATCTCTCCAGTCTCTCCCTGGCTCCCATTCTGTCTGGCACCCTTGCATTCCTGGTCTGTTCTCTGTTAAGCTGTGGGCTCCTGGAGGGCATGGCACCATATTGCTTCCTTGTATTGCTCAGTAGCCATATACACAAATTGGGGTTTGCACATGGTACGTGATTGAACCGCTAAGCATTTATGAAGTGCTGGCCGTGAGCAGGCCACAGTGCCCAGCGTTGCCTCCTTGGCCTGGATCAGCAGCTGTCTTTGCCGTTGCCACCTGGGTGACTTGGATCGAGTCCCTTCAACTTGCCACCTGCCCCTTCCACCCAGAAAGTGTGGTTGGGCTCTTCCTGGGGGGTTGGGTGTGAGCACTGTGGAGGAGGGAGAAGGAGCACGGAGAGGGAGTCATCTGCCTCCACGCCTTTGCCCAGTTCCCAGTGCTTTCCTCCCCTCATTCCTGCTGCTCTGAATCCTCCCAAGAGGCTCCTGTGTGGCCCCTATTGGTGGTGCTTCCTCTGCACCCCCCCGCCCCGATTCTGGCTCCATCTTTCTTTTATCTGTTTTGTTAGTGGATAGAGCTCCGGGCCGAGGCTAGGCAGATCTGAGATGAGGTTCACCTGCAGACACTCCCTGGCTGTGTGGCCCTGGGTGTTTAGGCCTGGTCCTCATCCGTCTTGTTAGGAGGGTCAGATGAGGTCATATTTCCAGAGTGCTCGGCCGGCCTTAAATGCTGGCTACTCTTTGTTGCTCTTAATATTCAGTATTTTTAATGTGTGTGTGCATGTTTCACCCCCAGAATGCTCTGGGGAGGGGGGCTGCCTCATTTTTTCCATGTAGGCACAGGGCCTGGCACGTAGTGGGCATTGAAGAATGTGTTTTGGACTAAAGAGAACTGAGAGACGCTCCAGCTGTGACATGAATGGGGGTGTGGGGGTGCGGGTAGGGGTACAGACAGGGGCATGGGCGGCAGCCCCGGACCCCATCCTCTGTTCTCTCTTGTGGTTCTGGGCAGGCCACACTGCAGAAGGCTAGGTGTGTGTGTGTGTGTGTGTGTGTGTGTGTGTGTGTGTGTGTGTGTGTGTGTGTGTGTGAGAGAGAGAGAGAGAGAGAGAGAGAGTGTGACACAGGTGAGGACTGTGCCGGGCTCTGCGGGCCCCTCCTGGCCACCTCCCCCACCCCTTCGCACAGAGGCTCCCTAAGGGCGGAGGCTGTCCTCGCTCATGTGCTTTCTTATGTGTGTTCAGGACGGACAGCGAGTTCTTAATGAAGCTTATGGACATGGGGTGACAACCCTTGGAGTGTGACCTGTGTGCACGTGAGGACGAGCACCAGGTGTCCTCCCTCCTCCCGTGGTGGCCGGTGGGGCAGGGGCAGGGGTTTGAGAGGGGCGGCCTGGCCAGCCTGCTCAGCAATGACCTTCTGGGGGGCTGCCTCCCACAGCACAGGGCAGGAGCCTCAAGACCGTAGGCCTTGGTGTCTAGATCAGGTGCCATAGAGGGGGAAGTGCCCCGGGTTCCAGTCCTGCCTGGGTGACCCCGGGAAGTTCCATTCACCTCTCTAGGCCCCAGTTTACCCACTATAAGGGGGCGCTGGGCTGGCCTCGGCTGACCTTCCTGCTTGTTTCCTCCCTGGCAGGACCGAGGCCTCACCGGCAAGCTGGAGCCTGTGTCGCCGGTGAGCCCCACCCATCCTGAGTCAGAGCTGGATCTCCTGCCGCCCCGACTGTCCAAGGAGGAGCTGATCCAGAACATGGACCGTGTGGACAGAGAGATCACCATGGTGGAGCAGCAGATATCCAAGCTGAAGAAGAAGCAGGTAGTGGGCTGCCTAGGCTCCTGGTGACTGTGTATGTGTGTGTGTGTCTGCCCAGGCTCCACTCCTGGCCACCTCCCCAGCCCCTCCTTAATTCCCAGCGCTGGTGCTGCGGAGGGCTTTGCTTGAGCTGAGACACTTGTTTTAGGCCAACCCTGCCCATTCCCCTCTCTGGCTCTGTTTACTTTTGGTAAAATGAAGGGGTAGGTCTGGGATGTTCAAAGTTCTGAGTTCTCAGGCCCCTCCCAGCCCTGACATCCCCTGCTCTGAGGCCCCTCCCAGCCCTGACCTCCCCTCTTCTCAGGCCCCAACCAAGCCAATATGCCCGTTCTTGAAACAGTGAGAGAGCAGTAGGAGAGCCTGAACGCCAAGTCCAGTCCATACCAGGCTGTGAGGCCTTGGCAGAAGAGAAGGGCCCTAGTGGTTGGTGCACCCAGGACAGCCAGGGCCCAGGGCAGGAAGGTGGTGGCCTGGGCTTCAGCTCGGCCGGCTCCATCTCTGGGCCTGCGGAACAGCTGGCCTGTGTCTGGAACACTGGGCCCAGGACAGGCTGAGTCGGAGCCTTCCAGGCTCCTCTTTCCCAGAGAGCTTAATGATTTTCTGCTCCACCATTTAATTAATCCCAGACACCTGCTTTTGGCCGCCTTTTTTTTCCACAGAGGTATCAAAGGAGCTTAGTCGATGTGGGGCTGGGGGGAGGGGAGGGAGATTTATGGAACAGCTGTGTCTGCCAGGCCATGTGCATGATGCCTGTGTGATGGCCCCTGGACGGATGTGACGGTAACATCTGGCCTGATTAGACACCAGAGGAGGGAGGCAGGCCGAGACAGGCCCTTGGTGGGCCTGAGCACACAAGGCTCTGAATCTCCATGTTGGGCCCCTCCTGGGATCTGGAGGAGAATGAAGGGGCTGCTGGCTATGGGAGGAGTGCCCCCCCCCCAGTGAGCCCTCCTCACTCACTGCCGTCCCCCCTACTCCTGGGCCCAGCCTGGCTTCCTCTCACATCTCCTGCATGGCCCGCCTGCTTTGTCACTTACAGATAGATCATAGACATAATGTACAAAGCAGCAGATATTTGGGGTGCATCCTTGGCATTCTTAATAAGGGTGGATTTGATTTAAAAATTGGAGACCATTGATCTAGTTCAGCCTCTGTGCTTTACATATGAAGACACTGAGGCACAGTGTGGTTCCCAGTGTTATAAACAGAGCTAGAAGGGGCATCTGGGGGTTCTGGGTCATTTTATGGGAGAGGAAGCAGAGTGCTGGAGATGCAGGGATTAGTGTATGGCCCCTTTTTGCACCTCCCCAGCCGTCTCCACAGCTCAGATATCCCAGTCCTGGGAAGGTCACTGCACCACCTTTCCAGCTTCCCAGCATCTCCTTTTTAGGGGTGGAAGTTCAGTGGCCCCTCTCCCTCTCTTGTTCCCTTCTCTGCTTTTCCCTCTTCCTGTCCCCTTTCCCTTCTTCTCTCTGGCTCTGTCTGAACCTTTCTTCTCTCTCTTTCTTTGGGTCCCTCTGTTTGTCTCCCTCTCCCTCCCTCCATCTTCCTTTCTCCCTCTTCTTTTCCCTTTCTCTCCCTCTCCTCTGTTTGTTTCTCTTAGCTCTTGGCCCATTTCACAGATGAGGAGACAGTTTTAGACACAAAGGCACAAGATGCCTGGGGTGTCAGGGATAGACAGAGGATGTGATGTGCCCATTCTGAGAGGCAGCCCTTCTGAGCTCTGCCTCAGTCAGGACAGCTAAAAATGCCCTCCTGGAAAAAGTGTTTCACAGGGCTGTGAGGGCCCCTAGAACAGTGTCAGGGCCAGGAAGCAATTTAGAACCTAGAACCTTGGAGCCGGGAGAGATGTTCTTCAAGTGCAGCATGTCCAGACTGGGAGGAAAGGCCTTAGAACCTAGGATGTCCAGACTAGGAATGTTCTAGGGCTGAGCTGTGCCAGAGTAAGGCTGTTTCTTGGAACAGGGGCCCTGGACACCATCTAGGCCAGTCCCTTTTGACAGAGCAGGAAACTGAGGCCTGATGAAGGGGGTTCACTTGTTCAAGGCCCTGTGTGGAACAAGGCATGGATCTGAGGCTGGCCCCTCTCTCTGCCAGGGCCTCCCCCCGAGTCCAGAGCTTGGCACCTTGGCACATGAGGAACACTCAGATAAGGAGGATGGTTAATAAGGAAGGGCACCCAGGGGCCTCTTTTTATCAGGTGGCCGTGAAATGCCTGGCCCGCCACCTATGGATAGCCAGCCTACTGTTTGCTTTGGAATCACAGTCCTCTGGTTTACAGATGGGGAAACTGAGGCAGGCCCAGGGAGGTTGTGACTGGGACGGCGGGGTCATGAGATCTAGAGCCGGCCTCTGGGCCCTCATTTGATGGAAGGGAAAAGGGGCTCGCCTGGTCTTTGTGGCCTCTGCCCCTGCCTCCCTCCCAGATTTCAAAGGGCCAGGGAGGGGAGGAGAAGGGCGGGAGGCAGCAGCAGCCTCTCGTATCTGGTTTCTTTCTCTCTTTTCTGATAGAGCTCCAGAGAGAGGGTTCAAAATGCATGCACAATCACACACGCAGAACCCAAGCTGGGGGTTCTGGGCTGAGAACATTCTGTCCAGCCGTGGCCCATCAACTCTTAAAAGCAGAAGAGGAAAAATGCCCTGTGAGGGAGAGTCACAAATAAGAAACACCCCGCTCCTGGAGCCTGGGAGCACACAAGGGCCCCATTATTCCCCTCTCCCCCTCCCCAGCCCTCTTCTGTCCCTGGGAGGCCCCCTTCCATAATTAAATCCATTTGTAGGCAGGCCTGGTGCTGAGCTTTCAGGATGGCCAGGGAGACACTCTGGGATAGGCTGGCCAGGGCTGGCCTGGTGGAGCCTGAGGTTGTGGGGAGGGGGCCTGCAGAGCTGGAGGCTTGGCTTTTCTGCACCCCCCCCCCCCAGGCAGCTGTTTCCCTTTTTCATTCAGGGGCTGTTTTCTGTTCTTGTGAGTAGTGTCTCCGCCAGCTAGGGCCCCCTCCCCTTCCCCCTCACTCCTGTGGTAAGGAAGGACAATTGGAGCACATTAATTTCTGGGAACTGAACCAAGAATTCCCTCCTCCAGAAACACATACACACACACACACACACACACACACACACACACACACACACACACACATACACACACACACACACTCACTCACTCACTCACACACTCTCTTCTCTCTCTCTGTCCCTGTCTTCCTCTCCCCTCCCCTCTTCCCTCCCCTCTCCCCCCTCCCCCCTCCTCTCTCTGTCTGTCTCCCCCTCCTCTCTCCTCTTCCCCCCCTTCCCCCCCCCCCCCCGCCCCCATAAAGCCCAAACCCAGCAGTCGTTAGCCTTGTGGCCGGCGTTTTCTTTGCCCTTGTGGCCCTGCCATTGCTCTCCTTTGGGGGTGAGTCGGTGGTCAGCCCCCTCAGTGTATCTGGGCCGGCACCGGCAGCATCTGAACCCCAAGCCCCGTTTCCGGGTCTGTTGGCTGGCTATCCAGCAGCGCCGCCTGTTGGCCATTTTCTTAAGCAGAGCCCAGATCATCCTGCTTCTGCCCGGGCTGCCCTGGCTGCCCCCGGCCTCCCCCCCTCTCTCTTTGGAGCTGCTCCGGTCAGCTCTGGTCAGTGTGCCTTGGATGCTGCTGAGCAGGCCCTACCATGCCTCCCGTGTGGAGGCCTCCGCGGTGTGGGCATTAAATTCAGATTGCTTTCTGCATGCCCTCGCACTTACCGGTGTGTGCCCCTCAGGTAGCTCCTGGTGGGCGATGCTCCTTCCCTTTCCTGTCTCTTTCTCAGAGAGGGGGCTGAGAAGGCGGGAGACCTGGGTTCAGACCCCACTTCTTGGCCCTGGCCGTGGGGCCCTGGGCCAGTCACTTGCCATCTGGCAGCTCCAGGGACCTCTGTGTGGTGCAGAGCAGAGGCTGAGCTGCTTTGGCACTCCTTGTGCCAGTGAAACCCCCTGGTCTGGGCGCTCTGGGGGGCTTGTCTCTGTGCTGCCCCTGCTCTCAGGGCATTTCCGTTCTTTTAGAATTCTTTTATGTGCTTTTAACCCATCCTGGATGCTTTGGGTAGACAGTTAAGGGGAGGGGCTAGAGACTGTGCAGAGGTGGGAAGGCCACGAGATCCGGGGCTGGTGCCCAGAGCTCAGCTTGTAAGGTTTCTGCATCACTCCCCACGGTAGCCTGTTGGGTCGTCACCACTTACCTGTGAAGTGGGCATCATGGTTAGTCTCATTTTATAGCTGAGGAGACTGAGTGGAGGAGGGGCAGTGGCTGAGGCTGGCTTCACACTCCTGGGATCCTGACCCTGGGGTCTGGCCACCTGGCCTGCATATGCACACAGAGCAGAAAAGCCCTGGAGATGGGGTGGAGATGGGATTGGGGTTTGGCCAGGCAGAGACGGGGCCTCCAGCTTCCCAGGGTGGCAGAGCCAGCCTCGCTGTGCACCCCCTTTTCTGGTCTCCAGTCAGGCTTTGGGCCTTGCTTTTCTTCTCTGCAGATCTCCCCCCCCCCCACTCTAAAAAAGTCTTCCTGGGGCCAGATTTGCTCAAGTCAGGCAGATCATTTCCTGGTGTAGTGGCAGCCACTCCAAGAGTGCCGATTATTAATTGCAAATTATTACATTGTGGAGAGATGGGAAAGGGATACACTAATTCAGGGCAGCATTAAAGTTTTAATTAGATTCACATTTGGGGGCTCTAATGAGCCCCCTTTAACGAGCAAGCCTTAATTTCCTGTTTGGCCACCAAATTCTCTGGCGTAATTAATTAGGATGGTAACCAGCCCTCCTGCCCTCCCTTTCCTGAGGGCCCTTGCATGATATGATGCCAGGGGCCCTGCTTATGTGGGGTTTCTGGGAGGTGCTTTCCTTCCCTGGCTTCATGGTGAGGACTTAAGAGAGAGTGGGTGCTCGGGGAGCCCATGCCAAGCATCACTAGCTTTTCTTGGAAGGGTGAAGAGCCCATGGGACTGAGGGTGGGCTTTTCCAGCCTGGGAGAGCTCCCATAGACACCAGAAGAAAGTCCCTCCCACCATGCCCCTGAGCTCGTAGGATGAGTGAACTGGCCATGAAGGACACTTGTAGGATGGGGGCCAGAGTCAGGGGGCTGGCCCCTATTACCTTCAGTGGCCTCCAGCCCCGGGTGCTGCTGCTGGAGACTAGGGATGTTCAGGTTATTTCTGTCCGCTTGGCAGTGGCCTGTCTCCGTCCTCCACTGTCACAAGGGCTGCCACAGGGCCAGAGAAGAGCACAGTGTAATTCTTGCCCTTGAGGAGGTTCTAGTTTCTGGGGGGCTATGGATGGAGGGAAGGGGTCATGGCTGGTCCCACAGAGAGCCTTGGGCAGCTGGTCCTGGAGCTTCTCCTTGCTCTGTCCTGGCCAATGCACCTCACCCTCTGTGCATATCACAAAAGTGCATATAGCAGAATGTTCTGGTGAGAGAAAAACAACCAGCAGTGGCCATCATTATCTGTCTAGAGAGCATTGGGAACTGTCATCTGAATCCTGGGAGGTAGGGGCCCCCTGCCAGCATCCTCATTAGGCAGATGTGGAAATTGAGGCTAAGAGAGGCATGCAGTGACTTGCCCGAGGTCACACAATTAGGGCGAGCCTGAGACTGGATTTGAACTCAGGTCTTCCTTACTCTGGTACTCTCACTCATTGGGCCCCGTCCCTTGCCCCTCAAAACTGGGGGGAATCTGGAAGGCTGCAGGGACGAGGTAACACCTGGGTGGTAGTTTGAAGGAAGCTAGGGATTCTGTAAGGTGGAGGAGGTAAGGGAGAATAGTCCAGGTGTGGTGAGGGTGAGGGGCACAGGCCATGCAAAGACAAGGAAGTGGGAGATGGACTAGGTGACAGTTCTCACTGGTTGGGTACCTAAACTGAAGCAAACTCCAGCCCTTCTGTATGCGATAGTCCTTGTCACAGTGTCTGGTTGGACCTCCAGCCCCTCATAGCCCTGTGACCATGGCTCAGTTTCCCTTTCTGTAAGATGGGGATTATAACATTTGCTTTGCCATGGCCAAATGGAGCTACAAAATTCAAGGGAAGGAGATATACAAAGCATTTTTCAATCTCTTTTATTTTTTCTTAATTACATGTAAAAATTTTTAAACATTTTTTTTGTTATAAATTCTCCCCTTCTCTTCCCTCCCCTCTTGAGAATGCAAGCAGTTTAATTTAGATTATACATGTGAAGTCATGCAAAACATATTTCCATATTAGCCACGTTGCAAAAGAAAACACATACAAAAAACCCCCCAAACCCAAAAACAACCTACCAAGAAAAATAAAGTAAAAACACCCTGCTTGGATCTCCCTTCAGACTCCGTCTGTCCTTTTTGTGGCAGTGGGGAGCATTTCTCACACTCAGCCTGTCAGAGATGTCTCAGTTAACACAGAGCACTTTGGAGGCCTTGGAGCCTGTTAACAAACATGAGCTTTCATCATTAACAGTGATTAAAAAGCAAGCTCTCTGCAGTTTAAAGGCTCGGGCTCTCTGTGGGGCTGGTCCCCCCTTCCCCCTTGGAGATCCCTCTGCTCTTCCCAAGGTCCCTGTGTCCATGACCAGCAGCTGGAGTGGACATCAGCCCTAGGCAGTCCTGTGGTCAGTCCCTGGGCTTATCTCCCATCTGAGTCCCCCATGACTCATAGGAAATGGTTAGCGGCTTCACTTCCTCATCCCTGGCGGAGGAGGGGGTGGCGGGGAGGAGCAGAGGGGCATCTCTCTCTCTCTCTCTTTCTCTCCGGCAACCTGCTGCTCCTCATGTCGTCAGGCTGCCCTCTGTCCTGCCCTGGGGCCAGAAGCTCAGTGGCTCCTTTCCCTCTTTCTCCCCTGTAGCAACAGCTGGAAGAAGAGGCCGCCAAGCCCCCAGAGCCTGAGAAACCAGTGTCCCCTCCACCAATCGAGTCCAAACACCGCAGCCTGGTCCAGATCATCTATGATGAGAACCGGGTAAGCGCCTGTGGGACCCTCGGGTGGGTGGGGCAAGTCAGAGGCCGCCGGGAAGGCATTTCAGGGTGGTGACCAGAGATCTCCTCTACAGGTCATTGTCTGGATTGTTGCTGAGGCTGTGGCTGGGGAGGAGGGGCGGTGCTGAGGGTCTGCCCCTTGAGAGCCCCCCAGGCCTGCTTTGGGAGTCAGTTCCTAGTATACGGTAGAAGTAGTGGGGTGCCTGGGATTCCTCCCTGGCTGGCTCCCAGGCCTGGGATGCTCCCTCCTTGTTCTCAGGATTCCTTCAGGCCCCACCTCAGACCCCCCTTTCTGTAAGAGACCTGTCCTAACCCCCCCTACTTAGAGTCAGGGAAATTGCAGTGGGAAAGCTCTTTGAAATACAAGCTGCCATTAAAATGCCCTGGCTCAACCAGGATACTTCTGGCAAGAAGTAGGGGTGGGAGGCTTTGTCCTTGTCACTTGGGGGCTTTCCCCTTGAGCTCATCTTCGCCTATACAGAGCCCCTCTGGACTGCATGCTCCCTGAGGGCAGGGGCTGCATTTGGCCTCCTTCTGTAACCCCGGCACGGAGTACAGTGATACATAAAGGCTCCTTGACTGGCTGACCCCCTGTGCTCACGGCGCATCTCCATGCTGATGGGTGAGACCAGTGAGCCCAGAACAGAGAAAATGCAAATTTGCAGCCTGGCTTTAAGAAGGTGTGGATTTTCCCTCCCTATGGTCATTGCATCTGGATGTGGCCCTTTGCCTTTGACTCTGGGCTTTCTGCTGGTTGATTTTTGAAGGGATCAGGCACTGTGTGCCGGGGTGCCTGTGTGGAACACCCCTGGTCTTTGGGAGGGCGTGTGTTCCATGGCCATTGGCTATCCCTCTCTGTAGCTGAGATGGATAGCAGGTCAGAGGTCACCAGCCTCCAGCAGACTAAGGGACTGGGAAGTCAGAGGTTGGGAAAAGTGTGAGCCAGGTAGTGGCCACCTGCCTGGGGAGAGGAGGGAGAAAGACCTCGGGGTCGGGATCTGGTGACACACTTGGACACGCCCAGCCCAGAGGCACCGGTGGGGGCGAGGAACGTCCTGCTGGGGGGGGGGGTGGCACTTGGGCTCTAGCCTTGTGTGCTTGGCCCCCAGCACATGCTAATTAAATAGCTGTTGGCTGACTGGTGATTCCTGTGCGCCTCGGGGGCAGCCGTGGGGTCATCCCATGGCCAGCGTGGTGGCCAGGAGCGGTGATGGTGTTGGCAGCACCCAGGAGATGCCCCTTCTGGAGGGAGGCAGGCCCGTTCCCTATGGCCCCGCGTCCCCCCCTCTCCCAGAGCCGTTTTCTCAGCCTGGCAAAGAGGTGCATTGAACCCAGGCCGCCATACTGGGAAGTGAAGGCTGAGCTCGGTTATTTCTGTTTGGGAGTCATGGGAATCCCCACGCCCTGTGGTTTTTGGCTGCTGCCAAAAGGAACTGGCTTTGGGTCATCTTCCTCCCGGAGCCCTTGTCCTTGGGCAGATCTGACCCCTCACACAGATAAAGGCAGCTGGCCGCATTCCTGTAGTGCTTGAAGGGTCAAAAAGCAGTGTCCACGTGACTTCATTTGATCCTAGTAATAACTGTAAGACTGGGCCTGCCATTATCCCCATCTTATAGAGGAAGAAACAAAGGCAAAAGAGACTTTGCCAAGGCCACACAGCTAGCTGGTATCTGAGGCAGAACTTGAACTTGGGTCTTCTTGAATCTAAGTTTAGTACTTTATGCATTTCATGCCATTATTTTCTCTGCAGGGTCTAGCTCAGTGTCTAGCATATAGTTGGCACTTAATAAATGCTTGCTGGGAGCTGTGGGGAAAGGAATAAGCACTTATGTAGGACCTCCTATGTGCCGAGCACTTTTTACAAATATTAGCCCATTGGATCCTCACAACGAATCTGAGAGCTATTATAATCCCCATTGTACAGCTGGGGAGACTGAAGCAGGCAGAGGATCTGGGTCACACAGTTAGGTAGGATTTGAACTCAGATCTCCCTGGCTCCAGGCCCGGTGCTCCCTGCTTTCACAGAGTCTGTAGCACCCTTTTCCTGGGTGCGTTTGGTTGGGGCTCAGAAGGAAGGGAAGGCTGCATGGGTGGATGAGTGGTGGTCCCAGAGGGAGGGAGAGGCAGCTGCAGAACTCCTCTGAGGGTCTCATCTTGAATTCTACCCACAAGGAGCGTCCCATCCCTGGGAGGTGAGGGCTGAGGAGGGTGGTGGGGTGGGAGCCCCTGCCCTCCTGGTCCCTGGGGTTACAGCACCATCTAGTGGATGCCTGGGAAAAGGAGGGGGCTCCCCTTGGGGCTCTCTCCCCAGCCACTTGTCTTTCTGTGGGAGGGAGAGCAGGCCTGTGGGCAGGGCAGGGGTGGCATGACCCAGACCCAGTGGGTCATGTTCTTCTCCTGTGCTCTCAGAGGTTCCAACCCTGCAGCGCACTGGGACATCCTGATCCCCCGCTGGGATCATCCCAGCTTCTCACCACGCACCAGGCAGATTAGGAGGGGGCTTCGCCATTGTCCTCTGATGAGTGTTTGGGGCTCCAGGCCCCTGGGCTAGCAAGGAAGCCCCAGACCTTAGGCCACTGAGGCCGGAGCTGCCAGGGACCCCCAGGCCCCTGCACCAGGCCCTAGGCTCTGGGGGAATGGCTGGAGGGATTCCAGAGAACCGCCCTCCCTCTCCTCTCAGATCCGCTTTCTGAAAATAGCCCAAGTTTCCTCATCTCTGCCCTGGGCTTTTTTCTTCTTCCTCTTTTTTTTATAAAGAATCAACTAAAAAAAGAAGTGGGGGCAGGGGGCGGGGTGGGAGGGTAAGAGGTTCATCTGATAGGGGCCTCACAGCAGGGAGAGTTGGCTTTCCTCTCCTCCGGCTCAAGTGGGTAAGGACAAAGACAGCAGACTCCCACTGCCGCCCAGGGCGCCGTGCTGGCTCCTCTGCCCATTGGTCATGGAGTTTCCGAGACCTCAGAGTCATCAGATCACAGAGCAGCAGGGTTTCAGAGTGTGAAGGGCGCTCCGGTTCAGGGAGCACTCCCTTTGGATTCTGCAGGCCTGGCCTGGGCTCCCATCTCAGTTGCCATGGACACATCTCATGACCTCCCCAAGCCCCACTTTGCTCATCTGTAAATTGAGGGGCCTGGGCTGCAGGGTGCCTTCCAGGCCTACACTTAGGATTCTATGGTCCCTCTAAATTGGGGGTTTTTTACCTCATTTTTTGAGACATGGGCCCCTTGAGCAGTCTGGGGAAGCCTCTGGACCCCTTCTTAAAATCATGTCCTTAAAGTAATGCATAAAATCTGTATGATTACAAAGGAAGCCAGTGATGGTCCAATATTGATGAGATTTCCTTTCTCATCCAAGTGCGCGAATGCCCTGAAATCTGCCCACAAGCATCTCGGGTTTTGGTGCAGCCCAGATGAAGAGCCCTTGTTCTGCTTTCCTGGGCAGCCTCTTCTGGTTCTGGACAGCACTGATTCTTTTATCTTTTAAATATTTTATTTTCCCCCAGTTATTTGTAAAAACAAACTTTAACATTCATTTTTTTAATTTCGCATTCCAAATTCTCTCCCTCCCCTCCCCATTCCCTGAGAAGGTAAGCTGTTTGATATAGGTTATACATGTGCAATCATGCAAAACATTTCCATATTAGTCATGTTATGAAAGAAGACAGACTGAAAAAAAAAAACCCATGAGAAAAATAAAGAAAGTGAAAATAAGTGTGCTTAGATCTGCATTCTGACTCCATAGTTCTCTCTCTGGATGTAGTTAGTGTTTTCCATCAGGAGTCCTTCAGAAATGTCTTGGGTCATTGGATTGCTAAGATTGGAGGTCATTCACAACTGATCATTGGACAGTATTGGACAGCGTGAATTCTTAGGGAGATTTTCCTGATGCAAAGCCAGAATCTGCCGATCTCTGGGACCCCTCCCCCCAGTTGCCCCTGGCTCTGCTCTCTGGGGCCAAGCAGACCGAGCCTGTGAATGCTCCAGCCCCCCAGCTTTTCAAATCTCCAGGGGTTGTGGGGATGTAGCTCCAGAGCTGGGAGGAACCTAAGCCAAATCCCTGGTTTTACAGCTGAGGAAAATGAACCTCCATGGGGATTAACTAATAAGGTCAGGATTTGCACTCGATCCTGTGGCACCTATGCCCATAGCATCTCTCAAACTGGGGGAAGTTCTAACATCATGGTCACAGCTGCCAATAGCAACTGCAGTGCCTTCAGGGCATTCCTTTGTGACCTGGTCTCAAGGTCTTCCCTGCCCTTCCTAAAATGTGGAGCCCAGTAAGGATGCAATGGTACTGTCTGCTCCAAAAGGCACACTGTGCCTTTAATAATAAGCACCTGCTGTGTGCTAGGCATCGGACTGGGTCTACAGAGAGAATCAGAAGACAATGCCTGCCCTCTGGGCCTCACAGACTGAAGGGAGGGACAACATGCAAACAAGTGGGCAGAGGAGGAAGGCTTGGGAAACCCAGAGGTGGAGATGAGGAGAGAATTCTGGGCAGTGGAGATGGCAGGTCTGGTGTGGGGAAGAGCGAGGATGTCAGTGTCCCTGGATTGTTGGGTATGTGGTATGAGAAGAGAGAGAAGTCGGAAGAGTCACACAGAGGCTTTTATGTTTGCTTCTGGAGGTGATAGGGAGCCATGGAAGGTTATTGAGTAGTGGGACATAGTCACTTTGACAGCCATGTAGGAGAACCTTGACTGCAGGCAATCAGGTGATCGGGGCCATTTGATGGGCGTTCCTTCTCCCCTTGCCACCCCCTTCATCTCCTCATCTCTAATATCATCTATTAGAAATAATAGTAGCTGGCATTTATAGTACTTTTCGGTTTGCAAAGTGCTTTACAAATCCCTTGTTTGAGCTTTCTTCAACTTGTTTGTTTATTTTTAGTTTTTAGCATTCACTTCCACAAATTTAAAATTTTCTGCCCCTCCCTCCCTCCTCCCTCTCCAAGATAGCAGGCAATCTGATGTGGCTGTTAATCACATCTTCACACTAGTCACGTTACATGGAAGAATTCTAACGAATGGGAGAAGCCATGAGTCTGCTTCGCTGCATTCAGACTCCTCAGTTCCTTCTCTGGATGTGGGTGGCATTTTCCATTAGGCCTTTGGGATTGTTTTAGGTCCTTGCATTGCTGGGAAGGGCTGAGTCTGTCAAAATCAGCCATCACACTCTGGCTGTTACCGTAGACAGCGTTCTCCTTGTTCTGCTCACTTCACTCAGCATCAGTCCATGTACGTCTTCCCAGGTTTCTCTGAAATTCACCTGCCCATCATTTGTTATAGGACAATAGTATTCCATTGCATTTGCATACCACAGCTTGTTCAGCCGTTCCCCGGTTGGCGGGCATCCCTTCAATTTCCACCCCAAAAAGAACTTCTATAAATATTTTTGTACATGTGGGTCCTTCTCCCGCTTTCTTTGGGATACAGCCCTAGGAGTGGTACTGTTGGATCTGTCTTCTTTGATCTTTACAACAACCCTGGGAAGTAGGTATTATTATTTCCCCCTTTTTGTAGAGGAGAAGACCAGGGCAGTGATTAAGTGACTTTCCCAAGGTCACACAGCCAGTAAATATCTGAGGTTAGATTCGAACCAGGTCCTCCTGACTCGAGGTCCAGCCTTCATCCAGTGTGCAACTTTGGCCTGTCCACTGGTCCCTTCTCTCGTCCCTTTAAGAAAAATCTATTCACCAGACCACGTCTCATCCCCTGGAGGTCTTGCCTGATGTCTCTCCCCTGCTTTCCAGCAGAGCTCCTACACTGTCCCCCCTTGGTCCCCGTGCTCTCTCTTCTTTCCCGATCCTCACCCTTGGCAGCCTGGCCTCCAGCCTCTCTCTCCCGAGGCTTCCCTCTGGACGGGCCTTTCCTGCTCCTCCTCAGGGGTGTGTCCGCCCCAGGTCTCCTGCTCTCTGTCCACACTGAGGATTTCCATCGTCTCTCAGCTGTGACTCCCAGACCCCTCCTGTCCGTGGGCTTACACGCCGGCAACAGCCTCAGTGTCCACAGGGGCCTCGGGGGTGGCTGCTCCATCAGCTCTGCCTTTCGCTCTTCCCTGTAGGAAAAAAGACCCTCCCCTTGGTGCAGATGCCCATCCGCCGCCCGGCCTCCCGGCTTTATTGGCCACAACTAGCAGACTGGTTTTCTTTCCGCTCCTCGGACGTGACTTGCCATTTCCTAGCGCCCGTGCCCGGTGTATTCTCCTTCCCCATCTCAGGCCCATGGGCCTTCTCTGTGCCTTTAGGATGCTGCTCCTCCCTTTCTGGGGCAGCTTTTCCCGATTCCCTGGACTTTCCCTTATGTTGTCCCCCATGTGAGAGCGTGGCCTCCTTGTGGGCCGGCGCCAGTGTTCAGAGTGCAGGGCTCAGGATGGGCTCTCGGGTCACTTGTTGATGGATTGTTTCTTCCTGGCCCGATGGGCCGTGACTGGGACCCTCCTCCTTCCTGGGAGGGGCCTGGCCTCACGCAGTGGGGCTCCTTTTTGTAACCTCAGCGTGGGGCATTATTGACATGTCCCCACTGGACTGATTGAAATTTCTGCTCCTGTGCCCTCCATCCAGGTCTGGCCACAAGCACTGCATGTGTCAGGTGTGTCCAGACAGGATTAAGCAGTCCCTGCCCTCAAGGAGCTTATGTTCTGTTGACGAAGAAGATGTGTGCATATAAATCTATGCAGGGGGGTGTGTGTGTGTGTGTGTGTGTGTGTGTGTGTGTGTGTGTGTGTTTGTTTTGAAATATATTTTGTTTACAGTTTCAGTAGACTTTGTTCCTTGTTCTCCCACACATTTCATTTAATTCATTAAAGAGCCATTCTGATAAAGGGCCCTTCACCTTCAGCAGATTGGCTGCCTTGAGGGGAGGAGGTGGTCCAGGCCACAGAACAGGTGAAGTGCACCCCCTCCGCATCTAATCCTGGCATCACATGTCTAGAGCTAGAAGGGCCCTGAGAGGGTCATCTCATCTGACCCTTTTACAGAAAGGGACCCTGAGGTGACAGAAGAGGCAGAGCCAGGGTTTTGTACCTTTCCATCCAACGTTACACAAGTTACTGTTCTTTCTGCCAGATCACACCGCTGCCGTCTCCTTTTTACAGAAGAGGAGACTGAGGCCTGGAGAGTTTGAGGACTTCTGTCCAAGTCGCCAGTTGCCAGGGGCAGGCCGTGAGCCTAGCCAGCACTCTTTCCCGTCAGAGACACAGGTCCTCTTAGGGCAGTGTCACCTGGGAATTGTCCTGTGCTGTGGTCACAACTTGGGCCCTAGCCCTGCTCCCAGGCTGCTTAGGACCTGACCTCCTGCTGGCTGCAGACTGGGTCCCTCCCTTTGCCTAGAAAGAGGCAGGGTCTCTCCCTGAGCCTCGTCAGAAGCTATATGTGCCTTCCTTGACCTTGGCCACCACACTCCCAGGACCCTCTTGGCCCCCTTCCTCCTAGTCTTTGTGTTAGACTGACCCCCAGGTCCAGCCAGAGCCCCTGCCCAGCCCATGGCTGGCTCTCCCCATCTTACCTCACCTGATCCCTACTCTCGGCCACAGTCTGATCCTAACACAGGCCACTAACTAACCCCATCCTCATTTATTACCTGGCCATAGACTGACCTTGACCTTGGTCTCAGAAAGACATTCACCTGCCACTCCCGGTTCTCTCAGTCCTGGTCCCTAGCCTCAGCCACATGGACCAACTCCTGCTTTGACCTCTGCACCTCTGCTTTTCAGTCTTGCTCACAGGTCCCCCACCCCCCCAACAGGATCATTGATTGGGTCTAAGATCTGAGTTCAGATCCTGCCTGAGACCCTTAATAACTGTGTGGCCTTAGGGCAGTCATTCAGCTATTCTGAGCTTCTTCATCTGTGCAGTAGGGATGATGAGTACCTAACAGGGCTGCTGTGAAGCCCATTAAAGCACAGCATAATGCTAGCCATTCAGTCTCTCACTTGTTTTCCTTTAATTCTTTTCCAGCCCACCCCCCCCCCCGATTTCTTCTGACCTCAGTGGCCTGGCCCCTCACTAAGCTGCTGCCACTTGCCCGGTCCAGGGCCTCTCCCGCAGCCCCCACCCCCGTGTGATGAGGACCCGCCCAGCCACCCCTGACCCCCGACCTTTGATCCTGGCCCACCCCCATTGCTTTGTACACCATCATAGACTTGCTTGTTTTCTCCCCAGTATGAAGCTGAGATGTTCTGTTTTTGTCTGAGTCAGCCTAGTGCCTGGCACAGTGTCTGGGACTTGTCAGATCCATGAATGAATGAAAAGGAAGCATCGAATACTGTGTTTGGTTTTACTCATGTGACCCGTCTTTGAGTGCTAGTGAGGTCCAGTTGTGTGGGAGAAGTGCCTGGGGATGGCCAGCCCGGGACCCTGCCCGGAGGGAGGGGGACTGCAGATGTCCTCTAGCCCCCCTTTCTTTTGAAGTGCAGTCATTGGCAGCCTGTCTGTCTGTGTGCCCGTGGCCCACACTCACTGTACCCACATTAGTGCCAGCCCGAACTTTCTGGGCTCTGAATGCCAGGTGCCAAGGAGCTCCCCTCCCATCTTTCCTTCCCCTTCTCTCCCCATGAGCCCTTTGCTTCCTGGCTGTTTGTGCTGCTCGGCCCGCCCAGTCCAGCCCCCTGGCAGGGGCATCTCTGCTGGCACAGTGGGGTCCTTTATTCGGAGCCTTCGGCTGCCTCCAGCCCAGATGGACAGACTGCCTGCCACGTGGTGGGCCGTGTACTTAGTAACTGAAGAGGACCATGCTATCACCCATGTTCCTGTTTTCTCATAAGCTGGGGGCTGGGGGGGTTGGGAGGTGGGGGAGGACCCAGGGCAGCTTGGAAGGAGTCACATGATGACCCAGCTGAGGATCTGTCTGTCCTCTCTCTCTCCCCACTTTCCCCCTGCCTGCCTCCTCCCTCCCGACTTTCTTAAGCTTGTTCTCAGCACCCTCCCCCTTTCCCTCCCTCCCTCAGATAGCACTGAGGTCATTGTAGAAAATCTGACCAGCTTCAGAAGTGAAAGAGAGGAGTGAGCTGGGCCTGGTGCTCCTCGGTAGTAGGGAAGGAGCAGCCCCCTGGGGAGCGGAGCTGGGGGGGACAGACGGGGAGGTTGGGCCAGGGCTGGGTTGGACATGACAGGAGGACAGTGTCGGGGAGAAGGAGGGGCCAGGTGGCTTCTCCAGAGGGCTTGGGCTGACTGAGGACCTCAGGGAGCACAGGGGATGTCATAGAGGAGGTGGGCTTGGGGAGGGCTCTGAGTTAGGGGACTGAGGCCGCTGAGCTAACCGTTACAGGTAAGAAAGCAAGCAAGGACTGGGCCTCTGCACTGACCAGGTGGGTGGGGACCTACCCAAACACGTGGGGTAGCCCCGTCCCAGACCCTTTTATTTATCTTTCTTTCTTCTCCTCTCCTTCCACAGAAGAAAGCAGAAGCTGCCCACAGGATCCTGGAAGGCCTAGGCCCTCAAGTGGAACTGGTAAGATGGAGTCTGGGGCCTTGGGAGTAGGGGTGGGGGGGGCCTCAAACTGGGGGGGGGGCATGGCTGACTGAGAGCCAGCCTCTTGGGCATCCCTCCAGGCCTGCCCATCTCCGCTGTGGTTTGAGTGGGGTGGGCCGGGGATGGCCGTGTGGGGGACCTGCTCCAGATGTAGATGGGAGTGGTGGGGAGTCTTGGGGGGAGCACTGTTAGTGTGTGTGTGTGTGTGTGTGAGAGAGAGAGAGAGGGAGAGAGTATGTGTATATGTATGTGTATGTGTAAGAATGTGTGTATGTGTGAGTGTGTTTATGTGTAAGAATGTGTGTATGCATGTGTGCATAAGTAAGAAAATGTGTGTGTGAAAGTATGTAAGAGAATGTGTATGCGTGTGTGTTTATATATGTGTAATAGAATGTGTGTATGCATGTGTGTGTCAGAGTGTGTGAGAAAGAATGTGTTTGTGTGTGTGTATGTGTGTATATGTGTAAGAGAATGTGTGTGTGAGAATGTGTGTATGTATAAGTGTAAGAGAATGTGTGTATGCATGTGTGTGTGAGTATGTATGTGTGTATATGTGTAAGAGAATGTGTGTGTATGCATGTGTGTGTGAAAGAGTGTATGACTGAGTGTGTGTGTGAAAGAGTGTGTGTGTGTGTGTGTGTGTGTGTGTGTGTGTGTGTGTGTGTGCGCGTTAAAGAGAAAATGTGTATGTGAGAGAGTGTGTTTTCAAACCCTGGAAAATGAAACCTAAAGAAATTAGCAGTCAGGAGGCAATTAGCCTGCATTAGGTTGGGAGCCCTGAGCTGCTCCCCAGTGGGGTGGTTGCTGCTGTTGGTGTGTTTGGGGCTATAAGCATGTGTATGTTTGTTTTGTGGCCCCTCCTTAGATGGGTTGGGAGCTCCCTGTACCTGCCAGGGCTGTTGCTGGGGTTTGGGCATGTCTGGTGTCTTAGGGTCTCCCTGGGAGAAAACCCACTTGGGGCATCAGGACAGATTCCCCTTTGAGCACTGCCAACGAAAGTGCCCTGACCTGACTCAAGACGCCTCATTGAGAAAGGAAGCTCATGGGAGCTCAGCTCTGGAGCCAGGTGGATCCCACCCCCGCCATTTACAGATAGAGAGCCTGAGGCCCAGAGAAACCATCTATCTGACTTGCTCAGGGTCATGGAAGTGAGGGGAAGAGGGGTGGGTATCAGAGGTAGGTGTCTGACCCAAGCCCTGCCTCTGACCTGGCCCTGGGTCATCACTGCCCTTGTTGGGAGAGATCTGGAGTCAGAGCCTCTGATCCTAGCCCAGCCCCTGGCTCTCGGCGTGATTCTCTGGGCCTCTAGGCCCTGGTCTGTAGCCTGTAAAGGCCCTTCCACTATTAAATCCCATGATGTTCCGCCTCCTCGCCTTCTCCTCTGGCCCTCTCTGCACCCGGAGGTTTGGGTGGATGGGCTGCACCCAGAGCTCGGGCAGCTCCTGCTTCCTGGCATTGAAAGGGGAAGCATTTAAAAAATGGGACTGTCAGTGGTGTGGCTCCAGAGTAACCCAGCTTCTCTGGTTTTCCTTTCTGTATAATGGGGGTGGTGCCAGAGACATCAAAGAAATCACAACTCTTCTTTTCACCTTGATGTTAGGGCTTCCGGGAGAGGCGAGCCGAGGTTTTTGGTCTGTGAACCCAGGGAGGCTGGGGTGGGGCCTGGGACCAGGGGAGGTGCTTGGAGGAGCCTCAGCCAAGCCCAGATGGCCAGGCTGCTAGGGCCACTCCACAGCTGGGAGGGAGGGTGGGATCAGCCACCTTTTTTACCTGTGCCTCCTATAGGAGGGGCCATGTTTGTGTTCAGGAGGGAGACTCTTGATAGGGGAAAGCTCCTACTGTGTGCAAGAAACTATATTGAGTTAAAATAAAAGATTGTTATGCCTTTGAGGACTTTCTGTTCCTTCTCCTGAGGCAGTGAGGACAGGGCCTGACCACAGACTGGTAAATCTGAATGAATTTCAGCAGCAGCCCTCCACAGCTACAAGGATCAATCAGTCAGCAAGTATTGATTACATGTCCTTGAGCTAGCTTTGAAGGAAGCCAGGATGAATGAGCGGCACAGTATTAAGTGCTTCCTGTGTGCCAGTCAGCACATGCATTTATGAAGCACCTGCAGCATGCATAGGCAGATGCAGTGACAGCTTGCCCTGGAAGGGGGCGGGGTGGGCAAGTAGACAAGGCCACCTGCACAGCCTTAGTGTAAGTGGATCTAGGCGGTTTGGGAAGGGGCCACTGGTAGGAGAGGAGAAGAGATTGGATGTGGAAGGTGATGCTTGGTCTGAATTTTCAGGAAGCCAAGGACTGCATGAGGCATTTCAGGCGGGCAGAACAGGTTGGGCAAAGGTAGGGATTCTGGAAATGGGTGGTCAGGAGTAGAGGAAAGAGAAGGCCCATTTGCCTGTGGGAAGGTAGGACTGTCCCAGGAGGCCAGACAGTGAGGCTGGCACTGTTGTAAAGGGCTTTCAAAGTTAAACAGCCTGTATTGAACTCTGGAGGACAATAGGGAGCCCAAGGGTTGCTAGAGTAGGGGAGTCATATGGGCCAATCTGTGTGTGGGGGCCCATGGTGGGGGCTGGGGAGAACCTGGCCCCAGCCAATTGCTCAGTGAGCCCAGAGAGGGGGCATAGCCGCTCAGATATGGGGGTGAGAGATAGAAACTAGGTAGCCCACAAGGCCAGGACCAGGAGACCGAAGAGGGGCCTGTCATCAAAGATGGGGATTGGGTGAGGGGTGGGTCTGTTCAGAATGTCTCTGGAGCTCTCTGGGTGTGAAAGGTCTGGGAGGTGGCTGGTGACCAAGGAGGGAAGCACAGGGAACAGCTGGGGCCCCGTCCAGAGATCTCGGCCTCATGGTCAGAGAGATGATGGTGAAAGTTGCCAGAAAGGATGAGACATAAGAGGGGAGAAGAGAGGGTGAGAGGGATGGAGAGAGCCTAGGGTGGCAGGGGTGGGCAGGAGGGAGCAGAGGACAGCCGCATGGAACCCGGGGCAGTGTCAGCTCTCAGAAGGGCCTCAGTGTTGGAACCAGAAGGGAACCCCAGGACTTGTCCGATTCCACCCTTCCATTTTGCAGGCAAGGAAACTGAGGCCCAGAGAGAGTAAGATTTATCCGAGGTCAGTCAGGGAATTGCTGAGGTGGGGTTTGCTGCCCTCTGGCCCCCAGGCTGGGTCAGAGGCATCCAGAGCAGCAGAGGAGGAGGAGGAGGCCTGGGGAGAGGCCAAGCTGTCTAAGTGGTCATTGGCACCCTTGGAGGGAGCAGTGTCAGCTGAGTGGTGGGCATGGAGGCCGTAGGGAACCAAATGTGGGGGGATGGGAGCATTGGCCTGAGGATCCCAGGAGCATCCTGCCCTTGGTGGAGGGGGATGGAGCCTCAGCCTCAGCCCCTGGCATTTGTGGCCTGAATTACCTTTGGAGTGGCTAACAGCAATGGTGGCTGATAACAGGTGACATATATAGTATGTACTGTGTGCCAGGCACCGTGCCAGGGTAGGGTTGGATAGAGGCGTTTGGGGGTTGCTAGGTAGACCTGTATTCAAATCCAGCCTTAGGCACTTGCTGGTTGTATGACCCTGACCAAGTCACTCCCCTTCTACCTCTGTTTCCCTGTCCACAGAGTGGCCCCTGCTTGGGGCTGTTAGGACGGTGATGGTGTGTGTGGAGAAGCTCTCTCTTGGTTGGGAGTGAGGAGCGCAGAGGGACTCGGCATGGATGCCTTGTCTGGGCTCTAGAGTGAGAACCTTTGGGTGGATCCCGGCCCACCTCCTGTTATCCAGAGCCAGGCCCTGTGCCAGGGCTCCCGGATCCAAGGCCCAGAACAGTGTCCCTCTTTCGTGGAGTTCACACTTTACTGGGGTGTAGGTCCAAAAGAGTCAGTGAGAGAACTGTTGTTTAAAGGAATGAGAGCCTCTGGAAGTCTTTGTAAGCCTCTCACTGCTGTCTGCACACTAGCGGCTACTAGTATTGAGCACCTGCTGTGTGCTGGGAACTTTCTTGGATGTCGGGGCCCCTAAGACAAAAGTGAGACAGTTTCTGCCCTAGAGGAGCCTCTATTCTGATGGGGTTAGATAACTCATAGACCCGTTTGTTCAGAATATATACTGAATGCATACAGGCATTTATTAAACTCCTACTGTATGCCAGGTAGTACATCAAATGGTTGGGCTACAAAGAAAGGCAAAAAGGTTCCCTGTCCCCAAGGAGCTCTGAAGGGAGGGACGCCAGGAAGACAGGTACGAGCAACACAGAGACCATTTAAGTAGGACACACGGGAACCCAGGTGGTGATGAAGAGGGGGTGTGCGCCAGGTGTGGGGCACAGCCATTGCAAAGTCACGGGGATGGGAGATGGGGCATTGAGGGGGAGGAGGCCTCAGCATGTTTAGGGCTCAGTGCATGGGATGGGGAGCCTGGAGGGGTGGGCAGGGCCAAAGCCAGCCAGGATTCTGTGCTTGATCCCAAATCAGAAGTCATTGCACCGTCTACCTTGAGAGAAATGGAGGGCCACGGGGTGTCTGTCTCTCTGATAGGTGACTCCCTGTAAGGGCAGGGCAGGGCCCTTCCAGGTGCTTTTATATTTAACACCTTTTTTCCTTGGACCTTGGAAAAGAACCTCCCAGTTCTTGGAGGTGTCAGCCTCCTTAGAGCTGGAGGGGGAGAGCTGAAGGTTTCTTCTCCCCTCCCCAAAGTATTTTGGCTTCATCCAGAAGCTTTGGGAGATAGCCCTGTCTCAGCTGTATATAAATGATCAGGATAAGTTGAGGCAATCTGTACCCCAGAGCACTGGCCCTTCGTTTTACAGATGGGGAAGCTGAGACTGAGGGAGGTAATGAACCTCGTTCTTGGACACCCAGCTAGCATCAGAGATGAGATTTGAACCTGGGTTCTCTGTCTCCAAACCCAAGATCTTTCTATCTGCAGCTACAGTTTGTGCGGGCTGGAGCTGGACCCTGTCTCCTTGCTGCCAGAGTTTGAGGCCCCCCCCACCCCCGGCTTCTTCAAGGGACTGTACTTGGCTGAACTTTTTAAGGGTTGGGGCAGGAGGTGGAGGGGGGTGGGGATAGAGAAGAATGAATTAAAGATGGTTTCCTGACGCAGGCGAACCCAAGGGAAATGACTGGGAAACTTATCTTCAGAGAAGGATTAGCCGGTAACCAGGACACCAGGAAGGAAATGTCTCTTCCTAAACCCCCTGCCCTCTGTCTGTTTGAGGCAGCCAGGCACCTTCTCTGTGGGAGTGAGGGGGCGAGATGAGACAGGGACAGATGGTGGGAAGGGAGGGAGAGAGGCTGAGACTGAGGGCGATGGAGGGGGGACCAAGGTAGGCTGGCGGAGAGAGAAGGAGGGGAGGGAGGGAGAGAGAGGGAGAGAGAGGAAGGGAGGGGAGGGGAAAAACAGGGAAGTGGGGGGATGGAGGCCGGCAGAGAGAGTGGCTGCCTGCCTTGGGTGCCGTTCTCTTTCCTTTTTTGGTCCTTTGATTTCCTTTTTCCTGTGGGGTGACATTCTAAGAATGCTGCCTCCCTGGAGGGTTGAGGGTGCTGAACCTGGGGCGATAGGCTTTTCATTTGCATTCTGTGCCTTTTTCTACACCTGGGAACTGTGCCCCCAATCAGACCTCTTCTCGCTAGTGGTCCTACAGTGGCCCTCACCTCCGCAGCTTTGTGGGGGGGATCTTGGGAGCCACGAGATTTGAGGCTCACCATCTCCCATGTTTCACGTTGGATGGAATGAAGGCATGTGTGAGTGAGTGAGCAGACTCTTGCCTTTCCAAGTCCTGTTCCTAGCCCTGGGATTACAAATCTTACCCCCTCTGGGGAGCATTGGTGGGGAGGCCAGCTTGGGATGGTGGCTGACATCATGGGGCAGGGAGCTAGGAGAGGCTGAATGTCTCTGCCAGCCAAACCTACACTGCCCAAGGTAGTAGGTGGAAGGCCACAGTGGCCATACCCAGTGCGCTCCCCCTTCACATCTGGCGTACTGTGCTTTGCTGCTTTTCCAAAGATGGGGTAGGCCTGTATGATCTCATGCTCCTTATTCCCTCTCGTAGGGCCGCAGGGGGCAGCTGGGTGGCAGAGTGGACAGAGAGTCCTCAGACTCTTACTAGTTAGATGACCCTGGGTAAGTCACTTGACCCTGGGGGTCTCAGTTTCCTCATCTGTAAAATGAGCTGGGGAAAGAAATGGCAAATCACTCCAGTATCTTTGCTGAGAAAACCCAAATGGGGCCATGAAGAGCTGGACACGATGGAAAAGAACTGAGGATCCTGGGGCCTAGTAGATCAGAGCTGCCTCTGCTCCTGAAACAGAGGCCCATCTTTTTAATTCCTGTATTCTGCCAGTGGTAGTGTAGGTAACTAGGCCGTGTAGGCCAGAGCACGAGCCTGGATGGCTGGAAGGCCAGATTTCATAGTTGTTTTAGCCTGGCTTAGTCCCCCAGCCTCAGTTTCCCTATCTGTAAAATGGGGATGATTAGAGCACTGACCTCACAGCCTGCTTTGGAACACCAAGTGATACTCCTTTGTTAATAAGGCAAGCATGTTTTTAACAAAAGAGGTCATGGGCCCCCTCGAACTCCAAAGACCCCTTCTGGCAGTGGGCTCCCAGTTTGTTTTTTTGGTCAACAGTTCATGAGAGAACGTTGTAATGAAATGAGGGTCTTGGTCCAGGAGACTCCTCAGTTTCCCTGTCACCTGTCTGACTGAAGGGAGGATCCAATTTCCCCAGACCTGTCTGAGGGGGCACAATGAGCAGGAAACCACCCATTTGCTTCAAGGCAGAATTTCTTTGACCCGTTTTTGACCAGCCTGGCCCAGTCTTTGCCCAGCATTTCCCACACTGGTTGATTTCTGGATGAGAAAGTAGAAAAAGGGAAAAACCTTGGGCCTAATTCAGTAATTGATTATTAGTACAAGAGAGAAATAGTAATTTCTCTCTCTATATACCAAGCACTTCGTAAAACCCAGGTATATGTGGACATTGACTCTTATCATGGCCCCAAGGAACACAGCTGCCTCTGAGGACTGGAAAGGGGGGTGCCCTAGTCCTGAGGGTAGTGGGGGTGAGCAGGATGCCCCATCTTACAAATGGGGGGTTACGAAGAAGCCCCGGCAGGATGAGATTTCAGCTGAGAAACACAGGCACAAGAGAGATTGGTGGGTCTGTGGGGACGCTGCCAGACAGCTTGGGGGCCCTGGAACCTGCGCCATGCTGGGAGGCCTCAGGAAGGGTTTTCATCATGGTGTCCGCCAGGATTCTGAATGAGGAAATTTGGGCTGACATCCTAGCTCTGATGTGGCCTCACGTACACTAGAACTGGGCAGCCACTCTCACTGGGTGTGGAGACTCCCCCCTCCGAGGGCACTTTGACATCTGTGAAGGTGAGTGACCAGCCCAGGGTCACCCAGTGAGTGTGTGCCAGAGGAGGCTGGCTGGCTCCCCACCACACCGCGTGCCTCTGCTCTGTAAAGTGGGGGTCAGGACCCCCTCCTTGTTAGAAGAAAGCAATTGCTGGACAGTCCTTTAGGACTTAGTCGGGGGGATTTCCCATCCTGGGAGGCCCAGGTGTGCAGAGCTGGCTGTTGGAGCAGTTCTTAGCGTGCTATGCAGGGCAAGGGGCCCTCCCTGGCATCCAGGCTGCCTCTCCTTCTGTGTTTGAGTGGATCACCCCCACATCGCCCCTCCTTCCGGGGGACTTGTGGTTATGACGAGATTGGAGTTTCTGGTCAGTGTTTTATCTGCAGTAGATGCAGAGCGTGCTGTCAGTGTGGGGAGAAGTCATGTGTCTGTGTGTCCCCCTCCCGGTCCCCCGCCAGGCCGGGGCTTGAAGAAGGCAGGGAGGGGCCAGAGCTCTGGCTGCTCCCAGTCTGAGGGATGGGTGGGAGCCGCAGGGCATCCACCCACCTGTGATGATACCGGTAATTATTGTAAAGCCAGCTCCCATTCACACGGCCCTTGGGGTCGTCTCGGGTGACCCTCCCCAGCGCCCCCGGGGGGGGATTCTTACTACCATTTTACAGAGGGGAAGGGGTTCACCCCAGGATCCCACCTCAGCCTAGAGAACCCCACCTGACTAACCTGTCCCAAGAGCGATGTAAGTAAGGGGGCAGTGGAGGTCTGGTCCCGCCAGCCCTTTGTCTCCTTCCACTGGCCCAGGCCGCCTTCTCCAGGTCCACCAACCCCCAGGGCCGGCAGCCCAGGGCATGTTCCAGTCACATGGGGAGTGCAGATGGATGGCGTGCCTGCGGTCAGGCCACAGCGCAGGCTGTCCCGTGGCCAGCCACATGGCGGGGCCTGGGTGGGAGGTGGCAGAGTCAGCTCAGGCCTTTTAGACCTGGACATAGATGAGGAACTGGCCTCCCTGGCAGGTCCCTGGTGGATCCATGACCCTGGTCCAGGTCTCCCACCCTGTGGCTTCTCTGCCCCTCAGGTGAGGGGTGGGTCAGGAGGTCTCTGAGGCCCCTCCCACTCGGCTGATGCCACAGGAGCTCTTGGTGCCCCTGGCTTTGAGGCTCCTCCCCAACCCCCATGGGGCCCCTCCTCATCCCAGGCCATTCCCATCTCCCCTCCAAAGCAGGCTTGTTTCTGCTACACACCTCCATGTGTGCGTACATGTGCCTCCCCCAGAAGGGAAGGGAACATGCATTTATTCAGCACCTACTGTGTGCTAATAGGCTCCCATTTGATTCTGCCTCGGATATAAATGAAAGGGCCTGTTGCATTTTTGTATTTGTAGTTCTAGGGTCCAGCCCAGTGTGTGGCTTGTTGGGGCAGTTAATAAATGCTTGTTTATTGATATGTTTAGACTGAGGTGGGGGTTGGTATGGAAGCGAGAGTCCTGCCCCTGGGCTGGGGAAGAACTGCATTCAGGTGCTGCCCAGATGCCTGCTGGCTGAATGGCAGCTGTGAGCCTCAGTTTCCCCATCTGTAAAGAGCACCCCAGCCTCCCAGGGTTATGCTATGAGGTGGGGTCAGGCTCTCTGTAGACCTTAGAGTACTCCAGCAATGCTCCCCCCAGAGAAAGTGCAGCAGCCCTGGGGCCTGGTCCAGAGCAGGCCTTTCTCGTCTGTTTGGGGGGGGGGGGGCTGTAGCATCGATAATGGCATCGTGCATTCCCGTGTGTCCTAAGGGGTTCTCTCAGCTTTAAGAGGCCCGCAGGATGTCTGGGGGAAGCTCTCCAGCAGGCACTTGGCTGGTAATGAGTGAGGGCTGTTGGGAGATTGGGGAGCCCGTGGGTGCCGTTGGGTGCTCGGCAGGGGAAGGACCCCCCCACGTTAAGCGGGAGGGCAGCTCAGAGCAGGCGGGGGCAGGAAGAAAGGAGGGGGCCTCTCTTTGTCATAGGCTGGGAGAGGGTGGGGGGCGTTGCATTTCGCAGTTAGGAGATCACCAGTAACCTTGGAGAGAGCAGCTTCCCATGAGTGGGTGGTCAGAAGCCAGATTGTGAGTGGGCTGTGAGGAAATGCAGAATGGAGACATCCTTCCTTGGAGTCTGACTGCGATTGGAGAAGAGATGGGGGCGGAGGCCTGGGGCGGTGAGGAGGTGCCTGGGTGGTGGGGGTGGATGGGCCTGGACAGAGCCCAAGTGGCCAGGGTGGTTGGAGAAGATAGGAGATGATGGGCCAGCACCTGTGCTCTGAGCAGAGCCCCGGGGCCCAGAGGGATGGAGGGGCCGCAGGGAGCCTGGAGACGGAGGGGAGGGCCAGGCTGGGGGAGGGAGCCGCAGGCGGCCTCCCATCCCACCCCAGAGCATCTCTAGGGAGGCAGAGAGGGCAGGGTGTGCCATGGCAGCTCAAACCACGGTGGGGGACTGAGCTGAGGTCCCACGGATCCCCCTGGCAGACAGGGCTATCGAGCTTTCTCCAGGAGCACCAGATGGCGGGTCCTCTTTGTCTCTGCGTCCTGGGCCCTGAGCACGGGGCCTTTCACTTACTCTATGGGGCACCCCCATATGCTGCATGGTGACTTCCCACTGAGTGCTGCCCCAGAGACCTTGGCTGGCACCTCAGAGCCGCCGACAGGAGAGCTGCTTTCTCTCTGGCCTGGCGGTCTGCTGAGCCTGTTCTTCCTGTCCCTGGGAGGTGCACAGAGTAGGCATGTTCTTAAAGGGTGAGATGAGCCTGTGCTTGGGAGGCTGGCAGACAGTGTCAGAGTTGGTATCAGAGCCAGGGCCCTTGTGTCTGGCTCAGGGCCAATTTCCACTAAGAATGATCAGTGCGTGTGTACTGTGTGTGCATGTGTGTGTGTGTGCATGTGTGTTTGCTTGCACGTGGGCATGCATCCACATACATGGAACCACCCATTGTGCATATATACACATGTGTGCAGCACCCCATGTGTGTATACACACATGTGGGTACACAAGGGAGTGTGTTTGTACATGCATACATCTGACACATAGATGGGTCATGGTGAGAGGCAATGGGGTGTTCTGGGGCATCTTCTCACTGTGCTGAGCCCTGTGGGGCGGTGAGAACAGCCAGGTCAGAGTGAGGCAGCCCACCCTTGTGACTGCCCTCGCTCCTGTGGGGCCCGGCTTATCCCGGCTGTTACAGGAGCCCCCCAACCCCTTTAAATATGGGTTTTCCTTAGTGATGGGCCCCAGGGTCTCACTCCAGGTTCTCCTGTCTGTACTTGACTGTGTCTGACCTTCCCCATTAGACCAGCAGCTCCCCCAGGGCAGGGACCATCTCCCTTTTACTTGGCACACAGCAGGCACTTAATAAGTGCTTAGGGAAAGGCTTCCTGTCAAACAGGCTCTGAACCTGGGCCCAGTGACCTTGGTTTTTCAGAAAACAGCTTTGTATGGCAGGGGAGGGAGGCTGCTGGTCCAGGGCCAGCCGGCATCTCAGACCAGGTGGGGTTAATCATGGAAGACTTCCTGCTGGAGGTGGCAGGCCTGGATTGTCGGGGAAGAAGAAGGGAGGCAGGAGGAGGGGAGCCCCTGAAGGCAGGGCTGCTTTCCCTGTGTGTCTGTATCCCTTAGCTGAGTGTCTGGGCTTCCTCAGTGTGTGCTGATTGATTGATTGATGACCCATTGGGTAGAGGCTGGGCCTTGATGTCAGGAGGCCCACCTATGACCCCTGGTGACTGTGTAGGGACTGGCTTCATGGGAGAGGAGTGTCCTGGGCTGGTCCCTGCCCCTGCCCTAGAGCTCCCTACAGATCACTCTCCTCAAGGTCATGGGCTGGCACCAGGCCTGCCGTGTTATCCAAAGTGGGGGAGTCATTGCCTGATGCTCTTGGTTGGCCCTGGCTCAAGGGGCCCCCGTGTCAGGTCCTATTATGACCTCTTGTCTTTTCTCATTATTTCCAGCCATTATACAATCAGCCCTCAGACACCAGGCAGTATCATGAAAACATTAAAATGTAAGTATCTGGCACTTGTGCCATGTCAGGCCTGTGCCTTGGCCCGGCCGGAGGGTCAGAGGGAGGACAGTCAGCCCCTCCTCTGGCCAGGCCTGCTATGGCTGCCTATGTAGGGGAGGCCTTTGGGTGGGGTCCTGGGGAGGGCAGGGGCTTCTGCAGAATGTTTGGGGAACTTGGGGGCCTTTTCTGCGGGCCTGATTTCTGTTGCCTGCTCTTCTGGTGTCGTTGAGTGGGTGAGCAGGTGGGTGGGTAGAGGGATCAGGGTCAGAAAGACCTGAGTTCAGGTCCCACCCCTTACCCGTACACTGTGTGACCCTGGGCACATCACTTGACCTTTGGGCGACTCTCTCCAAGGCCTCCAGTTCAGCCACTTCCTCTTATAAGAGGACGAAGATGAGGCAGTAGAGGGGGTAATGGCCTGCCCCAGGCCACCCAGGACAGACCGGCCCTCGTTTCTCCCTGGGGCGGGGTCAGGCTGAGCCCTCTTGGGTGGCCTTTATGGGCACTGCCATGATGGAGGGTCAGAGGGACCTGTGGCAGGATCTGGGTGTAAAACATCCACCTTGGGCCTGCGGTCCACCCTCTGCTATCCTGTCACAGGGCTCTGAGTGAAGGCCCCTAGAGATCATCTGGTCCCTTCCTGGCGATTGACAGCTGAGGACACTGGGCACGAGAGAGCGTGAAGCAGCTTGGTGCACAGGGAGAAAGCTGAAAAAAAAAGAAAAAATCCATAGGGATTTGGACCCAGGGCCTTGGCCTCCAAATCGGTGCTCTGTCCTTTTCCCACCCCATGGTGCTTCCCAGGGAGAGCAGGGAGGCTGGTGGCTTAGCCTGGAGACCCCCAGGCTTCCCATGGGGTCACTAGGGTTCCATTTGTGTTTCATAGGGAGTTATTAGGGCATGTAACAGGCATTGATACTGAACCCTGCCCTTGCCCCATCTCCAGGGGGTCCAAGTGACCTGCTGTTGGTCCTGCCGAGAGGACGTCCTGTGGGGGGTGGTGACCACGCCCCATTGTAGCACACTGGGCTCATGGGGGCCTCTCAGGCCTCTCACCCTGCCCAGACCATCGGGGGACACATAGAAGGCATTTATGGGACGGTAGGGAAGGCTTCCTGATGCTAGGGCGGAGGGACGGGTCTGGGGATCCGTGTGACCTTGAGCCAGGGTTTCTCTGGGCTTCGCTTTCCCCATTTGTCAGATGAGAGAGGAGGCCTCAATGTCCCTGGGGCTGCCTTCCAGCTCTAGATCTCTGACCTCCAGGTTGTGTCCTAGGCCAGTGAGGGTCGGGCGGGTGGCTGCCAGGAGGCGGGCACAGGGGGCTCGGGGCCCAGTGAGCTCATAGGAGGCCATTGGCCTGTCCCGAGCCAATCTTGGGAAGCCCGGGTCATGGGGCCAACCTTCTCAGTCATTGGGACAGCAGTGAGTCAGGAATCACGTCCAGGGCCATTGTCATCATTGTCTTCCTTATTACCTGGATGGGGCAGCTGGGTAGCTCAGTGACCAGAGCGTGGAGTCAGGAAAACTCATCTTCCTGAGGTCAGACCTGGCCTCAAGACATTTACCGGCTGTGTGACTCTGGCCAAGTCACTTCACTGTGCCTCAGTTTCCCCATATTCAAAATGGGCTGGAGAAGGAAATGGCAAAACACTCCAGTGTCTCTGCCAAGAAAACCCCAGAAGGGGTCAGGGAGAGTCAGGCATGCCTGGACGTCCCCGTGCTAGTCATTATCATTATACTACTATAAGCACTGCTCAGAATAGCTGGTATGGGCATTGTAAACCTCACAGTGGCTCTGGGGAGGTGGGTACAGTTACTGTACCCACTTAACTAGGCGAGGTAACTTGTCCAAGACCACACCACTGTTGGAAGTCAGGCCTCCTTGACTTCCGAGTCCTGTGCTCAGTAAATGTTAACCAGTGTCCGTTTACCATGGGGCAGCTAGGTGGCCCAGTGAATAGAGCACCAGCCTTGGAGTCAGGAGGACCTGAGTTCAAATCCAGCCTCAGACACTTGACATGTGACTAGCTGTGTGACCTTGGGCGAGTCACTTAACCCCAATTGCCCTGCCTTCCTCCCTCCAAAAAAAAACAAAACAAAACCATTTACCACTTTCCTGCTCTGTGCAAGTCATTGTGCTAAGCTTTGGGGAGACAAAGGTGAGTCCCTGCTCTCAGGGAGCTCCTGCTCTAAAGGGAGAAGAGTAGGGGAGGGGACATGATGGGCTGAAGGTCCCGGGGCCCAGAGCAGAAGTCTCCCCAGCCTGTGTTCCTCCAGACCCGGCCTCTCCAAGGTAGGATGCTCTTGTCTGGAAGGTCTTTGCTCCTGGAGCTTCTGACTGCACCCTCAGCACCATGGCCAGTGGCCCAGCTCCACTTGGCAGCTTGTGGGAATGCTCCTGTCGGGCCTGATGGACGTTAAGGAGGCTAGGGCACATGACCAGCACCGTGATGATGGTGACCATTGGAATGACTGACATAAAGTCCTTTGAGGCTCACAAGGCCCCCATTACACAAACTCCCTCTTTGATCTCTCCCAGCCTTGGGGGGTCAGCAGAGGCTATTTTGGTCCTCACAGCCTCAGAGACAGCAAGCGTCTTGCCCAGGGCCCTGTAGGGGAGCCCTGTGATTGCATTAGTGTAGGGGATTCCCTGGGGGCTCTGACTCAGGCTGGCACCTTCTAAACAGGCAGTGAGGGGCTAAGGGACTTGCCCGGCATCACACAGCAAATGTATGTCCATCCACATTTTCCTGACTCTGAGGCCCTCTGTTCACAATGTCGTGATGGCTCTGTTTAGAAAGTATGTTCAAAACAAATACAGGGTGATTTTGGGAGGTCGGGAAGGAGTGTCCAAGAACTTGCAGAGTGAGGGAAGGCTTTGGGGGGTGACACTTAATTTGAGCCTGGAAGGGAACTAGGAATTTCTTAAGAAGCCAGAGGAGAGGAAGAACTGGATGCCAGACATGGGGTACAGCCTGTACAACAGTGCTGAGGTGGGAGAATAGATGTCAGATGTTGAGGATAGTTGTGCACGCCTGTTGGCTGACAGGGTAGAGTGCATGTAAGGGGTGGGAGTGAGTTAGATGTAGGAAGGAGCCAGATGAGGTAGTTTAGAACCAGATTTTAGGAACTTTCATTTGACCCTAGATGTAGATGGCAGGAGAGTAAACCTGCGCTCATATGTCTCTCCTGATGAAGGAGAGCCCCGTCCCACAGCCTGCCCAGGGGTGGCTGGGGAGGGGAGCAGGCCTGGGGACAGTGGCCAGTGTCTGCCCTGTGGCTTCACTAGGTGCCTCACTGTTGCTAGTAAAGTTGCCTCTGATCAGGCCAGGTGGGATTTATGTTCTCACTAAAACTGTTGCCACAAGCACCATCCTTCTCCCCCCCCCCCACCCCCCGAGATTTGATTGCTGGGTGGTGGTTGTTTTCTGCTGCACAGTTAAAATTAATTTCATGCCCCAGTTCATTCTGGCATTGGCAATTCCAGAAGCATTCGAGTCTTGGTTAATGACGTTCTTCCACCAGGCACTCTTCTGCTGGGGCTGTGGTCACTTATGGGGCTGGAGGCTCAGGCAGAGCTGGGAAAGTGGCCTCAGATGCAAATCTTCACCACTCGGGAGACAGTGGAGGGGGTAAAAGGAGGCTTGTGGCTGATCTTTGGTGCTGGCCAGTCTTAAGTTCCAGACTTTCCAAGGGTCTGCAAGGCCAGGGGCAGGAGATCAGAAGTCCTGCAGTGCTGGGGAGGGAGGGGGACCTTGTAACTTCTGATCCTGACAGTTGGGAGACCCAGGTGTGAATCTGCATTCTGATTTTTGACTTGGTCTCCTTGAGTTGCTCATATTTCCGGAGAATCATAGACTAAGAGCAGGAACCAGATTTCATAGATGGGGAAACTGAGACTTGGAGGTATCATTGAATCACAGACTTAGGGCTGAAGGGTTAGTCAGTCAGCAAGTCCTTGTTAAATGCCTACTATGCCCCAGGTGCTGTGCTGAGGACACAAGGAAAGACAGAAGACAGACTCTGCCCCCCAGGAGCTGTCGGGGAGGGGCCCAGGGAGACGTGGCTCTGGAAGATGCTGGGAGGGGCCTTGGCCACAAGCAGCCCCTGTACTCCCTTTCTGTGTAGGGATGGGCACAGCCCAGGGACCCCCATCACTCGGGGTCAGTGACTGAGGGCTGCAAGGGGGTGATGCTTGGGGTCACCCAGAGCAACTTGCTCTTTTGACAGATAAGGAAACTTAGGCCAGGTGTTTCCTGGAAAAAACCAAGATTTGGGAGAATAAGATCCACAGGAGCCTGGCAGGGGTGGGAGAAATGCCACCCATGGTGCCCTTTCCTAGATCTACATGTGGAGAAACTGATCCTCAGTCATGGGACCTCTCTCTCTCTAGACCATGGTCTAGAGTGAGAAGTTACCCCGGAGGTCACCTGGCCCAGCCCCTCTGTTTACAGATGAGGAAAATGAGGCTTGGGGGAGGGGTCCTGCATCCCCCACCCCCAGAACTTCCTGCTCTGTCCTCTTGTCTGACACCTGGCATAGGACAGATTCTGTTCCTGGCTCTTCCAGGGGTTGGCTGTGTGAGCTTGGGCATCCTTGGGGCTCTCTGGGACTCATCTGTGAAATGAGAGGCCTGGACTGGGCCAGCTCCTCCAGGGCTGCCTCGGTTCTCAGAATGTCCTCAGGACCCCCACCCCCCCTTGGCCTGGGTGTCCCAGGGGTGGCCGCAGTGAGCAAGGGTGGGGTTAGGGTGGGAGTCAGGGCTGTCCGGCTGCATCGTCCTCTTTGGGCTAGCCTTGTCTGGGGAGGAAACTGGAAGAGGCTTCAGGGAGTGTCTTTCCTGCTTCCAGTGAGATTTCTTCCTTCCAAGTTTCCACAGAGGGTTAATGGGGCAAAGCTCCCCATTCCTTCTCTCCCAGGCATGGGTCTAGAAGAACCCGGCCTTGTGGATGTAGTTTGCTGAGTCCTGACTAGATGCCAGGCACCTTCCCAGGTGCCCTTGCCCTCCCAGGGCTTCCAGATCTAATATGCTTTATTGATGCAGGCCATCTCGACATTGTGATTTCTGAGACTGGGCAGTCCCTCCATCTGCTGGGGAGACCTAAAGGCCTTGAGAATCTGTAGAGAAGCCAGTATAAGACCTCTGGTGGATGGCTCAGGCTTCAGAGGCCCCTGGGAGCAGACAGGGCCAGGGAGGGTTAATCACGGATGGCAGAGGAGGAAGGAGAAGGTGCCAGTGGGGGTGGTAGCTGCCAGGCAGGGGACAAGGAACTCATCTGACACCTCCAGCTCCTAATTAAAAGGGAAAATGTAGTCTATTATCAACTCATTAACTGTGTCCCTGGGACCAGCAATCTAGGCAAAAATTCTTGCTTCCTGCTGGATAATCAAATTAGGGTCCCTGGGGGGATCAGAGGGGTGAGGGAGGAGCAAGACTGGTTAATGAGGTAAATGCAGTGTGGGGGGGGCAGGAACCCTGAGATCTCCAGAGATGGGGGGCAGGAGAGTGGCTCCCCGTCCCCTCGGGGTCCTCCCATGGTGGGGGGCATCCCAGAGAAACCCTTCGCTCTGAGGGCTAGGAGATGAGTCCTCAAGAAAAAACATCTGACTGTTAGTCATGTCTTTTGTTTTTAACATTATCTTCATTTCTGAATGTGTCCCCCCTTCCCCTCTTAGTGAGCCCTCCCTTGTGACAAATGCTGAAAGGAAAGAAAAGTAGCCATTCAAGATGACCCTGTCCCATAGCATATGCAGTATTCCACACCCCTCGCTCCTCACCTCTGAAGACAAAGGCAGGGGCAGCTCCTTTTTTTAGATCGAGTTTTTGTTTTTTTTTGTGGGGGGAGAGTTTTTTTATTTAAATAGATTTTTCTTGGTAGCTGCTGTTTTTGCCTCCCTCATTTTCAGATAGAAAGAGAAGGCTCCCCTCTTTGTGGAGAGGGAAACTTTAAGCAGATCTGGGTAATGTAGGATCCTGGGGTGGGAGCCCAGGACCCTCCTCAGCTTGGATGCGTGGGGGCTGTCAGGACAAGCTGCCCAGTGGTGAGAGCTGGGGGCAGGGAGCAAGCACAGGTCTTTGTCAGGTGTGCTAGCCCGGGCAGAGGGGTATCATGTGGCTGGTGCTGTGCCCTTGGAAGAGGCGGGCATTCCCAGAGCCCTGGAAAGTCCACAGGACACTTTCCATAGGATTTCATTTGGTGCTTATAGCAGCCCATTCTACCCCTTATACAGACGAACAAACTGAGGTTCAAAGAGGGTGAGTCACTCGCTGGGTCACGCTGTAAGGGTTTCAGCAGGACCTGAACCCATGAGCTCCCCTCCTTCTGTTCCTTCCCCCTCCCCCGTCTTTCATCCTTCTTTCTCCCTCTGCCTCTTCACCTCCATTCTTCCTCTGTCCTTGTTTCCTTCCAGCCTTCTAAATCATCACGTGTCTGACTTGACCCCTGACTGGCCCTGCTGGCTCAGTGCTGGCTGGTGCACCTGCCTTGTCATTCCCTTCCTCCCTCCCTCCCTCCCTCCCTCCCTCTCTGTCTCTCTCTCTGTCTCTCTCTCTCTCTCTCTCTCTCTTCCTCCCTCCCTCTCCCCCTCCCTCCCTCTCTTCCTCCCTCTCTCTCTCCCTCTCTCTCTCCCTCCCTCCCCTCCCCTCTATCTCCCTCCCTCTTCTCTCCCTCTCCCTTCCTCCCCTCTCCCTCTCTCCCTTCCTCCCTGCTCCCTCTCTCTCCCTCCTCTCCTCCCTCCTCTCTCCCTCTCTCTCTCTCTCTCCTCTCTCTCTCTCTCTCTCCTTCCTTCTCTCTCTCTCTCCCTCTCTCCCTCCCTCTCTCTCCCTCCCCCTCCCCTCCCTCTCTCTCTCCTCCCTCCCCTCTCTCTCTCTCCCCTCTGTCTCTCCCTCCCTCCCTCCTCCCTCTCTCTCTCTCCCTCCCTCCTCCCTCCCTCCCTCTTCTCTCTCTCTCTTTCCTCTCTTTCTCTCCCTCCCTCCCTCTTCACTCTCTCTCCCTCCGTCTCTCCCTTTCTCTCCTTCCCTCTCCCTTCCTCCCTCCCTCTCCACTCTCTCTCTCTCTCCCTCCGTCTCCCTTTCTCTCTCTCTCTCCTCCCTCTTCTCTCTCTCTCTCTCTCCCTCTCTCTCTCCCTCCCTCCCTTCGCTCTCTCTCTCCGTCCTCCTCTCCTCTCTCTCCTCCCTCTCTCTCTCTCTCTCTCTCTCTCTCTCTCTCTCTCTCCCTCCTCTCTCCCTCCTCTTCTCCTCTCCTCTCTCTCCTCCCTCTCTCTCTCTCTCTCTGTCTCTCTCTCTCTCTCCCTCTCCCTCCTCCTTCTCTCCTCTCCTCTCCTCTCTCTCTCTCTCTCTCTCTCTCTCTCTCTCTCTCTCTCTCTCTTCCTCTCCCTCTCCTCTCCCCCTCTCTCTCCCCCTCTCTCCTCCTCCCTTTTCCTCTCTCTCTCTCCCTCTCTCTCTCTCTCTCTCTCTCTCTCTCTCTCTCTCTGTCTCTCTCTCTCTCCCTCTCTCTCCCCCTCTCTCCCTCTCTCTCTCTCTCTCTCTCTCTCTCTCTCTCTCTCTCTCTCTCTCTCTCTCCCTCCCTCCCTCTCTCTGTCTCTCTCTCTCTCTCTCTCTCTCTCCCTCTCTCTCTCTCCCCTCCCTCTCTCTCTCTCTCCTCTCTCTCTCTCCCTTTCTCTCTCTCCCTCCCTCCCTCCTCCTCCTCTTCTCTCTCTCTCTCTCTCTCCCTCCGTCTCTCCCTTTCTCTCCCTCCCTCCCTCCCTCCTTTCCTCTTTCCCTCCCTCCCTCCCTGTCTGGGCTTTTTCTCTTCACAGCCCAGGGTCTGTCGGTGTGTTTGCATTATTCCCTCCGCCTCCTGCTGCTCTCCTGCTCCCTGGCATTGCTGTGCCCTGTGGCATCAGCAGCACTAGCAATGCCGGCCAGCTCTTGGAGGAGGATTGTTCTCAGCTTTTCACTGTTACACATAATGCTGTTCTATATGTCTTTGCACAAATAGTTCCTTTCTTCCTCTTGCCAGTGACAGTCTTTGGGCACGTTGCCAAGGCTGGCATCATTGGGTCAAAGGGGACGTGAGGATGAGCTCCCTGACCCTTGGAGATGCCCCACAGTTGGGAGGGGCTCCCCTGCAGCAGAGGCCATCGCATGAAGGCCAGTGCCCTCTTGTCCTCCCTCTGGCCGGTGGCCTGGCTCCTTCCTTGTCTTGGTGAGGTCCCCGAGGCTGCAGCAGGGGCTGCTCTGGGCCCAGCCTGCCCTGACCTGGGGCTCTCAGACCAGAGTGAACCAGCCTCTCTGCTGGCATGAACGGAGGCCTGCGCCCAGGCCAGCGGGGCAGCCTCAGTGAAGAAGGGAGGCTGTGCCCCCGGCCTTCCTGCCCATCCCCTTCCCTTTTCCCCTCCAGCTAAGTGCGGCCTTGCTTACTCTCCCTGGGCTGCTGGGTGACCTCATCTCCTCCCCTGCAGCCTCCCTCTACATTGCCTGCACCCAGAGGTCAAGCTGTGCTGTTTGTAGTTGTTTTGTTAAACACTTTCTGGTTTCCTGCCCTGAGGGGTCACCCCCAGCTGTCCACAAGCCCAGGGCTACCCAGCTGGAGTCACTGCCCTGCTCCCTGTGACCCCCAGGGTAAACTCCAGGCTCCTTGTGGGGCTACCTGAGGCCCTCACAGTGAGCCTCCAGCCTGCTTTTGGGGCCTTCTTGCCTCTGACTCTCCTTCACGCTCTTTGGATCTGCCAGACCAGCCGTGGCACTTCCTGTTTGCAGCACATAGCATTCCTGTCTCTGGCCACCATACCTTTGCCCAGGCTGTGCCCTCCCTCTGCCTCTCAGAGGCCCTGGCTCTCTTCAGGGCTCCCCTCCCGTTCATCTTCTTGCAAGAGGATCCTCCTCCCAGACCTGAGCCCCATGCCTGGCATATAGTCAGCATTTAATAAGTGCTTAGTCTGGCACACAGTCAGCATTTAATAAATACGTGTGGCCCGGGCTCTGCCCCCCTGTCCCCCAGTTCCTTGGGGTCTCCCTTGGCCTTCCTGTCTCTCTGTCCAGGTCTCCCCTGGGAGGCATGAGCTCCTGGGGCCTGAGGCCTTCTTCAACTCATCTCGGGGTCTCCAGGACTTCCCTAGTAGGAGGTGCGGGCAGTGAGGAGGAAGTGCCAGCTGCTGAATCAAACCTGGCTTTTTCTCTCTTCACAGAAACCAAGCAATGCGGAAGAAGCTCATTCTGTACTTCAAGAGGAGAAACCACGCGCGGAAGCAGTGGGTGAGTACGGCCCCTCCCCCCCGTGCCCCTGGCCTTTCTGCCCAGGGCATCAAGACATCCTGCACCCGGCTGGCATCCAGCAGCCTCTGCCCATGGTGGGGGGGCCTGCTCGCGCCAGGGACCTCTGGTCTGGGGGGTGGGAAGGGGGTCGAAGAGAGAGAGAGGGTGGAAAGGAGAGAGGGAAAGAGAGAGAGGGGAGGGGGGAGAGAGAGAGAGAGAGAGAGGAGAAAAGAGAGAAGGAGACAGGGTGGGAGTAGCAAGGCCAGAAGCTGATATTAGTAGATCTCGGGTGGGGGGCAAAGCCGGCTGTCCATGCATCTTGACTGCGGGGCTGGGCACCGAGGTGCCTTTTCCCACAGTCTTGTGGGAGGGTCCAAAGCTGCTGCTAAATCAAGACTTCGGGTGGTGGGGGCTGCAGGCTGGGCTGGCGGGTATTTGGGGAGGCTGGGGTGCAGCAGCACTTGGCCTCCTGCATTTGTCTGGGGGCTTCCCGACACCGGCAGGTTTTTGACTTGCTTGTAGCTGGGACCTGGGCTGGATGGAACCTTGGGTGTGGGGCGGCACTCCTGGGCCCGCAGGTTTAGCTGGAAAATTGGGGGGCAGGCTCTTTGGGGTTTCAGGGTTTGCTGGGTTCAGTATCTTTTTTACAGAGTGTTTTGCGGATACTTCGTGATATATTTCTCCGTCTGTAGACTCCCTGCCCCACCCTGCTAGGTGACCGGCCTTCCCTCCCTGCAGCCCCCCACCTCTGCTCTGAGAGGGGAAACACTTCCTTCTGTCTTGGGCATCCTGGTCTGGTCCCCCCTTCCAGACAGGTTTCCCCATGTTTCTCTGATGCCCTCACATCCATCTGTCCCGCACTGTTCCAGGCACCCCGTGCTGCTCAGGCTGGGGACCAGTGTTGGGCAGGGCCTGTCCCATCCTGCCTGATCCCTTGGGGGTAGCCCGGGAAGTTCTGGGTGGGGACCAGGGAGCATCCTTAGCTCAGACAGATGGACCACCTTTGTGGTGCCTGGGGGCCAGGAGAGGTTTAAGGGGTTTGCCCAGAATTGTAGCTAGTCAGTGTCTGAGGCAGGATTAGAACTCAGTTCTCCTAGACTCCAGGTCCTGCTGGTATTTTAATCACCTAGACCCCTGTAGCACCAGAAGAACCCTTGGGAACCATTGAGTCTGACACCCTTGTGCTCCAGATGGGGAAACCGAGGCCCAGAGATTAGGCCTGGTCTTGAGGCTCCTCGTGTTGGGGTGCTGCCAGGTGCCCGGGCCCAGCTCCCAGCTCCTGCCTCTCAGCTGCCCTCTGGGCGACCCTTCTGAGTTCTTTGGAGCACCTGACTCACAGCAAGCCTTCATCAGCTCTTCCCTCGTATTAGTGCGTTTGATTTGGGCAGGACCCCAGGGGTGACCAATTGGCTCTATGGATAGGGAAACTACGATTCTTGCCCCAGTCATCCAGCTGGGCATATAGCCTGCGGGCATGGCTCAGCCTCCACAGCCCCTTCTGTGCATGCCTTGGGGGCAGAGCAAGGGGCAGTTTATGCAGCTCTGTGGACTCAGGACCTTGGGATGATTGTGATGGTCAGCGACCTTCCTTAAAAGATAATACCCTTCCCTCCCTCCAGGAGCACCAACCCTGTGGCCAGCTCTGTGGAGACCACATTGCATGGTCTGTGGCCCGATTTCTCTTGGCCGGCCTTGCTGCCAGCCTGGCTTCCTGCCCTTCGCCCGGTTTTGTTTATTTCACTTGTTTTCTCACACTTCTGGGCCTTTTTATTTAGTCCATTATATTCATACACTCACACACATATAATATTGCAGTATATTCAAGGCAGGTAGGTAGTGAGCTGGGCAGGGTGCAAGGCTTGGAGTCAGAAAATTGTTGTTCATTCTTGTCCAGTGCTTTGTGACCCCATGTGGGGTTTTGTTAGCAGAGATACTGGAGTGGTTTGCCATGTCCTTCTCTAGCCCATTTTCCAGATGAGGAAACTGAGGCAAGCAGGGTGAAGTGACTTGCCCAGGGTCACACAGCTAGTAAGTATCTGAGGTAAGATTAGAACTCACAAAGATGAGTGTTCTGTCTCCAGATCTGCTAATTCATCCCTGTGTCACTAACTAGTCAGGAAGACCTGAATTCAAATCCAGCCTTCATTGCATGGACTGTAAAACTGAGTCCCAGAAGGGGGAAGGGCTTCAGGGTCCCAGGGATCTTCCATAGGGTTCTTTCTCCTAGTCTGCTCCTTCTGGTGTCCCAGCTATTGGGCTTCAGGCTCCCTCTGCTGTGAGGGTGGAGCCCAGGACAGGCTGTCCTCCTCTGGCTTTGTGTCTGGGACCTGAGGGGCTCCGCTCCCTGCTTTGGCAGACCATCTGGGTCCTCAGAAGTGCTCTGGGCCCTGGCAGGAGGGCACTGACCAGCCAAGTCCTCATGAAGCCAGCCAGACTCTGAATGCAGTGTGGTGGGAAGTAGATTCTCCTTCAGGGCTCTGGCTGTTTTCTCGTTTCCTTCCAGAGTGGGGTGAGGGCCCCTGAGACTCCTTCAGAGGACTAGGGCTTCCAGGGGAAGGGGACAGATAGCTGCATGAACAAAGACCCCTTTCCCTGCCTTTGTGTCTGGTGGCAACCAGGGTGCAGGGGTGCGGGTGCCCCAGCCTGGGATCCAGGGTTCACTTTGGGCCTCTTTTGGGGAGATGGCTGCTTTGGGCTTTGGGACCCAGAGGGACAATGGAAGTCAGACTAGTCACTAGATGGTCATTGAGTGTTTGTGCCAGGCAGGGTCCATGGGAGCTGCACAGTCTGGCCACATGAGACCGCCGAGGCCCAGAACGGACAAGTCACTCGTGCAGAAGTCTCCTGTCGGATGTCTCAGTCACATCACAGGCTGCCCCCTCCCCACTCTTCATATTGCTCCCCTTCCTGATTCTGCAGTTGGGCCCAAATGTGCCTCCCACTGCCAGGCCGCTGCCCTGGCTGCTCCTTCAGCCCTTCCTCCTCATCTCCCCCTCAGGGGGCTTCACAGGCAGCGACTGCTAGGCCTTCCTCAGCCTGGCCAACTTGCCACCATCTGTAATTCTTCTGCTGATTTGCTGTATTTCTTCATGGACCTGCGGTCCTCCTCAGCCCAGTAGAAAGGAGCCTCTGTGACTAGGACTGCTCCATTCTTTGTGCTTGGGTCCCCAGCCCCTAGAGCAGGGTCTGGCAAACAGTAGGGGCTTAATAAAGGCTTGTTTATTGATTGACAGGTAGTAAGCACCAAAGGTAGCAGGTTTTTTCTTATAAGACTATTTCAGAGGTTGATTTTTTTCCCCCTGCATAAGTCAATGAATAGAAAATTGGCTGGGAAAGCACAGGACTGCTGAATCCCCATAGGAAGCCATCAGGATTTGGACCTGATTGTCCTGCCTCCAGAGCCAGAGTAATGTGTCCCGTAGCACACTGTGGTGGAAGAAGGCCAATGTTGGGAAGGGACCTTACAGGCCAGGAGGCCTCTGTTTACAGCTGGGAAAACTGAGGCCAAGAGCTCCAGAGGGCAGGAAGGCCACCTTTGTCACTGGGCCTGGGCCGCCCGTGTACAGGGAGGGCATGGGCATTAGTGGCCCTCTGACCTCTCTGCCAGCGCAGGACAAAGGGCTCCCTGGGACTTCGGAGGGCTCCCCCCACACTCCTCAGTGCTGACACAACTTCCCTGCCGAGCTGGGCACGCACAGGGAGGGAGCTGGAGACGGGAACCGGCAGGAGCAGACAGGGCCTGCTGTACTGCCTCCAGCCGCCGCCAGAGGGCGGCAGATGCCCCGGGATGCCAGCTGGCCAATGGCTGTTCCAGGGCTGGTGACTGCCCTTGGTCTTGGCCCCCCTAGACACTCTTGGGGGAGGGGCAGGGGCAGTGTTGCTGTCTCAGTGTCTTACGGTCTTAGATTCAGAGTTGGGGGAACTATAGCGCCCCCCCCCCACATTTTACAGATTAGGAAATCGAGGCACACAGGTTAATGATGTGCAGAGAGTAGGTAGCCAGTGCCTGAGGTGGGATTCGAACACAGGTCTTCCAGACCCCAAGTCAGACATTTTGGGTGTTGCACCTACAAGCCCGTCCCTAAGGCACGTTTGAGGGGGTGTCATGGGGTGGCTTGATATAGCAGAGAGAATGCTGCATTTGAAGTTGGGGGGCTTGGGTGGAGTCTCTGCCCTGTTCCTTAGGGTCCTATCTTGGGTGCTTGGCATCCAGCCCCCTTCATTTTACAGACTGGGAAACTGAGGCCCTGTGTGTCAGAGCCAGGGTTTCATGGACTTGTTCAGGGGCCCCCGGAGGCCGGCTCCTCCGGCCCCTCACTACACGAGGAAGGCCCACCTGGAGCCCTCCTAGGCCTCCTTCGCCCTCGTCTTCCCAGGAACTCCCCAGCAGACACTTCAGGGAGCCCAGGCCTGGAGGAGCCGCCCCACACTGAGAACTTAATTCCAGGGGAGACAGAAGAGGAAGCGATTCTGCTGACTGACCGGCGGCTCCCTTCTCCCTTTCTCCCAGGAACCGCGGGGCCCTGCCAGGGATTTCCCCTGGTGTGGAAGGGGTGCAGGTGCAGATCAGCTTAGCTCAAGCTGGAGTGCTCTGCAGAGGGGAGCCTGGGCAGACTGGGGCTCTAGAAGAAAAGCCCCTCGAGGGCCAGACACTGGTGCTGCGTACACTGTGTCTCTGGTGCCCAGCACACAGTAGGCGCTTGGCGCACAGTGTGTCTCTGGTGCCCAGCACACAGTAGGTGCTTGGTGGGAAGCCCAGGTCATCAGCCTGTTCACAGTCTCCAGGGTCTGGCTTGGGAAGGGGGACACACGGCATCATAAATTTAAAACTGGAAGGAACCTTCGATGTTTCCCCCGTTTTACTGAGGTGGAACCCCAGGTGAGCTCATTTCTCCACAGAGGTGCAGTGCCTTTCCTTGGGTCCCACAGGTAGTACTGAGTTGCATTAAAACTCGAGCCCAAGTCTTGTGCTGCCGCCGCGCCACCCCCCCCCCGCTCTTCCCAGTTGTTATCTACTTTCTGTAGTGGTGCTGTAGATAGTAAGCAGAAAGCTTGGATTGAGTCAGAAGGCCCTGGATTCAAGTCCTGCCTCTGAGTTACTCATTTTGAGACCCTTGCTTGCTTTGATTTTCTCTTCTGTGAAATGGGGACATCACGAGGCTCAAATAAGAATGGAGGCAAAATGTTCCGTGTCACACAGATGTCAGGCGTTATTTTTATCCCTCGTCCGTCTCGGTGCCATTTTAGGGAAATGCTGAAAGTGGCCCTCTCGGTACCCCTGCCGGTCCTCAGTGTCCAGGGCTGGGTGGCTGGGCCGGAGAGCCCACCCTGTCTCCTGAGATATGGGGTGACTTGGGGGCAGCTTGGAACTGCATAGTGTTTTATTTTGAGCATCTGAGCCCTGAAAGGAGGAAAACATGACTCAGATCCCTAGAAAACTTGGGTAAGAGACGCCCAGAGGTCACCCTCACCCCTGTGAGTCATTCTCAGACAGACAGAGGGCTGGGTTCAGGGGCATACGGTGGCACTTCCTGGACACCCCTCAGGGTCCGGAGGAAGAGGACTGGGTGAAGGGCAGGATCTAGGGCATCTCAGGGAGCCTCGTCTTCCTTGTCAGGCAGACCCGGGAGCAGAGGAGTGTCCAGAGCAGATTTCCTTCACTCCCACTTCTCTCTCCTCCCTTGTCTGGAAGGGCTGATCTGTGCACAGCTGCCTTCCATACCCCTCCTTTTTTTCCTCAGGGTATAGCAGGGCCCAGAGACACAGGTTTGCCTTCCCTCCCCCTGGCTTTGGGGTTTTTCTTTTTCAGCCCCTCTGGGTTTCAGAACTTTCCTTCCTCTTTCTCTCTGGGCCACTGGCTCCACCCCCAAGGGAAAGTCCCGAGAACCAGGAACCGCAAGGTTTTCAGAGGAAGAGTGAGCTTTCTGTTACTTTGGCTTAGTCACTGATCTGCTGAGTGATGTCCAGCTCTTTTGATCAGGTTCCAAGTAACCTCTTCCTGCCCTTGGGGACTCAGCAGGAGACTCATTTCCGTAGCATGAATCATTTTCTCATGTAGATTCAGGCAGGTGTCAGACCAGTGTCTCCTTGGGGGAGGGAGCCCACCCTCCCTCCATCAGGATGTCACCGCCTTTTTCCCTTATCAAACTGGCAGCTTCCCGTCCCATCAGACTGGTCTTCTTGGGGCTGAAGACCCAAGGCCCTTCCCATCTTCCCTCAGACCAGAGGCTCCCCGGGGAAAAGCACCAGCTTTGGAGGTGAAACACTCTTAGTTTGACTCTGACATTTTCTCTGGGCCTCCTGTCTAAGCCTCAGTCCCCTTCTCTGTAAGATGTGGAACCAGCCTGTGGTGAGGATTGGATAGGAGCCTGTGTTGGGAGCACTTTGTAAACCTTAGTCATTATAACAGCTAGTAGCCCCCAAGACTGCATAGCATGCTGTAGGCCCTCCTCTCAGCACCTTAAATGCAGTGGATTGGGGGGCAGCCACCCCAATCACTGCTGTGCTCCTGGTCTATGAACCAGAGGTGACCTTGGTACATTGCTTAGCCTGCCTGGGCCTCAGTTTCCTCACCTGTCAGTAAGGCCAAGTGGACAAAGCCAGTACACTCTGACTGTGTATGCTCATAAGGGGAGTTTTGGTGTTGCTTTCTCAAGGTGTGGAGGGGGGAGGGTTTGGGTGGGAAGAGACAGATCTTCACTTGAAAATAAAATAAAATTTAACTCTCAAGTGAAAAAGAAAATAGAACTTGGCCCCTGGGTTTGAGGGCCTGTCTTCCTCCTCTGTAAGATGAGCTGCTTGGACCACATGGCCTTGGGGGCGCTTTGAACCCAGATCTGTGAACCCCAATTCTCTCTAATCAGAAGCATTTCTTAAACAGCTACCCTGTGTCCCAACCTGTGCCAGGCCCTGGGGCTGCAAAGAAGGACAAAGCTGAGTCTTCTCAGGAGGAGAGGGCATGGGAGCTGTGAGAGCTGTCATGGACAGGCCAAATAGAGCTGGCACTTTGGGGGGGACCTCAGGGGCATGGCTCCCTATCTATACCCCCTTCTCTCAGAAAGAAGGAGCAGACTGTTATGCATTTGCCCAGGGCTAAGTGATGTGCTCAGGCTCTCCCAATTCCTCCTTTAGGATTTAGGAGTTGTGCCAATGACCTCTTCTGGCCCATAGGCTGGAGAAGTGGGGGCTTCCCCCTCTTGGAGGTCTGGAGGCCGAGGTGAACTGGCAGTTCTAGTGGGGAGTGGTGTGTTTGGTCTGTGGGCTGGACCAGACATGGGAGGGAGTCCCTTCTGACTTGGGGTCTCTGGGATAGCAGGGCCTTTACATGCAGCATGGGTGGACAGGGTTGGCTTTCCAGCTGTGAGGAGCCCAGGTTTCTGCTCACACTGTCTTGGTAGCACCCTAGGAACATAGGCCCCTTCTTGTAAGTTGGTCAGGGGAGTCACACAGATGTGGGGTATCTGGCCATAGGCTGGACCTGGGCAGGAAAGGCTCTGCTGTCTCTGTCCCCCTCTCTGCTGGGCCGGCTTAGGGAGCCCAGACTTTCCCTGGAAGGCAGAGGGTCCCTTGAACCCCACAGTCGGCCTGGGAAGTGGGAGTTGGCACATTTGGGAATACCTGTGTGAGGCAAGGACCTCCCAGATGGACTTGGCTTGGCTAGCAGCCCTCTCTGGGGTGCGGGAGAAGGTGGGCGGGGACTGGACAGACTGCCACAGGGAGAGGGGCCATAGGCAGAAGAGGCGGCAGCCATGATTTCTGCAGCACGGGTGGAGGGGGGGTTTCCTAAGTACTCTGTGTCCATTTTCTCCTTTGAGCCTTACAAACAGGCCAATATATCCTGTCCCCCAAATGCTGTTTCATAGAAAAGTCATAAGAGAAACGGGTCATCTATGTATGTGCGTGTGTGTGTGCGAATGTGTATGTGCATGTGCTAGTGTGTGTGTGAGTATACAAATGCATGTGCTCAGATGTGTATGAATGTGCATCAGTGTGTGTAAATATGTGTGTGCAAATGTGAGTGTGTTAATGTGTATATGTGCATGTGCGTGTGTGTATGAGAGAGAGAGAGATAGGGCTATTTAGAGGGTAGCTGGGGTCAGCATCGGTGAGGGCAGCGGGTTGGATGGCCGGGGGTGACTGTTGGCGAGGGCAGCGGGCTGGATGGCCAGGGGTGACTGTTGGCAAGGGCTGGGGGTGACCAGGGCTGCCATCGGTGAGGGCAGCGGGCTGGATGCCTGGGCCCAGGGCCACTCGCTTAGACGTCTCCCGCTTTCTCTCTCTTGCCCCCGGCCCTTCCAGGAACAGAAGTTTTGCCAGCGCTATGACCAGCTGATGGAAGCCTGGGAGAAGAAGGTGGAGCGCATCGAGAACAACCCGCGTCGACGTGCCAAGGAGAGCAAAGTGCGGGAGTACTATGAGAAGCAGTTCCCAGAGATCCGCAAGCAGAGGGAGCTCCAGGAGCGGATGCAGAGGTGAGCCGAGGGGGGATCTGGAGGGGCTGGGGCAGCTCCTGGGCTCAGCCACTACCCTTGCCCTGGGGCCGAGCGTGGGAGGTGGGACAGACAGCCTGGAAGGTCCGAAGGTCCCACCTTGTGTCCACCCATCCCTGACTGGTGGCGCTCCCAGCTGACCCTGAGCTTTACTTGCTGCTCAGGAGCCAGGACTGGTTTTGGGAACCTTCCTCTGCTTCCTGGACCAGCTTAGTAAGCTCGGGGCTCCTACTGGGCCCAGAGGGTCCTGAATTTAGGACTGGAAGAAATCTTGGGGACCTCCTGTAGTCTTATTTCACCCAAGAGGGAAACTGAGGCGTGGGGGACTTACATCAGTACCCACCTGAGCTTGGCTTTACTCTTGAGGTCTTTCTGACTCCGAAGGTCCAGCACTGTCTCCTTTTAAGCTGTGAGGAAATTGAAGACCAGACAGGGAAAGGCCACATAGGTCAAGAGGAAGCAGGGTCTTCTTGCTCTCTGGGCCTCAGTTTCCCCACCTGTTAGAGGGGGGTCAGGAAGCCCACCCAAGTTTAGCACTAGGAAGACAGAGGGTCAAGCTGCCCATGCCATAGAGGCTTCCTCAGATGGTCCAGAGTCACTCTCCTAGACTACAGCACTGGCCTTGAGCACCCATCACTGCTGTTCTTGTGGAAAAGATAGAGAGGTGTAGGCCAGACTGTCACCTCTTAGAGGGATTGGGACCTGGTCCATGGGCCTCCCTTGTTAGGGATGGAGGTCTGTAGTGGAGTGCCTTGGGGATCTGTGCTTAGCCCCGTATGTAGTGGAGGGAATGGTCAGCACAGTCAATATCCATCAGGATCCCAAGAGGCTAATGAGAAATGGGACTCACTCTAGTAAGATGAAATTCTGGAGAGATAAATGTAAAGTCTTATATGTAGTCACACATGTACCAAAAAAAATCAGTTTCACATGGAGAAGGTGGGGGAGGCCTGCTTAGATAACTGTCTGAAAAATATCTGAGGGTCTTAGTGGACTTTGATCTCAGTAAGAGTTAGGAGTGTGATGTTACAGCCCAAAAGCTAATGCCTCTTTGGGCCGCGAGGCCTCCGAGCTGCCAGGGATGAGGAGGAGATGGATGGTCCTGCTGGCTTCTGTGGTGGTCAGCTGACACCTGGAGCATCACGCCTAATTCTGGACACCACTTTACAGGGGAGGCAATAATGAGTTGGAGGGCCTCTAGAGGGGCCTTGGGATGGTCAGGGGCCTTGAGGACTGGTTTAAGGAACTGGGACTTTCAGTCCTGGAGAGGGGATGGCTCTGGAGAAGGGACGTGCTATTTGCCTTGTCAGAGAGAGGGCAGGTAGGCTTGCCTTGCTTTGAGTAAACAAATGTTACTAAGAGGTGAGTTTAGGCCTGACGTCTAGACAGTTCAGGTTACCCGCAAGGGGGATGGGCTGCCGGTTTGCTGGTTCCTTGGCTCGTCCTTTGCCTTAACTGTGGCTTTGGAAAGTGCCATCCTCTCCAGGCCACCTCCCCTCTTCCCCTGCCAGGCCCTCTCCCTCTCTGGTCATAGCCACCCTTCCCACTGGAGGAAGTTGTGGGTCTTCTCCAGCTACCATGCAGACAGGAGGGTGCTTCCCAATGTGGGAAAAACGTCTGTTCCTCAGTGTGTCCCTGTACACTTTCCCAGCAGGGTAGGACAGAGGGGCAGTGGCCTGTCCATGTCTGCAGCCCGGAGTGAGCATGAAGTCTCAGAGATCATCGACGGGCTTTCAGAGCAGGAGGTGAGCTGTGGTCTCCATCTGTCCTCTCTCCCCTTTCCTTTCTTTTTTTAGCTACTGTTGTCTTGAGTCCAGGGCCCAGCCCTGGAAAATGCTGCTCCATTGGCCTATCCTCCTGGGGCTTTTCGGACAGCCTGTGAGGAGGAAGCAGGAAAACCTGAGAGCCTTCTTTGTCCCCAGCCTTCATCCACCATCCTTGACTCTGAGCCTGTGGGCCCTGGGGACTTTAGGGGAGAGGTACTTTCATGAATCACTTACTATGGGCTAGGCATGGTTCTAGGCACTGTGGCTACCCAGACAAAAAAACGAAGCCTTCTCCACCCGCCAGGAACAATTACATTCTCCTAGAGCAGGTGTTCTTGACCCTGACCCAGGGTTAGATTTCAGGGGGTCTGTGAACTTGGATGGGAAATCTTTATTCAGAAGAATTGTTTTCTTTTGTAATCCTAACTATTTAATTTGTGTAACATAACAATGATAAGAATGCCAAAGAGCATTTACAGAGAAGCTTCTGCAGGCACCAGCACATTGCCAGAGGCTCCAGGTCACTCCAGCACAACATTCTTTATTGATCCCCCACCAAGTGCCAGGCCCTGGGTTAAGCCCCTGGTCACCAAAGCAAGAGCATCACCTGCCCTCGAGGGGCTTCTGTTCTCTCCAAGAGATGATTGGACATAAATAAAACCACTCTGTGCTGTGGTTGATAGTGTCTGGGCATAGGAGCCTTGGAGGAAGCTCAGGACCCGGCCAGAGGGGAGCGAGTGGGGCTCTGGGGCAGGAGAGTGGCCCAGGCCAGGGCCAGGAGGGTGCCTGTGATTCTGCCCTTGGATTCTGCCCCAGCACGGTGAGGCTGGGGAGGCTGTGGCCCTCGTAGCCCCCGTGCCATGTCCAGATGTGCAGGTCCAAAGCCTGAGTGGTCAGGCAGGGGCATTCCAGGCTGGCCTGGCTCCAGAAGGCTGGTTTAGAGCCCTGGGGCTTCCAAGTGGAAGACTTATCCTTTCCCTCCTGAAGGAGATAAGGCAGCAGCGTCTTTCCCCCTTAATTTATGAGCCAGGCCGGCCCCTACATCCTGGCTCTACAGGGCCAGGCAGGTTTTGGTGTTTGTATGCTCCTGCCCTTCCCATCTGATCATTTGTGTCCTCCCTGGTTACCGGTTCAGCCGTTCCCTCAAGGGGCTGCTCTGCACGTCCCTCCTGGTCCCCCCTCCCGGCCCTTCCCTGTCTCTTTTGGCCTCTGCCTCTGTTTCCCTCCTGGTCCTTTTCTGTCTTTATTCCTTATTCAGCCCCTCTTTCCCTCCCTCCCCTCTTCTTTTCTCTCTCCCTGTCTCTGTCCCGCCTTCCCCTGCCTCTGTCTGAGCCTTTCTTCTGTCTCTCTTTCTCTGGTTCCCCCCCCATACCTGACTCTCTCTCCCCTTCCCCTGTCCCCCACTTTCTCTCTGTCTGGGCCCCCTCCTGGCCTTCTCTGCTTGTCCATACCCCTCTGTCTCCCCTTCTCCTCCTTTCTCTGCTTGTCCACACCCCTCCAGCCTCCTCTGTCTCCCCCTCTCCTCCCCTTCCTGGCCTTCTCTGCTTGTCCACACCCCTCCAGCCCCCTTTGTCTCTCCCTCTCCTCCCCTCCCTGGCCTTTTCTGCTTGTCCGCACCCCTCTGGCCCCCTGCGCTAAGTCTTTCCCCCTCCCCCTCCATCTCTGAGCCACACCCCTCTCTTTGTCCCCCAGAACCTGGAAAAGCAGATGCGCCAGCTGGCTGTGATCCCCCCAATGCTGTATGATGCTGACCAGCAGCGGATCAAGTTCATCAACATGAATGGCCTCATGGCTGACCCCATGAAGGTATACAAGGAGCGGCAAGTCATGAACATGTGGAGTGAACAGGAGAAGGACACCTTCCGGGAGAAGTGAGTCCAGCCCTGATTCTAAAGTCTGCGCAGCCCGGGGGAGGGGGGGAGGTGCTCTGCTGCCCCCATATCACAGAGGGGCAGACCTAGGCAGCTAGGAGGTGTCCCAGGTGGGATTTGAACTCAGCTCTGACTGATTGGATGAGGGGCGGGAGCTACTGGGGAGGGTGACCTGGTGAGTCAGCATTTGGGGAAGTTTGTCTGGCAGCAAAGGGAAGAGGAATAGGGGCCATGCTGGTGATTTTATTGCACAGGGAACTCCCAGGTTGGGGAAGTCCCTCTCCCAGAGTAGGTTGCTGTCTTCTGTGCCAGGGACAGTCTCTGTGGGCCCCTGCACAGAGAGGACAGACTGTTCCTTCCCCATGGTCTCCACTAGGAAGGCTGAGCTGCAGGGAGAGCATGGGTTTGGAAGCACAAGGCCTAGATTCAAATTCTGACTCCTGTGTGACCTTGGCAAGCCCCTTCCCCACTCTGATCCTTCCTTTCTCCATCCAGAAAATGGGCTGGCATGGGACTGGGGAAAAAGCACCCAGCCTGGAGTCAGAACCTTGTTCAAATCCTGGCAGGCTCTGCCGTTGTGATGTGGGACCCTCTGGGGGCCTCAGTTTCCTCCTCTGTAAAATGATCTCTGAGGGTCCTGGGATCCTGAGCCCAGCAGCCATGACTACATGGGACGGTGGTTTTCTGTGCCTCTGTATCCCCAGGCTTCATGCTGTGCCTGTCACACAGTAGGGGCTTCATATGTGCTTGTGGGCTCACTCCCTGGGGAAGCGCCTTGCAGGAGAGCTGCTGAGTGCACTGCTCCTGGTGGTCTCCCCAGCCTTCATGTCTCATTTCTGGCTCCAGGTTTGGGTTGGTCCAGGTGGAGGTATCGAATGCCAGGGAGAGCCAGAAGTGGACAGAAGAGTATGGAGGTTTAGCTTCAGCCCAGTGTTGTTGGCAGTTAGAGAGCCCATGTGCCAGCCCAGGGGCGCTGCCAGTTTCTCCATAAGACTCCTGGTGTCCTTCCCCTGGGGCCTCCTGCCTCACTTGGCTTTGGTTGCCCTGTCTCTTGGTGGCTGACCACTGTCCCCTCCAGCCACCTTGTGTGATGGGCTCCCAGGGTCTTAGCGTCTCATCTCAGCTAAAACCAGAATTACAGTGGAGTGGGAGGAGACAGGAGCAGGGCTGAGGGATTCTCCAGGAGTGCCCTGGTAGAGGCCTCCTGGGAGGGGGCTAGTGGGGAGGGGATGGTTTTTCTTCTGAGGAATATTTTGGTTTTATTTTTCCCTATATACACACCTTCCCTGTTCTCCTCAAAAAAGTCCCCTGGAATTTTCGGGGTTTTTTCCATTAGCCATCATGCTTTTATGCCCAGTGTGATACAATAGCAAGTCAGCCAGCAAATATTTATTAAACCCCTATTCCATGCCAGATCCTGGGCTAAGCCCTGGAGATGCAAAGGAAGGCTAGAGGGAGCTCCAGTCTAATCGGGGAGACACCCCGGGAGCCACGGGAGGGGTTCCGTTTTGGATGTCCTCACTTAAGATGTCTCTGGACACCCAGTCCAGTCAGTAGTGGGAGGTGGGAGACCAGAGGTCACAAGGGAGGCCAGGGCTGGACCAGCAGGGAGGAGAATCGGACCATGGTGGGGGAATGAGGTCACCCAGGAAACCACGTAGAGAAGAGAATGTGGCCCAGCCACCCTGCAGCGGGAGAGACCTGGCTGAGCGGCGGAGGAGGGTCTGCCAGGGAGGGGGCCTACAGAGAGGAGGGCTGAGGAGAGGCCACGGCAGTGGGCAGTGAGGGTACCTGCGGCCCTGTTGGAGACCAGTTTTGGTTGGATGAGATTGATAGCCAGACTGCAGAGGGTTAAGGGAAGTGTGGGCACCAGTGTAGATGGCTTTCTCTAGGAGCTCAGCTACAACAAACAGGGCTGGGAGGTGAAGTGGGGCTTTGGGGAGGGTGGGCATGTTTGTGGGTGCCTGGCAGAGTGGAGAGGCTGCATGGGGATGCCCGAGGGGGCAGCGAGGGGAGAACATGGCCACAGTGGGCATCTTGGGGGCCTTGGCCAGAAGGAGCAGTTGGGCGGTGGGGGAGAGTGTCAGGGGGTTCCAGAGGAGGAGGGGGCTGTAGAGAAAGGGTTTGGAGGAGCCCCTGTGGGGAGTGGACTGTGAGCTCAGTAGGGAGTTGGGAAAGGATGGCCTCACCTGGGAAATAGAGGGCTAGAGATGGAAAACTGAAGATCAAGTCAGGAGACCTGGATTCAGATCCTGCTCCTGGCATTTTGGGCCTGTGTGACCTGGACTACTGTGCCTGGCTTCCTCCACTTCCCACATCATGGCAGGTAGCAGGGAGGATGGCACACAGTGCCCTGGATGTCCACCATTGCCGTATTGGGAAGATCTCATTTTAGGACAAGCCCGGCCTTGCACGTGTTTTTCTGCATCTAAATGGGCTTGGTGGTGGCCGTATTTCAGTCCCCCCACTCCTCCAGATTCCCATTAGAAAGGGCTCTTCCCATGGTTTCATATTTCCTCCCTTCATTGTTTAGTAATCGCTGAGCCAGGCCTCCCTCTGAGCAGAGCCCAGTGGGCATTTCTGGAAGCTGCCCTGGCCAGTCAGTATCCCTGGAATCCCTTTGGACCATGGCCTGGAGCGTGGTGGCAGCAGCAGTAATATGGATAACAAGAGTGCCGACAGCGGCAAAGCACTTCCAGGCCACCATAGAGGACGCCATCTGGTCCTTGTGGGGCCCTTGTTAGCCCTCTTCAGCCTCCGAGGGATTAAGTGATCTGCCCAAGGTCACACAGCTGGGAGAGAGGCAGGGTCCAGGGTCTCCGTGACTCCCCATCTAGCCTCCCTAGAGCTAGCAGGAGCCTTAGGGGCCATTAAGGCCAACCTCCTCATTTTGTGGATGGGGAAACTGAGTCAGGCACCTTCCTCACCATCACTTGAGGCTTCTGGGGTGGGATTTCAACCTGGGTCCTCTGACTCTGAAGTTGGGGCTCTTAATACTATATTAAGACATACACCACATCATGGGGTCCCTCTGGTGTGTGTCTGTGCACCCAGTCAGATAGTGAGGGGAGATCTGGCCTTGGTCACAAGCATCAAGGATGAGCAGATGGGTTCTCATTCCTAACTTCAGTCAGTCAGGTATATTAAGTCCCTACTATGTGCCAGGCACTAAGTGCTGGGGATACAAGTGCAAAGAACGGAGCCATCCTTACCTTGAAGAAGCTTACATTCATTCGTTCGTTCATTCATTCATTCATTCATTCAGTACATGTTTATTAAGCACCTACTATGTGCCCGGTCCTAAGTGTTGGGGATATAAGTGCAAAGAATGAACTATCTTTACCTTGAAGGAACATTCATTCATTCAATACACATTTATTAAGCACTTACTATGTGCCGGACCCTAAGTGCTATGGATATAAGCACAAAAAATGGAGCCATCCTTACCTTGGAGAAGCATTCGTTCATTCATTCATTCATTCATTCATTCAGTACATGTTTATTAAGCACCTACTATGTGCCAGGTTCTAAGTGCTGGGGATATAAGTGCAAAGAATGAACTATCTTTACCTTGAAGGAGCATTCATTCATTCAATACACATTTATTAAGCACTTACTATGTGCCGGACCCTAAGTGCTATGGGTATAAGCACAAAAAATGGAGCCATCCTTACCTTGGAGAAGCATTCGTTCATTCATTCATTCATTCATTCATTCAGTACGTGTTTATTAAGCACCTACTATGTGCCAGACACTAAGTGCTGGGGATACAAGCTCAAAGAATGGAGCCATCTTTACCTTGAAGAAGCATTAATTCATTCATTTGTTCGTTCGTTCGTTTGTTCATTCAAGGGGGTACCTGTGTGAGTTACTCATGGCACAGATACAAAGTGAAGGCCTGCGGCTACACGAGGTAGTTCAGTCCAGGCTCATTTGGGAGAAGTGGTCACAAGCAGTTGGAGGAATTGGGAGAGGGGGCTGTTTGGCCTTGGAGGGCTGAGAGGGGCGGGACTCCTGCTGTGAGGAGGTGTGTGTGGTCATTTCTCCCTCTCCCGGGAGGGGGCCAGTGACCTGAGATTGTTCCTGCTGCCTTCAGGGAATGGGCCTGGACAGACTGGCCACAGCACTAAGCTTCCTACCCTGGCTCTGGCAAAGGCCCTTGCATGGAGGTGGACGAGGGGAGGGGGCCTCAGGCTGGCCATGGGTGATGTGTGGGGCAGCTGCTCAGCCTGGAGTGCGAGAATGGGAGAGGGGGCAGAAAAGGGAGAAAAGGGGGAAGATGAGATGAAGAGGAAGAAGAAAATGGAGACAGAGAGATATGGGGGGAGATAGAGGAGAGAGAGAGAAGCCAGAGATGGTGAGGGAGGGACAGCGGCAGAGTGACAGGCAGAAGCAGAGGAGAGAGGGCTTGAGGAAGCTAGGAGGAACTAGACAGAGCTAGTGAGGTTGGGGATCCTGGGAAGAGAGCATAGGAGGGAGCGAGGAAAGCTGAGGCTCGGTACCTGCCTGTGCACATTGGCCAGTCTGTTGGAGTTCAGGTGCATCCTGTGCCTAAGCAGCCAGGATTGGAGCAGAGGGAGGACCAGAGCCAGAGCCGGGTCCTCACCCAGGAAGAGCAAGATCCCTGAGATGATGGGGGAGAATTGGGATTTCTAGCTTCAGGGGTGGAGCAAGAGTATGGGGTAGAATTCCCTTAGTGGGGTCACAGGTGAGAGCTGGGAGAGCCTGGGGAAGTTCGGATACCTAGACCCTAGTCCAACCATTGTATGTCAGCAAGCATTTATTAAAGACCTGGTCACATGAATGATAGGGAGGATGGCCAAGTGGAAAGGGTCCCACCTTTCACTTACTGCTAGCCATGAGGTCCTGGGTAAGTCTTAGAACCTCCCAGGGCCCAAGCTAAGACTAAAACTGCAGAAGAGTTGGGGGTCTCCAAGTAGAGGGGAGAGTTTCCTTTTGACACCCCCTGATCAAGGGCCATACAGAGATGGAGCAGCCTTTGGTTTCAGAAAGCTTGATCTGCACCAAGGGTGCACTGGGAGAGGAACAGGGTGGTGAGGTCTGTAAGTGGAGTAAAGTAGCCAGAGGGATATCATTCCCAGCTCAGGGTCACTGCCAGCTGGGGGAGCCAGGAAAGGCTTCGTGGGTATCTGGGGTGGGGGAACCTTTCCTTGGCCCCGCCCAAACACCTCCGGATTGGCTAAGTGTCCTAGGGGATCCAGGAGGTAGAAAGCAAGGAAGGGGAAGAGCTGGACGGTGCCCGGCTGTAGTGCGGCCTCTCGGACAGACCTGCTCCCCCACCTTCCCCAGCTCCCCCACCCCTGGTGGAGATCTGGGGCGTTGTCTTCCTTTTGTCTTAGCCCCAGCCCCTCTGCAGGGCCTAGCGATTCTCCGTGCCTCTCAGGGAGCCCCTTGCCTCCTTTCTCTCCCTGCTCCCACTTCCTCTGTGGCACACAGGATGTGTCCCACCTCTGTTTCCTTTGGAGCAGTGGGACAGACCATGGCCAGGCAAGACCATTGCTCCTCCTTGTCTGGACCCCAGGGATCAGGGCTCTCTCGGTCCTCCTGTGGCCCCTGGCTGCCTGGCTGGCCCACACTCCTCCCCAGCAGAGTCAGGTGCCTCCCTGGAGGTGGGGCTGGAGTTCAGGCCTCTCTCTTCCCTTTCCCCAAGCTTCCCCAGATCAACAGCAGCAGCAGAAAAAAAAGTGCAAAAGCGGGGGAAAAAGACCAGATTGGCTAAAAAAAACAAGCCTCTCATCTTTCCTGGAAGCTGTTCTAGCAGGACAAACAAATATTATTTTTTTGAACCAGCTGAAGAGGCGGTGAGTCACTGGAAGGAACACCCTTTCTTGCTGGCCCCCACCCCTAGCCAGCCCTGCCCACGCCCAAACCCCCTGGGCTTAACTGCCAGGAGCTCAGAGGGACATGGGAGATGGGGCTGGTCCATCTGCGGCCACCCCTTCCTCTGTCTCACCTTGTCTCTCCTCTCTCCTAGGTTCATGCAGCACCCTAAGAACTTCGGCCTTATTGCTTCGTTCCTCGAGAGAAAGGTGAGGGGCCCCTCCTCAGCACCCTTGCCCCAGCTCTGTGCCCTCCCACCCCTGGCTTTTACCCGGAGAGGCCTCCCCTGTTCCCATAGCGCCCCTTTGCCTCTCCTCAGGATTATTTCCATTCTTTCCTTGCCCTGGGGTGAAGGATGCAGCAGCCCCACCCAGGGCCCCAGCTGCCTGGCCACCTGGTATTGTTTGGGAGCAACACCTGGCATTTCTAGCCTGCTCTGCATTTGCCAAGAGCTTCATGCAGGTGAGCGACCTCACTGAGCGCTGTGGAGCCGGGCTTTCATTATCCCTATTGTGTCTGAGGCAGGAAGTCATTCAGTGACTTGTCTGGGGTCACACACTAGTAAATGCTGAGGGCAGATTTGAATTCCAGTCTCTTGGACTCTAGGTCCGCTGCTCTTATGTCCTGCTGCCCCCGGCTGCCTCCCTCATGCAAACCCCTGGGGGACATGGGGACGTCCTTGATTCCTGAGCCCCAAAGGGAGGGGGAGGAGGCTCTGTTAGGTCCCCCAGGAAGAGCCAGCAACTTCTGGTGTCAGCTGGGGCAGGTAAGCTGCGGGGGCCCTGGGGAGGAAGCCGGCCTCCCTCTGAGGCCACTCAGCTCAGCAGGCCAGGACCAAGCCCCCTCCTCCTGACTGACCCCACAGAGGCGCAAGCCACAGCGTGCCCACTTTCAGAGACACATACACACAGTGTACATTCACCCACCCCCCACAAACACACAGACACACACACAACGTGTATTCACACACATGGATACACACCCACACAGCATGAACCCACACACCACACACACACACACACACACACACACACTACACACAGACATACAGCCAGATGCACATATACTCTACAGACCTCCACAGAGACTCACACAAGCAACATACGAACAATTGCAGACATAACACACAGATATGTGTGTGCATGTATACATGTGTGTAGACACACCCATATGTATATGCATGTAAAGTGTGTGTACACGTATGTATGTATGTTGTGTGTAGACACACACAGAACCACAGCCTTGTACACAGCTGTACACATCACACAGAGACACACATCACCACCCCAACGTACAGGCATACACAGTACATGAACAATGCACACAGACACACATACCACAAACAGGCACATATACAGTACACACACTGCATGCACATACATACCACAACTACACACACAATACACAGATATAGGCCCACAACACAAATATCAGATCCTGAGTTTGACCCTAATGTACAGTGAGAAGGAGCCCAGGCTTTGGTGTGGGAGGAGTCTGAGGGCCTGGGTTCAGATCCTGCCCAGTTTGTGTACTGTCTGTATGATCTTGGCCATGATCTCTGTCTCTGGGCCTCAGTTTCCTCATCTGGATGATGAGAGGGTTGGGCCAGCGGATCCCTGAGGCCCCTCCCTGCTCCAGGCCTTGGCCGCCTGGGTAGACCCCGCCCTGCTCACTAGCCCCAGGCCCTTTGCCTTGTCTGTCCCCTTGTCTGTGAAGCTTTATGCTGATACTTGAAGCTCTTCCCCGGTTGTGAGGAGAAGGCTTTAAGCCACACAGCAGTACAGGGATTATTGGCGGTACTGATTCCTTTAGTTTTAGTAAATAGCATTTTATTTTTCTCATTACATGTAAATTCATGTTTATAAGATTTTGAGTTTCAGATTTTTCCCCCTCCCCAAGACAGCAAGCAGGCCGATGTAGGTTATATCTGTGCAATCACATAAACATATTTCCACATTGGTCATGTTGTGAAAGAAGAAATAGAACAAAAGGGTAAAACCACAAGAAAGAGAAAACAAGTGGAGATAGTCTGTTTCGATCCACAGCAGTGCTAGCATAGCTGAGTCAGTGAGAGGCAGTGTGGTCTAATGGAGGGAGGCAGGATCTGCGTTCGAGTTCTGCCTCTGAGTGAGCAGGTGGCCTAACCTTAGTGCTCCTGCGGAGCTCCCCCAGGCCATCACCAGTCAGAATAAGTCAGTTCAAATACCAAGTCTTCTGTCTGGCGTTCAGAGCCCCATCCACCTTTCAGGTCTGCTGGAAGCCCCATGGCCCCCTGGCTGTTCCTGGACCAAAAAACACCATCTCCAGGGATGTCTCTGTACTCCTGGGCATTTGCACTGGCTGGTCCCCTGTGCCTGAATTCTCACCATCACCTCTATTTCCAGGCTTGCCCAATTCCCTTAAGTCTCAGCTGACCCTGCCTTTACAGGAAGCCTGTCCTGACCCAGAGCTGTCCACTTGCTGTCTCAGTGTCTGATTAGCCGCTCCTCGAGGGCAAGGCCTGCTTTTGGCCTTTCCCCCAGAGCTTAGTGGAGGGAGTTCCCCATCTGAATCTGCTTACTCTGATGAAGTCACAGAACCAGACCTTCTCCTGGCCCTAAACAAGGATCCCAGATGAGTTAGAATGCACATAATTAAAGGCCTGTGGTCTTTGCCTCCCAACCACCAGGGCCAGCTGCCAGGCTGCTGCCCTTTTCCCAAGCAAACCAATCAAGCCCCCACTTTGGGCCAGGCCCTGGAGCAGCACTAGAAATGCCTGCCCCCAGGGGGGTCTACAGTCTTATTAGGGGCTGCCTTAGCTTCCTCGTGGTCTCCAGCATCCCCTCTGGCTCTGTGTCTGGAACCCTGAGGATAATATGATAAATATGCACAAAATGTGAAAAAAATGGGTCCCACCCAATGCATAGCTGATTGATTAAGCACTGTCCTAGGTACTGGGGACAATCCGGTTGTCACAGGGGTCAGCAGGGTTGGGTCAGCTTCAGGATAGGCCAGCTGATTGAGCAGAATTGAGGAATGATTCTGTTCAACCAGTGCCAACAAAGCCTCTCATAGGGGCCCAGCTCAGGGTCCCTGCCCTCAGGGAGCTGCCAGTCTGCTGGGTAAATAACCTCTTGAAAGCCAAGGCCTAGGAGGGCATTTGCTCTGAAAGAACGCTGCTAAGAGTGAACTGGGGCTTGTTTTTCAAATCGACCTACTTGGAGGAGGGGGCTCCCCACGAAGATTGAAAGGCACAGCATCAGGGCTTGGCCATAAAGGAATATTATTTGGTGATAAAAGAATTATTACTTTCCACAGTGGGGAGCAAAGTTAATGGAATTCCTTACCCTGGGAGGAGATCCAGGCTGAAATTATAAATGGGTCCTGAAGGGTTTAGCAGAATTCATGAAAAATAGAGCTATTAGAGGCTTTTAAGGGAGGCCGGGGGTATTTTTTTGGAGGGGGGCATCCTGACTGCTGGGTTTGGCCTCAATAACCCCCCTCCCCCAAACCCCCATCTCTCAGTGCAGGTTACAGAATCCTCGCCCTTCAGGGGCTTTGTGGGGGGGGGGGTCTACATTTGGTTATGCTCATGTGAAATTAGAGAAAGCCTCTGAGATTGGGGTGTGGGTGTGAAGGGACTCCCCAGAGCCGGGCTGAATCCCCCAGCCCTCGGAGACACAGGGACGTAGAGACGAATGGCCCCTCTCTCTCTTGTGCAGACCGTGGCCGAGTGCGTCCTCTACTACTACCTGACCAAGAAGAATGAGAACTACAAGAGTCTGGTGAGACGCAGCTACCGGCGGCGTGGGAAGAGCCAGGTAGGAGATTCCCTATGGTCAGACTCCCCCGTGCCCCGGCCCCAGAGGCCAGTCACTAGGGACGCCTTCCCTACCCACCCTGCCCCCAATCCAGCCCCCCTCAGCTCTCCTTCCGCAGGCCTGGGGCCTTGAGCACCCTCTCTGCCTCTGTCCCCTTGGTCCTCACTTGGAAAGGATTTCTCTGGGGACCTCCCCTCAGTGGCCACGTCAGCCTGTTTCTTCACTGTAAAATGGGATGATAGTCCCATCCACGATCCCATTGTAGGGCAGCTCTAACGAGACCCTGTTTGTGAAGAGCTGTGTAAGTGTTCATTCTGGTGATAACAACGGTTCCTTCACTGCCTCTGTGTCCAGCGACTTCTCTCCCTAAAAAAGTGGTGGGAGTCCTTTAACCCTCTGGTGGCCATCTGCTCTGTCCTAGACTCTGGGGGGAGGCCGTCTGCATGGTCACCTGCCAGGTTCCCAGTCTAGCAATATGATCGTGAACCTTCCCCCTCTGAAGAGAGAGAAGGGTCTTGGTTTGAGGCCCCATGAAGCAAAGCTCTGTGGTCAGATGTCAGGGGACTTTGTTGACTGTGGAGTCTAACGGGTCGGAATAATTTTCCTTCCATAGAGGTCCAGAGATCTGCTTGTCTGGGTTCACCTCCCTCTGTGGGTCAGTCACCATTCCAGGATTGGCAGGAAATGAAAGGAATTCTTTGTCTCCCTTGGGGTCCACCCACCCAGAGGTGTGTGCTGCCTGGGCAGACCAACTGCAAGCTGGACTCCCACCCAGTCCCCACCTAGCAGGCAGGCCTGATAGCAGAGACTGGGCCTGCCTCACTGGAGGGAGCCAGGGTTCTGCAGGGGGAGCTGCCGAGGTTCTGTAGGCAGTTCTGTTGATGCTAAATGGAGATAGCGCCATGTCCTCTGGCCTCCCTCCTGGAGGCTCTGACCAGCTCCTGCCTCCCTTTTCAATTTGATTGTCTAAGAGGAAGAAGCATTGAGGCCCTGGGTTTGATCTGCCCTCTGTGTCACTGTCAGTGTGGCCTCAGCCCCCGGGGGCTCGGCCTCCCCAGCGGCATGGGTCCTGCAGCACAGGCTTGCTCACCACTCTGTTCTTGACGGTCCCTCTGTGCCTGGGATGCTCCTCCCTGCCCAGCTTCTCTAGCTTCCTTCTAAGCACAGTTTAGGCGCTGGTCATGAAATCAGTAAGCATTTATTAGGCGCCTCCTGAGTGCCCTGGACCACCAAGTTATTATCATGTATATGCTTTGTAAAAATGTCCTTGTGCATATAGTGGGGCAAGAGTAAGCTTCTTGAGGCCCACATCAGTGAAGAGCAGGCAGCCATAAAACCCTTGGTGTGGGTCATCTGCCGGGGGCCTCATTCTTCTGGTCTGTGACTGGGCTCGTGGCAGATAAAGCAGGACACTCGGCCCCTCCCCCAGGCTCCTGTGTCACTGTCACCAAGGCCGGGGGCACCAGAGAAGAAGGGGATTGTCTAGGTGCTGTTCCTTTCCCCCTAGGCTTAGGGTCCTGAATTTACAGCCTGTAAACTTGGGGTTTTTTTCTTTTTAAGAAATACTGTGATCACTGTTTTTCTGTAGAATTTGGTTTCTTTTGTCATTTATTTTATTTTATTTTACTTTATTTTATTTTATTCAGTTCAAAACATAATTCTGAGAAGGGGCTTATCAGCTTCCCCAGAATCACTACCCACGTAGTTGGTCCGGGACCTAAGAACATCTGGGGACCCTTGAGCTAGGCAGCATGCTGCCCCTAGCAGAGGAGGAGACTGAAGCCCAGAGGTTCAGTGGCCTGCCCAGGGTCACACAGGTGGTCAGCCGCAGAGGCAAGATTGGAACCCATGTCCCTCATGTTGGATTTGTGAGATATGCTAGTTCTCCATGGTGCACATGTAGGGTCTTCTTGGCACGTTTTTGGCCTAGTGGTGACTTCAGCAGCTAAGGGAATTCTTAGTGTGGACACCGCCTTCCTCGGTACAGATGGGTAGTTCTTCAGTAACTCAACAGTCTTGAGTTGTCCAGGCCAAGGAACAGTTAAGTGACTTTGCCAGGGTCTCATGGCCAGCAGGTGCCAGAGATGGAATTTGTGGCTCCCATTCCAGCTGGTAGCTTGCTCTGGATCCCAACAGGTTCCCGGGCGGCTCCAGCCCCCTCCCCTCCCATCGTAGTGTGTGCTGAACCAGTAGACTGGCTGTGATGCCCACCTGGGCCAGGTAGAAGTAGGGGCCTGCTACTGTGGGCTAGAAGAGAATTCATGAAGCTATTCAGAATGCCAAGGGGAAATGGCTTTGGATAACAGGTACCTCCTGGGGAATGGGGGGATCAGGATCTCCATTGGCTGTGCTTGGAAATGCTTTCTCCCTCCCTTCATTCCTTCTCTCTCTCTCTCTCCCCGCCCCCTCCCTCCCTTCCCTTCCTTCCTTCCTTCCCTCCCTCCCTCCCTCCCTGAGGACCCTGACTCAGGCCCCCTTCTTGTCTGGTGCTATTGAATTTCAGATTGGCAGTCAGGCACAATCATTGATTTAGCCCTGTTAGGTGCCAGTGGAAGAGAAGGAAGGAGCATTTCCATGGCAGTGCCTGTTGTGTGCTGTGCACTTCTGCTCGGTACTTGAGATGCCCAGGAAGTTCACATTCTTAGGATCCTAGCCTTGGAGCTGGAAGTGTCCTCTTCAGGGCCATCCCCGTCTGTTTACAGAGGAGAACATGTGGGTGGGGGGATTGGTGTGGTTTGCTTGGAATCATCCAGAGAGGCTTATCTGGGGGATCTTCAACTAGATCTTGGGGACCCTTTGAGGCCAGGGTGGTCTGTGTTTTAACCCCACATTTTACAGGTGGGGAAATTGAGGCACAAAGAAATAAGTGACTTGTCCAAGGTGATAGTAAGTGTATGAGACAGGATTTGGACCCTGGTCTTCCTGACTCCGGAGTCCAAGCCTCTGTCCACTGTGGTGACCCCTCCTCCTGGCCCTCCCTGCCCTCCCACCTCCATGTCCAGCCAGCCTGGGGGAACAGAAAAGAAAGGAGATTGGAAGGAGGGGAGACCATATCACCATTGCAGTGACCCTGTGTGGGGAAATCAGGTCTCTGTGATTTAAAATATGAGTCAGCTCTGCTCCTGTGAAGCCGGATTAAAGAATTAAGTCTTTGTAAAGCCTAATGGCCTACACTTTGCAGCCATTAATCTAGTTTCTTATTGTCTGATGCCTTCCAGCAGTGAAAAATGAGCCCCGCTCACCATTAGAAGGAAGGGAGGACTTGGCAGCCTTTGTTCCATTAGCTTGGGAGGCAAGGACCATGGCAGGGGGTCCTGCTCGTGGGCGGGTCATGGCTCCTCAGTGTGTTTCTGATTAGGTGGTGAGTGCCGGAGAGCTGGCCTCCCACGATGTTCTCCCCCTGTGTCTCCTCACCCTTGTCTCCCCTTTGACAGATTCGTGCGGGTGGAAGGAAGATGGGGGGCACAACCCTCAAGGATGGAGCACCCTGAGGCAAGCCACTTAGCCTCCTGCATTGGCCCTTGGTTCCTCATCTTTAAAATGTGGGCACAGTGCTGCCAATCAATTCTCAAGCATTTATTAGGCACTTACAGCATGCCTAGCTCTGTACTAAGCTGTTGGGGATACAAACAAGAAAACCACTGGACCAAACCATGCCTGCTCCTCCTGGCTGGAGCCTTGAAGTCCACTCAGGTCCCTTTCCACTCCCTGTTCATTAGTGGGGCCCAGGGCCCGTCTTGAGGATCTTCTAGTCCAATTGTACCAATAACCAAGAAACACTCTATCACATCCCCGGGAATGGGTCACCTGGACTTTTCTTGAAGGCCTGCTGGGAAGCTCCTTGCCTCCTCAGGCAACCCGGGCCATTTTGATATGAGTCTCCTAATCAGCAAATTATTCCTGACCTTGGGGCGGCGAGGTGGCACAGTGAGTAGAGCACCGGCCCAGGAGTCAGGAGGACCTGAGTTCAAATCCCGCTTCAGACACTTGACACTTACTGGCCATGTGACCTTGGGCAAATCACGTAACCCCAGTTGCCCTGCTTTCCCCCCTCCAAAAAGAAAAAAAAATTATTCCTGACCATGAAGCTGAAATCTGCTTCCTTGTACCTTCCAATCCTGACTCCTAGTTCTCCCTGAGGCCAAGCAGGAAAGCAGCAGGGCTTTGCTGTGTGTTACCTTTTTTTTTTCCAATTTAATTTTTTCTGAAGCATCTCATGGGCCTGTGGGTTGGGAGGTAGAGTTGAGCTCATGTTGAGAAATTACAGGTCATGCCTAGGCCTCTGTCCTAAATCAGGAAGGAGGGACACGGTGGGTTTCTGAGCATCCTAGCCTGAGCTGGAATGCTCCCTCCAGCCCACCCTCACCTCCCCCAAATGTCTGGCCCAAAGAGAGATGAGCTGGTTTGGCTGAAGGCCGGACAGGGGTGGAGATTTATGCACATAACCTGGAATGATTCTCTGTGAGCGGCAGATCAGCCTCCTCCATCTGGCCCGTTTCATAAATATGGAACAAATGTGGAGAGATACCTGGGAGCTGAATTACTGGGCTGTAATTCCTTCTCTGGGCCCCACTGACAACATAATAAACTGCAGGGGCCCATCTTGGTGGCCTGTTGTATGACTCCAAGATATAATTATGGGGCTGCTCCTGGAAGTAAGTGTGTGTGTGTGTGTGTGTGTGAGTGTGAGTGAGAGAGAGACTCTCCTGGGCTTTAGAAGACTTGTGGATCTGACTGTGGTGTGTGAGGCCAGGCCGGGGCCAGGCTGGCATGTGCCAAGGTGCCATTGTGGTATCCCTATTGCCTTGGAGAATGGAACATCGGGATGTCAGCTCAAGACCAGCGGCTATTGATGGTGCTTCTGTGTTGGGGGTGGCATTCATAGACACCTGCTTGTTTGTCTAGCTCAGGTGGTGGAGTTGAGCCACATCTTCTCCATGATCCTGCTAAAAAGAGGTGTCAGATTGGAGCCACGGGTAGGCATGGTATTGAGGGCATTAGATCTGGCGTCTCTGGGGTCTGTAGAAGAGCTCTGCCCTTCTGGCTAGATTTCTTCTGGGCAGTCTTTATTCTGTTCTCCTACCATTGAGCAGTCCCAAGACTTGGGTATGAAGGAAGGAGCATTGTCTCTGGAGTCAGCTGACCTGGATTTAAATCCTGTCTCCTGACATCTGTGACCTTAGAAAATCATTTTGCTTCACTCTCCTCTGTGTCTTCATCTGTAAACTGCATCAGCTGCAATTAGATGGTCTCCACATTTCCTCCATCTCTCAAGATTTGATCCTATGATCCAGGCCAACCCTTACATTTCATAAATATAAACAAATCCTTATATTTCATAAATTTCACATACCCTGTGGTACAGGGAAAGTAAGGACTTGGTCAAGGTCACATGGTAGTAAGTAAAGAGCGCAGGATTTGAACTCACATCCTTGGACTCCACAGTCAATAGTGCTTCTATCCCATTATTCCCAACTAAGGAAACAGAGGGAGCAAAAGCCTGGAGTAACTGGAATGTTTGGGCTGTGTTCCCTGAATGTAAAGAAGCACAATTTTCCTTTAAAGTGAAGAAGAGTTCAGTTAAGAAGCATTTATTAAGCACTTACTGTGTGCTGAGTGCTGAGGACACAAAGATAGGTGAAAACATGATCCTCAAAGAGCCCACCGTCAGATGGAGGAGAAGACATGCGAACAGTTATCTCCAGAGAAGGTTGTGTACTGGATAAGTAGGAAGTGATTCACAGAGGGAGGAGGAGAGGAGGGAGAAAATCCCAAGAAGCAGGTACAAGGGTTTAGTGGACCAAGAAACAGAGTCACAAGAGGCCTTGGCTGTCTGTCTTCTAGCCAGCTCCTTTTTTTACAGAAGAGGAAACTGAGGCTCAGAGGAGTGGAGAACCTTCCTTCAGGCCATGCAGGTAGGGGAGCTGAACCAAGGTGTTAAAGACCTCAGAGACCATCTAGTTTGATCCCCTAACTTTATGATTGAGGAAACAAGACAATGAGACATGGGGTGACTTGCCCAGGGTTACAAAAGTTGCAGGTCCTTTGGTTCCAAATCCAGCACTGTCTCATGCTGTGTCGGCTTAGGGTCAGATGGTGTTGGGGCTTTCATGCCATAGGTAAGACCTGCACGTGGGCACCTCAGGGCAGCCTCTGCCGTTCTTCTTCATCGTTCCCTGGTCACACAGCCCCTGGGCTCCCAGCCTCTTCCTTCCCCAATCCCCTCCCTCTGTTTGCCCACCAAGGTTCTTCCAGGCTCATCCTCCCTCCCCGAGCTGCTGCCTTTCCTTCTTCCTGGATCTCTTCTCCATCTCAGCCTTTCTTCTCTTTTACTCCTCCTGCCTCTGCTCCTCCTCCTTGCGTCTCTTTACATCTCTCTCTCTGTAGCTCTGCCTTCTCTCTCTCCCTCCTCCTCTCTCTGTCTTTCCTCCTCCCTCCTTAGCTTTTCCCACACCTCTTCTTCCCCACCTGGGCCTCTCTTACATCCTCATTGTCCCCTCCCCTTATCAAGGATAAGTCCCCTTCAGGCCCCCCTGGTGAGAAGCAGTCTGGGCTCTAAGTTTGGGGTGCCTGGGGCTCCAGCCATGGTCCTGACATGCTCCATCTGTGCCAAAGGGAAAGGCCCTCCATGCACTTACATTGGAGCTTCGTGCTTGGGATGGAAAGAGGACCCACAAGAAGATTAACTTGGATAATAAGTATATTAATAGAAAAATAAAATGCAGCCAAAAAAGAAAAAGATGGAGCAACATCCAGGGAAATGATGCCTGGAGATGCAGGGCCTTGGAGCCTGACCTGGGTCCACAGAGCCTGAGGGACCCCTGGGAGGAGCTGGCCAATCATGCTCGCCTTTCTAGGGCACTAGGCAGACCCCTGGCCTGGTCACAACAGGGCAGGCAGGACTCTGTCGGTGTGGTGAGGTTCCCTCAGGGCCTCAGTTTCCTCATCTATAAAATGAAGGTGCTGGATCAGATGGGCCTTCAGTTCCCTGCCAGCCTTAGAGCTGTGATCCCTGTGAGATATGCATATACATACATACATTCTGTGAGCAGAATGGCTTAGCCCCCTCTGTCTGGTGCAGCAGGAACCTTGGGGCTCACTGAATACAGCTCCATAGTTTTGCCCATAAGCATACTCTAGCCCATAAAGCTTGAAGGGATTGCCAGAGCTCACATACCTACTGTATCATAGCCAGGATTTGAACCCAAGGCCACAGTCTGAATGCCCTTAACACTATTGTGGCAGAGACCACAGTAAGTCAGCAAGCAGTTATTAAGTACCTGCTATCGATCAGTCAGCGAACATTCATTAAGGCCTACTATGTGCTAGACACTGGGCTAAGCTCTGGGGAGGCCAGGAGAAGCAAGGGTACCCCTGCCCCCAAGGAGCTTGTGGTCAAACAGAGAGACAATATGCAAACAGTCATGTACAGGCAAGGTGTGTGCATGGGAGATGGTCAGCTGGGAAGGGGCCTTCATTAAGGGAAGCTGGTAAAGGCCTCGTGCAGTGGGTGGGACTTGAGAAAAGGCAGGCACAGGTGAGGAGGAAGAGAGTTCCAGGTGTGGAAAACGGCCAGTGCCAAGGCATGGAGATGGGAAATGGAATGTCTTATTTGAGGTACAATATGGGGACCTGTTAGCAAAGTTAAAAAAAAGTTCCCCAACCTCCAATTAAACCCCCCCTTTGTAAAGGGAGATTTCTGTTTAGACACAGGGTGGATTAAAAGATGCCTGTTCCATACTGACATTCTGTGATAGCAGCTCATTCATCCACCAATGCAAAGGTCAGACAGAGAGTGGATTAGGAGCTCAGGGAAGGAAGAGTCGCTATTAGGTTGTGAGGACAGGCTGGGTCTAGGGAAGCTTCACAAAGGAGGGGAGCCTTGGCATTAAGCCCTGAATGATTTATGTTCCTATAGTCATAATTATATAAAGTTATCCTTTCCATATCATGGGGGTTAAGAGAATGGTGCCCCCACAACCTAGAAAATCTGCCTAAAATTTTTTGTTCTTCATACCAGAGAAATTTGAATTATTATGGCATTAAAAGTGAAATATGTTGATATTATATAATACTATACATATATTTTATGCATTTCTGAGTTTCCAAACCTTTTCTGTGTCATTTACTGGCCTTCTCATGTGTGTGGTTTCTGCAAAGCTCCCCAAAATTCCCATTAAAATTTTTATACCAACCCACAATATATCAAAATCTTGATGGCTAAAGTCGTAATGTGGAAGGGATAACCATACATGTTGTATATAGTGTGTGTTCTATAATAATGTATGTAATAGATAATAGATGTGTATATGCACACACACAAATGTGTCTACGCACATATATACATACATATGCATATACACCTAAATATGTACACATGAAGCATATCTATTAAAATCGCAGGGGCATCTTAGTGTGGCGGCCTTCCTGCCTCTGGCACTGACTGACTCAGGACTATCAGACAGCTTCAGCATGATCTTTGTACCCAGTAAGTCACTACATGAATGCCGTTTTTACCATCATTTCCCCTTTTGACATTTACTGGCTGTGTGGCAAAGTCAGTTAAATATCTTAAGTCTCAAGTTTCTTTATCTGTAAAATGGGGATAAAAGCATATTTCACAGATGTGGCTGTAAGGCAGCTTTTTGGGCATCCAGGTGATTTCTAGGTCAGTTGTTATCATGGTAACCAGGGTCCCTGGGGAGGTCTGGCTTTGATGCTGCTGGACACCAGGGCATAAGGCCACACAGATTGCTGCAGTCCTAGCCTGGCCAGTCATCTCCCCAAGGGGAAAAATGAATGCAGACCCCTTCCCCAAAACAGGAAGTCGACTCAGTGTGCGCTTCCTGTGAGGGTGGGTGAGTCACTGCTGTCATTCTGGTGGCCAGTTCGTCCAGTCTCCAATCTGGATGGTTCATAGGAATTGATCACCCTGGGGGCCAGGTCTGGCCTTCGTACAGAATGGTATAAGTGTGAGTTGGGGGCCAAGCTCAGAGGTGGTTCCCAAGCCTTAGCCAGAGGTCACATGGTCTCGCTGTTGGCCCACCACCCACCTGTTGTAGGATGGCAGGGAAAACGCCCCCTTTGGCTGTCCACAAGCTTGTTGAATGGGGCTTTATGAGGTTGTTGTGGAGATCAAAGGAGTGAATGTTTATAAAGCCCTTAGCACAGCGCCTGGCATTTAGTAGGAGCCATATGAATATTCCTTCCCTTTCCCAGTTCCTACTGTGCCCAGGGTCTCCCCCAGGGACTCCTGTCACAATTCCAGGAGCTGATTTGTAGGGCTCCCAGCTACTAATGGCTGAAATTCGGGGGTTAACTCCCCAGGGTCCGGCTTCCTCTTCTGCACCCCCCCCAACCTCGCTGACCTTGAGGGTGCCAGCAGGAAAGGCTGGAGGGGACAGATGCACTGGCCTGGGGGGCGGGGCATAGATGGAGGTCAGGCACAGCCAGAGGGCAGTCATCTGTCACTTATCATCCCTCCAAGGTCCCGAGGCCGACAGGCTCAGGCTGTCTCGTGTGTCCCAGACCCACTTCCACACACGCCCCCCCCCCCCGCCCCCCCAGGCCGGTCCCTGAGATGAATCACCATCGGTGATGGCGGCAGCCTCAGCCAGCCCTGAGTGCGCCCAGTGACGAGGGCGATGGTTTAATAGCTCATGATTCATAGACTGTGAGCGACCGCGTTATTCCAGTACATTGCAAAATCATAGCAGGAATGTTGTGGTCAGTTTACGGCTTAACTATGCAAATCGCCAGGAAGCGCTGGGAGCCCGAGAATGTAAGGCAGCCGGAGCTGGGGCGGAGGGCCTTCCAGGAGGAGGACGAGGAGGAGCCCGCCCGATGGGGCTCAGTGGCAGTGGCGGCACCCATGAGGTGGAGGGGGGCCTCTTGCTAAGAGTAAGTGCTTCCCCTGTCTCTCTCCAGCCCCCCATCCCACCCCAGCTTTCCTCCCCTGAACGTTCAGTTCTGAGAACACTGGAGCCATCCTCCCCGGGGAGGGGGGAGGATATCGGAGATGCCGTTTGGGACCAGGCACAGGAGAGCCTGAGGCCCCCTCCTCCTCATGGGAGAACAAAGTCTGAGGCCAGACACCAGGGCTGTGGTGCTGCTTGGGAGGGGGGGACCTCTGCCGTGTTCCAGGGTCCCCCTGCTGTGTTCCGGGGTCCCCCTGCTGACACTCTGAATGATGATGGTGAGGACAGGCCTTCAGAGGGCAGGAAACAAAGACAGGAGTGACCTCCCCTACCCCCCCACCTCCCACCCACCGGCTCCCACTGGACATTTCAAAAGAGGAAGTAAACAGCTGCGGGAGGGGCCAGGCTTCCTCACCCACTTGGGCTCTTGGTTTCTCTCTCTCTCTCTCTCTCTCTCTCTCTCTCTCTCTCTCTCTCTCTCTCTCTCTCTCTCTCCCCCCCCCTCTCTCCCCCTCTCCCTCTCCCTCGCCCTCTCCCCCTCTCCCCTTCCCTCCCTCCCTCCATTCTCTGTCTTAGCCTCGGTTCACTTCACCCTGTCTTCTCTTCTCTGCTCTCTGATTTTTCTCTATCCCTCTCCAGCCTTTCTCCTTCCATTCCCCGCCCCCCTCCCCCGCCATCTTTCCTGACTGTACAGAGGTGTCTTCTCTCTCCATGTGCCTCTTTAATCTGTCTGTTCTCCTGTTTCTGCCTGTCTCTCTTCCCCTTTTCAATGTTTTTTCCATCCCCTGTCTCCATCTGTCCTTCCCCCGTTTCTCGGCCCCTCCCTCTCCTTCCTTCTCCCCTTCCTCAGATGAATGCCATTATTTCTGGGGTCACCATGACTGTTGAGTAGGACTCAGTGTGTTGAGTCAGGGCAGCCTTGGGGGCAAGGACTAGGATGACCCAGCAGCCAGTGTTCTCCTGCCGCTGCCCACGCCAGGGAAGAGAGAGTCCAGCACTTGTCAGGGAGGGAATGGTGTGCTGATGTCCTGTGTTGTTGAGGTTCCCCCCCCTACACCCCTTGGTGGATGAAATCATTTGACAGCTCACTCCAATGTAGTCTGAGAAAGTTGGCAGGCTAGCCCTGCCAGATTGCTTCAAGGCTGTGTTTAATCTTTCACAGGAACACGTGTGTGTGTGCGTGCGTGTGCGCGCACACACACACATATGCACACACACCCTCACTCTCCACCAAGGCAAGCTAACTAGGGAGATTAACGCATGGTTGGCCTTGGCCTGATATTATCCCAGAGCCCCTCTTTGCTGGGTTGCGGAGGGGGTGAGGACTTGGGAGGGCAGTTTGGGGTTTGAGTCTGTGGTTTGTTTTGATTTTCCTGGGTTGTGTGGTCCCCCTGGAGATCTTGGCTGGTTGTCCACTGGATAAAGAAGGGCTGGGGACTTAGCTGAGTTAATTATGATTCTGTTTGAATGAAGGCAGAGGTGAGCAGATGTTTCTAATTGTGCTCCTAGTCCTCAGTTGAAGTGAAGGTGCAGGGGAAGGAGAGGAGGGGTGGGCACAACCTCCTTCAACTCCAAGGCCTGGAGGCCAGTCCTTCCCTAGGGTAAATTCTTGCCTTGAACTGGGCCTCTTTGGGTCATAGGAGCATTAATAAATGCCCTGTGCAGGTTGGGGTGGATGTGGGGGAGAAAGGAAAAGGTCACCTCTGATGGACCGTTCCTATCTGTAAGAAGAAAAACCTGACCCCCACTGCTCCAAGAAAAGAAACTGAGACTATTCAGGGACAGATAATGTGATATGACAAGAGGGGGACTGGGCTGCCCCCCCAACACCAGATGAGCCAAACCACATCAAAGAAAGCCAGACTGAGATAGAGAGTGTGAGGCAGGGAGGCCTCCCAGCCCGCAAACCAGTCAGATGCTGGGTAATCTCCCCCTATGAGCTAACGACCCTGGAGTTTGGGAGCAATTGGATAATATTTACTATAGGGAGCAGCTGTTAATGTGGGCTGCTGACCGGCTTGGGAGAGCTTGGCAGCTCCCTGCAGGGGTGGGAGGGATGGACCTCAGCAGTGGGCTCATTCTCAGCTAGTCCTTGGGTGGGGGGTGCTGGGTCACGGATCTTGAGGAAGACCTCGTCCTCACTCTTCCTCCTCCTCCTCCTCCTTCCCTCTTCCTTTTTATTCTGACTTCCAGGGCTTGGGGCTTTCAGGTGTGGATGTGTCCTCTCTAGTCCCAGGCACCCTGACTTTCTGTGAGGATGTCCCTTAGATTTCAGACAGATACCTGACCACTCTTGTGTGGGGCCTGCTTGGAGGGTTGCCTGATAGCAGTGAGGGGACATCTCCATTCCTGTACCGGCCTTGAAGCAAAGGTGAACCTTGGAGAATTAGTTCTTTTTTTCTTTTTTTTTTTGTGGAAAAGAGAAGTTTGTAATGACAATAAAAGCTATCACTGATGTCTGGATTTCCTCTGCCTTCTGAGGCTGGAGCCTCTGATCCTGACCCTAATTTACATATAAGCCCATCTTTTACAAATGACCTTCTTTCTGTTTGTCAGAAAACTAGCTCTCACAGAAGACCAAAGTGTTTTTGGAAAAGGCATTTCAAAACAAAACAATCCCCTCCCCCCAAAAAAAAACTCGAAAAGGTTTTAATTGATACTTAAAGTGTTTTTTCCCCATCACTTACCCCTTTTCCCCTAAATATTCACCCTGGAGACCCTAATCCTTAATCCCAGGTTTCTGTTTCCCCCTCATATTTGCAGCAAAACAAGGGAGCCTGTGCTCACCTGCTGACCTTGTGCAGTTTATTTTCATGAATCAAAACACTCTGGAAATAGATGTCAAGTCCCTATTCTCCCATGTCCACAGATGCATGGTGAATTATATTTTAAAGTTTGACTTTTCTTAAAAATCTCCACTCTGTATTCTAGCCAGCAGGTTATGGTATGGATCCTCAGCTCTTAGACTTGCTTCAGCAAATTATCCATCCTTCAGGGACTTTGCATTCTAAAGGGAGATGCAACTTGTCTGTATGGTGGTATATGCCAGTGGTTCTAAATCTGGCATCTGTGAACTTGTTTTAAAAAATAATTTGGTGATCATATTTCAGTATAATTGATTTTGTTTGCAACCTCACAGATTTTTTATTTTTTTTGCCTTTAGACCATGATGTAGAGAAGGTATTCATAGGCTTTATCAGACTCAAAAAAAGCTAAGATCTCATGGTCTGTACCAAGGCAGACGCTGGTGGCTGGATGGCCCAGGGCTGGCTCCACATAGGATGAGGAACTTTGTTGTCATTCCAGCCCAGCTGTCCATCCCCTCTCCAGACATTCCCTCCCCTCTACCTCTTCCCAAACCCAACCCAATCCTTCTCTTCTCTGGCCTCCTAAAGGATGGATGGTCTGGGTCATTCACTTGGTCCTTCTCATTGACTAACCAGACAGTAAGATCTGGGAAGCAGGGTCTGTTTTGCTCATAGCACCAGGGATGTGGTAGGTCACCAAGAATATTTGTTCAGTTTAATTCAAGCATTAAGGAACAACTCTGGTCCAGGCACTGAAGTTAAAAAAGACTTTTCTCCCTTTCCACCCTTAAAAAAAAGGCCTTGCCCTCAGGGAGTTTATAATCCACGAAGGGGGTGAAGGAGAGGCGGATACAGTGTTTCATGTATTTATTGTGTGATGACTGACTGTGTGCTCAGCACTGTGGAGGAGAGGACGATACAGTGTTTCATGTATTTATTGTGTGATGACTGTGCTCAGCACTGTGGAGGAGAGGAGGATACAGTGTTTCATGTATTTATTGTGTGATGACTGTGCTCAGCACTGTGGAGAGGAGGATACAGTGTTTCATGTATTTATTGTGTGATGACTGTGTGCTCAGCACTGTGGAGGAGAGAGGAAACAGGAAATTTGGTCCCTCCATGGCACTTACTTTACATTCTTGCTGGGTAACAGTAATAGTGATTAATAATAATGAGGATGCTAATAGCTTACATTTCATATATATACATACATATGTGTACATACACATATGACATTAAGATTTGCAAAACACTTCATATGCATTATGCCATTGGATCTTTGCAATAGCCCAGAGGTCCACAGATGTTAGGTGGCCTGTGTATGGTGTGATATTATTGGGATTTAAGATCTTCCCCACCCATTAATAGACCTTGGGTGGAACCCATTAAGGGAAACTTGCTAAGGGGAGGCTTGCTTGTGGGAGGCTTTCACACCTTTTGCTAATTTCTAATTAGGCACTGAGTCAGGAGGGCTGTGATGCCTTCTGGCTCTGAGAAGTATATATATACTCTGAGCTGGTATTTTGCTTTGGGGGCTCTCTTAGGAAAAGGATCTTGTGATTTCTTGGTTGAGATTCTGAGTGGCCATGTGTTCAGAGCTCCCTGATGCTCAGATGTAAAGGCTCTCTCCATCCAGGGATGTATGTAAAGTGTATAGTTGATTCAGACAGTCAGAGCCCTGTCTGTTGGTCTTTATTTCTCTGCTTGTATTTTCTCAGTTTGTATTTTCTCTGAAGTTTAGGGTGCTGACTTTTCCATTGAACTAGTGAATGTAATTTAAAAAGATTGTTGACTTCTTAAATAGCTATCTTCCTGGTAAAGCAGATCTAAGAACCTGTGCTAGCAGCCATCCTGGGTATGGTTGCTGCTACATATGGTCACACTGCCAAGTCAGAGACAGGATTCAATTCTAGGTCTCATGATTCTAAGCCGCCACACTGCCTCTTCATGAAATAATCAGTGACTGGCATGAGACAGTACATGCAGTCCCTTCTTTTTTCCTGCATAATTCCTAGTAACAGCAGATTCATTTGGAGGATTCATCAAATTTTCCAAAATAACAAAGTTATCCAGGATTTCTGACCAAGAACTCTATATTAAACAAATCATTTATGTGTCCAGCACTGTGTCCCAAATGCAAAGACACATAAATTATAAAGCTATAATAATTTAAAAGAATACAATTATGCTTTCTAATGGCCCTAAATGCACCCAACATTTGTACAAAAGCCCCTCTTCTGCAGGGACATGTATCACTAAATACAGTTTCTACAACTGTTACAGACATGACTTTTAATATGCCACTGGGGCACATCACAATTAAATATCTCACTACCAGTGGGTCTTGCTTGCTGCCTTCAAATTTAGGAAGATTTGGTTGTGAAAGGTTTGCTTAGTCTGGGTGTCATTGAGAAAAAACACACAGAGAAAAATCAACAATATCTTTCTCAGGAAATTTGAACTCCTCTCCTTTCTCTCTATAATTTCTCTTTAATGTTCAGAATCATCTCATTAACCTTAGCAATAGGTGCCTAGCCAGTCATGGGTATTCTGTGTGTGTTGGTCGACGGTGTGATTCTCCCAGCAAAAATCACTTATTAAAACTAAGGGCCAAATCTAACACTTCTTCCCTTTCCCCTCTAATTCATAGCTTCTGGTGAAACAATTTAGCATCAGAATAAGGGCCCCCAGGAAACCTTAATTGCTATATAAAGTCACTCCATTTGACATTTTGGTGATAGCAGTGGGAATACTTCACATTTCATTGGACAGCTATAAAATCATTTCCAGGATATTCAAATGGGCTTCATTTTATTTTATTTAGTTAGTTATTTTTAGTAAAAACTACATCTCATCTCAGTCAGCCTGGAAATTCAGGCCTCATCCTTCTCCTTGTCTCTGGGCCAGTTCCACCCTTCTCATGTAACATGGTGCCTGGTGTGTAGTTAGCCCTTAATAAATGCTTGTTCCTTTCCTCTATGGATAACCCAGTGGTTCCATTTCCTGGGCTCACCATATTAATGCCAAACTCATTGTATATATTGGGATTGGCTTTAGCTCCTACTGCAGATCACAACTCCTTAGCTCAAGAAATCTGCCAGCCTGAGTCTCCCTGGGTACAGGGAATTTGACATCATGCCTGGTAATTCAAATGGACTTTTAAAAGGGACTCTCTCTCCCCTTGCCCCTCCACCTACCATCTCTCTTTTTAAGAAGCAATAAAAGAAGTAAGCTATAAGGGTCAAAAGAGGACCTGGTAGCCTTAGAGTCAGGTAACCCTGGTCACTGTCACCACTTCCTTACAGTGTGACCTGACATAGTCCTTAACTCGCCAAACCCTAATTTACTCATCTGGAACAAGAATAATGAGTAAAGTCTATATAGCAATTTAAGATTTGAAAATCATCATGGTTCTGTCTTGTTGAGGAATAAAGGAGAAATGGTCTTGATACACAGTAGAAAAAATACTCAGGAGTCAGAAACTCAGGTTCAAATGCTACCCTTCATATTTACTAACTGCATGACCATTGGCATTTCTTTCTTGTCCCTGAGTCTCACCTTCCTCTTCTGTACAGTGGGAACAAAAATTTTATACAGTGGAAAGGACATTTGGGCACTTGAGTCAGAGGACTAGAATTCAGATCCTGCCTCTTTCATCTCTCTAGACCTGGGTTTCCTTATTGGCAATGAGGCAAGTGGATTAGATGGCCTCTAAAGTTCCTTTCTGTTTTAAATCAGTGATCTCATGTTCCTGTGAGAATGATGGCAGATGAAGGTGTTCTAGTTTTTTTTTTTTTTAAAGCAGTTGGGGTTAAGTAACTTGCTCAAGGTCACACGGCTAGTCATTATTTTATGTGTGGGTGCTCATTTTCTGAGGCCGGTTTCGATCTCGGGTCATCCCAACTCCGAGGCCGGTGCTCTTACTCATTGCACCACCTAGCCGTCCCAAGTTGTTCTAATTTCACAGGGTCATTTCAAGTATCAAATGTGAAAATATGTATTTTGCAAGCCATAAAGTTTGTCTTTTGGCTGCTACCCTAATGCCTAGTGACATGTAGCTCTTCCATACCTCCTCCTTCCTTAAAAAACCCTCAGTGGATTCATATATCCCTCTGACTTTCATCCCATAGCTCCTTTCCCTTTTGTGTTTTAAGTTTCTGAGAAGGCCATCTGCATTCAGTGCCCTCACATCCTCTCCTCTTCCCCTCTTCTTAACTCTCCCCAGTTTGATTTCTGGCCTTGTCATTCAACTGAAAGTTTTCTAAAGTTATTAACAATCTCTTAATTGCTAAATCCAGCAGCCTTTTTTTCTTTACAAATTTCACATCTTTATTCATTTAAAAAAATCAAAAACCTCAATGTGATTTTATGCAACGTGAGGGAAAAATCTAACATTTCCTAATCAAATTTAAAATTGTACAAATGGTTTTTGGAAGACTTCATGCTAAAAAACTCGAGAAAGGAGAATTTTCATTTAGAATTCTGGGCCTTCTTGCTTCAGTTTGTTAATATTGACTTTAATCAAGTAGAACTCGTACTGATCAGTGGGGCTCAGCTTTTTCCAGGGCCCTGGGTTATTCTTTGTGTCCCAGCTAACATCAGGATTGAATATTGCCAGAAGCAAGACATACAGAGTTGCTCCAGTGCTCTCAGCTCCAGTAAACTCTGAGAGAGAGAGTTTAGATTTGGGTGATTCTTGTCCTGGCTAAGGCACTACTGCTGGTGGCACAGGGTTTCCCTGAGGAGGAGGAGGAGGAGGAACTGATAGCCTTTCCTCCACCCTCTTTCTCCTTGACCTCTCTGCTTCCTTTGGCACTAGTGAGTACTCTTTTCCTGGATCTTCTAGGTTTTCAGGATATCCCTCTCTCGGGTTCCCCTCTTATGTCTCTGAGTCCTCCTCTGTCTCCTTTGCTTAGTCCTCTTCAAGATCTTGCCTTTTAAGTGTGAGTGTCCCCCAAGGCTCTGTCCTGGGCCCTTGGTGATTGTATCAGCTCCCATGGATGTAGCTCTCATCTCTGTGGTGATGATTCCCACTTCTGCTTACCTACCTCTGTCCTCTGCTGCTCTCCTGGCTGCCATCTCTAGCTCCCTGTCAGACATCTCAGACTGGACATCCTCACTTTCCCTGCCCTCCCCGTCTTCCCACTCCTTCAGGCTCCCAACCTATCTCCACCCATCCAATATGGTGCCACAACCTGCTCGTTTCACTTTGGTCCATCTCTTGAAGACACTCCCCTCTCTCCTCGGACACCCTCGTGCAGGCCTCATCCCCTCATGCCTGGACTCCTACAGTAGCTGCTGGGGGTTCTCCCCGAATCTAGTCCAACCTCCAAAGAGATTTTCCACATCGCCCCCCACAACTCCAGTGGCTCCCTGTTGTCTCCAGGGTCAGACACAAAGTGCTCTCTGCGTGGCATTCAGAGCCCTTCTTCACCTGCCCCTTTGTCCATTTGCAGTCTTCTTATACCTCCTCCCCAGCTCGTCCTCTTCCATGCAGTGGTGCTGGCCTCCCGGCTATTCCATGCCATCCTGGTTCTGAGCATCTTCTCTGACTGCCCCCACACCTGGACACTCTTTCATCTCCTCCTCTTGGACCCCCCGGCTTCCTCTGATTCATAGCCAGAACCCTGTCTTCTCCAGGAAGCTTTTCCCGATGCCCCTTAATGCCCATCCTCAGTGTCTGGTTTGTACGTTCCCATCTGTGTGCTGTCTCCCCTGTTAGATAGTAAGCCCCTTGAGGGCAGGGACTGTCTCCTCTTTTTGTGTCCCTAGTGTTAGCATGGTGCCTGGAACACAGCAGGGGCTTAATACACCTTTATTGGCTGACTGTGTGACCTTCTATAGAGTATCCCAAAAGTGTAAAAGCTTAAAAATTCCCTGAAACATGTGGGACGTCCCATAGCCATCCCTTGCTGTTGTTGGACGGAGATTGAGGCAGACCAGAGCCGTGATTTCTTTGGTATAAGGAACTCTTCTCTGCAGGTTGTGCCTCGAACCCTTGTCCAAGGTCTCGAGGCCAGCTTGCTGTCCCTCAGGCCATGCTGTGTACCACTAGTGCAAAGCATGGGGCCAGTCAATTAGTGAGGGTGTGGGATGGACCAGCCCAGGGCCCCAGGAGAGAAGGCGATTGAGGGGCACAGCCGGTTGACGTCCACACCAGAGCCAGTGGCCTGTTGGTGGCAGTGGTGGCTTTTGTCATGATGCTGCGTTATCCATGACCTCAAGGGCTTGCTGTGCCATTGAATGAAAGGGAGGAGACAGCCTCCTCTTGGAGCCCTGGGCCTTAACTAGGAGGCAGATAGCCAATCACTAGAGCATAGCCTGTCTGAAGCAGCCAGGTGGCCCAGTGGGTAGAGAGCCAGGCTTGGAGTCAGGAAGACCCAAGTTCAAGTCTAGCCTGGGACATTTCCTAGCTGTGTGACCCTGAGTAAGTCACTTCACCTCGGTTTGTCTCAGTGTCTCCATCTGTAAAACGGAGATCATAACAGCCCCTAGCTCCCAGGGTTGTCGTGAGGACCAATGAAACAATAATTGTAAAGCCCTTATATAGTACCTGCAACATAGTAGGTGCTTAATAAATGCACATTCAGTCATTTTTCAGTCCTGTCTGACGCTCCACAACCCCTCCTGGGGCTTTCTTGGCAGAGATCCTTCTCCAGTGCATTTTACAGATGGGGATACTGAGGCAAACAGGGTGAAGTAACTTGCCCAGGGTCACACAGCTAGTGAGTGTTTGAGCCAGATTTGAATTCAGGAAGATGAGCCTTCCTGACTCTAGGCCTGGCACACTCTCCACTGCACCACATAGAGACCTGTGAGTAAATCATGATTATCATCATTACCTGTATGTGATAAGTATGCTCAGAGGAGAGGTGAGGAGGAGGCCTTGAAGGTGTAACCAGGCAGAGAGGAGAAGCAGCTGAGGAAGGAGAGGGCCTCCAGGTCTGTCCATACATGGATCAGTTAAAGAAACTAGAGATGGACCCTGGAGCTGAGGAGATGGCAGGCCCATGAGATAGAAAGAAGGGCCCTTCAAGAGGGCCTTCAAGACCCTAGAAGAGAGACCCCTTGGCAGGATGGAAGCTGAGGGTGGGAGCTGCAGGGAAGCAGCAAGGGCTCCTGTGTGTATATGTATATGATGTATATGTATATACAGAGAGACAGACAGAGGAGGGAGGGAGGGAGGATGGAGGGGGAGAAAGAGAGGAGAGAGGGAGGGAGGGAGAAGAAAGGAGAGAGAGGAGGTGGGGGAGAGAGAGAGAGGGGACAGAGAGAGGGGGAGAGAGAGAGGGCAGGAGAGAAAAGTGCAGGAGACAGGGAGAGAGGGGAGTGCCAGACTGGGCTAGCCCAGGGCCATAGCGCGTGGGCTCTTGCACATGGTGATAGGTGGCACAGTGGGTAGAGTTCTTGACTCAGACTTGAAAAGACCCGACCTCCAATCTGGACTCAGTGTCTTCATCTGTAAAGCTGGCCACATTACCAGCACTGCCAGGCTCCTCCCGGGGGATGTGTATGGAGTCAGCTGATGCCTGTAAGGTGCTTTGCTGGTCGCCCATCACTCCATATTGCACTCCCACAGACCAGGGTTAGATGAGCCCTGGTCAGACGCCCTCATTTGGCCCAGGCAGGATCTGGGTGGCCTCTGGGTTTTGCATCATTCTGTGTGAGAGCCGCAGGCATTTCTAGGCTTCCCCCAGAGGATCTGGGGACCAGATCCTGCGTACTTGGTTGGAGGGAGAGCCTTGTATGCTCCCCAGGGCAGGGATCTACTTTTACCTTTGTAAAGCCAATGCTTGCCGTAGTGCCTGGAACTTAGTAGGTGCATAATAAGTGTTGATTGGTGGGGAGAGAAGGTTTACCTTGCAGTCCATAAGGCTGAGCGTGGCTGGAAGGCGGGCTCTGTGGTGGGAGGATGGCACACGGCCAGGCTCACCATGAGGACCTGTTGTCTGTGGATGAGTGGAAAGAGAATCCATAGGCCATGGTGGCCGCTGGCCGGTGGCACTGGGTCATGGACGCCAGTGGTGAGCCTAGCAACATTCCTGGATCCAGTCTAGGCGGAACACACTCCTGGAGGGGAGGATGGAAGTAGTGTCCTTGTGGGCAGTGCTGTGCCTGTTTGGTGAGACCCAGAAACCTGCAGAGCCCTGCATGACCCCGGGCAGGGTTCTCCCCAGTACCCCAAAGGCCAGGGCTATTTTGAGCATAGCTGCTTGGAAAGCCCCTGGCTGGGTCTGGGAGCTCAGGTCGGCTCCGTGGGAGGTCAGGGTCAGCAGGGTTCACCCCAAAGGGACTCAGGGCTGTGACCTCTCTCTGCCTGACATTTTCCACCCCCAGGGCTGGACTGGGCTTTTTCCTGCATCCATTTGTCATGTCCCCCCTGATTTAGATCTGGAAGAGCCCTTGGAGGCTGGGAGGATTCCAGCCCCATCAGAAAAAGAAACAGCTGCAGTGACTTGTCAAAGGTCATGGAGCTGGCAAGTGTCTGAGACAGGATTTGCACCAGTCTTCCCGACTGCAGGATCTGACTTCTTCAGGAGCAGATTCTAGAAAAATCATAAATTTGGAGCTGGAAGGGTTCTTAGAGATCAGCTTGTAGAATTTCCTTTGTTTTATATATCGGGAAACTGAGGCCCAGAGAGACGTAAGCTGCTGTGGTCATACCTGTGCTGGCAAACATTAGATTTGAGCCCAGGCCCTCTCCCTCAAAGTACTGCTTTTTGTTTCCCCTGCTGCGGCAGCTGGACAGGGCAGTGTCTGCCTCATCTTCAGGTCCATGCATGCAGTCTTAGAGATTTCCAGAAGCACTTCATAGGGTGCAACTGTGTAATGTAGTGAAAAGAGCTAAATCTGGAGTCCTGAGACTGGGGTGAAGTGACAGCTCTGCTATGTGGCTAGCTGTGTGTGCGAGAGAGTAACACCACCAGCCACCACCACCAACCACTACTAGCACCACCACTACCACCACTGTTGCTGCCGCCATTGCCACCACCATCAGTAGTCCCAGCAGTAATAGCAGCTGACATTTATAAAGTGCTTTTAGGTGCATTGTATTATCTCATTGCTGTAAGTTGTTTGGCCTCAGAAGGGTCAGAACAGTCATCATTGGACTGGCAGTGGTGATGCATTGTGAGGACATTAGCCACCCCGTGTGCTGGGTCCCATGCTGAGGAGTGGGGACACAGAGAAAGGCAGAAGCCGCTCTTCCCTTGCCCATCTAACATGGGAGGCAGCATGTACCTAAACAGGGTCTGTTGGGAGTGACCAGCAGGGGGAAGACACAGGCATTGAGGGGGTCAGGAGAGGGTTCTTGAAGGAGGCTGGGGAGGCCAGGGGGCAGAGGTGGGAACAAGCAAGGTCTGTGGGAGCCAATAGAGTGTCCTGGGCCTGGTCTGTGCGGTCCTTGGGCAGTCACCCTCAGTCGGGGTGTGTGATGCTTGTGCTTTCTCCCTGGGCAGCCATAAGCCTCTCTAGAAGGGAAGCTATCTAAGAATGCGTCGTGAAGTTCTAGGAGGTCTAGGTCTCTCCCTAGAGAGCTGTGGGGCCTTGTCCCAGGCTCCTGGGTCAGCAGCTTCTCTGGGAGGGTCTGCAGAGGTAAGCGGGTCCAGTCCCCTCCTCTGTCTCACAGCTGGTGAAAAGTCCGGGCCCAGGATTAGAAGCTGCGGCCTCTGACTCCCAGTTTAGCCCCACTGTCTCCTGCCTCCTGGGAGAACCTTTCCCCAGCTGACCCAAAGACCTTTCTCATCTCTCTGAATGCCCCTTGGCTCCTGGGGCCCCGGGTGGGCCGCAGGGCCTGGAGTCCAGAGCCCCCAGTGAAGGGCCCCAGGCGCACCCTTTAATCTCTGTGAGCCAGGGCTTTCCTTCGGACCTGGCTGAGCCCGTTGTACCCCATGGGTGCCCGTGAGGCCCTTCCTATGGGGAGAAGCGCCCAGCTGTCTTCCCTCCCATTCTCCACCTGTCTGCAGGCATTAGTTGGGCACTAGCTTCGAGAGGCACTTTGCTGGGCACTGGGATGATGAGGGGGAGAAAGGGGAAGCGGTGCCTGCCCTGGGGGGCTGATGGCCTGTCACGCCCGCACCTGAATACAGTGACATGGAAAGTCCATCGGGGGGAGGGGGCAGACGGGACCTCAGGACAGGCTTCCTGTGGAAGGTGACCTCCCTCTTCTGCTTTCTCTCGCCCCTGGAGGCCTTGGCCACACATCCTGTCCTCCTGACCGGGCCACAGGCACCTGTTCACCAGGAAAATCTGTTAGAGCCAAGAAACAGAATCTGCCCTAGCCCCGGGGTGGGGTGAGGAGGTGAGGGGGAGGTGGCCTTGGGGGACTTGAGTGGAAAGCTTGTCTCTGGTGAGATGCAGAGGCCGAATGACAGAGGGAGGACATGGAGCACTGGGCTTGGCACCAGCGAGGCCTGGGTTCTGGTTCTGCCCTGGCTCTTTAGCAGAGTGGCTCTGCACAGGTCATGTATCCTCCCTGAGCTTTACAAACTCTTGTTGACTTATTGTATCCCCACCCCCACCACCCCATAGTGCATAGTGCTCTGTACATGTCAGCTAGGGTTACACCACCTTGATTTGAAGAACCAGACAGCTTCTGGGGCATGCATCTTTATATTCTGCCTGTCAGTCTGGGCCCGGAGTTCTGGGGCCAGACCCCCTGCCTCCCTCAGCCTCAGTGCTCTGCTCTGTAAGAAAGAGTAGTCACCACAGCCAGGGTCTCAGCCAGCCCGGCTTCTCAGGCTGGTTGGAGGGGTAGCTGAGTCTGTTACCTCACCCCATTGTTTCAGTGACTCTCCTCTGAATTTTTCTTAATGAAGTTAGATAGAAACAGTACTGCCTGGGATAATTCATTATCTTGCTTGCTTTTACTTGATTTTGGCATTTTCTCCCAGGACTCATAGGCTTATACTTAGAGGGCTTCTAGTACAACCACTTTATTTTAAAGATGGGGAAATTGTGGGCTAGCATGTGACCTGCTAGAGTCAGGGGCAGGATTTGAACTCAGGTCCTCTGACTCTTGGGCCAGTGCTCTTTCCACTGTGCCAGAGACATGGAAGGAGTCCTTTAGGCAAAGATATGTTAAGTTAGCTGGGGGTAGGCTATAGGATCCCGCGGTTGGAAGAAGCCCAGCTCTGGCCAGAGGGGCAAAGCCCCCCCCCCCCCCAATTTTAGGCCCCATTCCTCTTCCCTCTGAAAGCTTCCTGGCACAGCCGGCTCTGGAAGAAGAAAGCAGAGGCTCCTGTTACTAATCACGGGATCAATGCTTTCTGAGCTGGTCCTGCCTCTCCCTCTCCTTCATTCACATGAATTGCATACACATTGACCATGTGCTCAGCCAAGTCCTAAATAATAAATTTAATCGAAGGAAGGGGAAGGAAGCAGAGCCGCAGGCCAGGGAGGGAGTGAGCGGCAGGTAGCAGCACAGTCGGTTGGTTACTGTTGGATTGGAGTGCTGGGGTAAAAAGAGGGCATTAGTCGCCAGCCAGTATTCAGTCATCGGCAGGACTTGTTTTTCATGACCCGCTCCCCCTTGGGTCCCCGCCCATTAAAAGGCTTCTTCACCAGCTTGTCTTTATTCCTCTTGGCACAACTGGATGGAAAGACGGGCTGGTTGGGCCGTCTAGTGTGGGAAGTGTATCCACACGGCCAAGCAGTCACTATGTGGGCTGAGGGAGAAGGCAGCCTGAGCTTGAAGTGGATTGGGCAGTGGGCATGGAGGGACTTCTGTACTGCCCCCACCTAGCTCCTCCTGGGGCTCCGTCTGGATGGGGAATTGGGGTGTGGAGGATGCTGGCTGCTGGGGGCCCCTGATGGTGCTGCTCAGGGAGGCTGGGGAGTGAGGAACCAATAGCTTCCCTTTATAGGTGAGGAAAGAAGCCCAGAAAGGTAGAATGGCTTGTGGTGGCACAGTGAATAGTCAGGAGGGCCTGAGTCCAGATCTGGCCTCAGACACTTGACACATGTAATAGCTGTGTGACCTTGGGCAAGTCACTTAACCCCAACTGCCTTGCCTTTCCCCCCTGAAAAAAAAAGAAAAGACAGTCAGGAGTAAGTGTTGGAGGCAGGACCTGAATCCAGGTTCTCTACTGAGCATCTCCAGGCTACTGACATCAGTAGATGTGAATGAAGCCCCCTAAATTTAGCAAGTGGGTGAACTTAAGGCTACTTCCTTCTTTTTGTAACATGTGTCTCTTTCTGGGATGTGTGCTCAAGGGGACCAGATCACTGAGTCATGTTCAGGGACCCTCCGGGGCTTCTCCAGGGAAGTGCCAGCAGAGCTCGGATCCTGCCAGGCCTCGCCAGGCTGGAAAGGGACCCAGGAGGGGCTAGCCTTGTCAAGCGCAGGGTGGCTGCAGAAAAATAAATGTTGGGCCTGGAACAACTCTCGGATGTCATCTGCCGAATTAGAGGGAGGGTCCCTTCAGGAATTTAATTCTGCACACTGATTAAGCCCTTGCTGGGCATGCCTCACTGTGGTGGGAAAGACAAAGAATGGGACCGTCCTTGTCCTTAGAGAGCTCTTATTTTGCTCAGGGGAGACCACCTGTGCCTGCGCAAGAGTTTTAAAGTCAGTAAACAGGTTCATGGATCTGGTGATTTAATCCCGTCAGGTCCCAGAGGAAGCAAAGAGATAAGAGTGCACAGATAAGCCATGCCAGGGAGGGGCATTTGAGCCCATGCTCCTGGAGTGCTGACCTTTCCCTCCTGCTAACAATCTGGGGCCTGCGCTAGGGGGATAAAGACCAGGTGTGGCCAGCAAAGGCCAAGCACTTCCATGGACTCTCCTTGTGCTGACCTAGACATCAGGCCTTCCAGGGGCTAGAGAAGGGCCACACAGTGAGGGTTCGAGGATTGGCCAGAATGTGATTCGGTTTGGGAGGGAGAAGGGGGACTGGGAAGGGTGTCATGGAGAAAGTAATGAGTGAGTACGTGTGCTTGAGCCCAGCTTGAAGGAAGAGAGGGTCTGTGGGAGATGGGCTGGGTACAACCAGGATCCCTGACGGGCTTGGAAGAGGAATCTCGTGGCTGCAGGGGCCTTCCCAGACCCTATGGCTCCATCCAGCAAGAATCCCCCCATGACCCACCTGACACATCCAGCCTGGGACTTTCCCCCACCCCCAGCCCCCATCCCAGAGCATTTCTGGGAGTGGGGATTGTCTCTCCTCCTCGTGTCCACTGTGCTGAGCCCAGCTCTTGACACATAGTAGGTGGTCATATGTGCTTGCTGCCTTGACTGATTCACTTCCCCTAAATTTGTCTTTTAATTTTGGCTTCCATGACCAATCAGGTCTCAGGCAATCGTGGTGTCTTCCAATGACGTGTGTGAGGGGCTGAGTCCTCTTTGAGCACTGCCCTCTGTGTCCTGTATCCTGGCACCTCTCCTGGCCAGGAGGCGACTGTGGTTTTCCTGACTGGATTGTCAGCCCCTCGAGGTTATCAGCTGCTTCTGTGTTGGTTGGATTCCCCTCTGTGTGCCTGGCACAGGGGGCTAGTTTAGAGCATTAGCCAGAGAACAATTGGGAACCACTGGCCACCCATGGTGTAGATGGCAGCAGGCAGAGCAAACGGGACCACCTGCTGGGTCCGGTGGGGATACAAAGAGTCACTGAGGTCCCACCCAACCCTTAGAGCTCCATGATTGTGCCTCCCAATTGATATATTCCTGTGGCCTGGCTGAAAAGCCAGCATGGGTTAGTCAGCAGTCAGCAAGCATTTATTAAGCCCCTACTGTATGCTGGGACCCTTGCCATGTATGGTATTTTCTGTTTCTCTGTCTTTGGGGGTGGAGAGGGGGTGATGGGAAGGAGAAAGTATTTGATAAGGGCCCACTGTTTACCATGAACAGTGCTAAGAGCTGTTCTGTCATTTGATCCACACAACCCTGGGCGTTTGGTGCTAGTTTGATCCCTATTCTACAGTTGAGGAAACTGAGGTAGACGGGCCTGGCCTAGTTGGGCTGAGCGCTAATTAAAAGTCACCCTCCTCCTCCTAGCTGACTCGTGCAGTGACCCTGCATGTTCCCCTGGAGGCTCCTGGGCCGCCAGGCCTGATGTCTCCATCCACTCTGCCATCCGGACCCTCTGCCTGCCCATGGGGGCTCCCTTCAGCACCTGCTTGGCAACATGTGCCCACATGGGCCTCCCTGACTCCACTCCCACCGTGCCTGGTACTCAGAAGGCTCTGTCCCGGGAGCCCTGTGGTGAGCCTGGCCCAGGGGCCAAAGCCCCCTCCTCACCCTGCCTTCCCCTGTCTCACAGCAACAGCAGCAGCAGCAGCAGCAGCAGATGCCCCGAAGCAGCCAGGAGGAAAAGGAGGAGAAGGAGAAGGAGAAGGAGAAGGAGGCCGACAAGGAGGAAGACAAGCCAGAGGCTGAAAACGACAAGGAGGAGCTGACCAAGTGAGCAGGCCCCCCAGGGTGTGGGCAGGGTCTGAGTGTGTGTGCTCCTGACATCCAGACGGCCTGGGAGCAGCTGCCAGGCCCTGGGGCAGAGGCCTGGGGGTCCGTGCTCCTGCCTCTTCCCCTGGCCCCTCCCCACCCCTTCTGTCTCTCTGTCTCTGCCTCTCTCCCCCTTGTATCTCTCTGTTTCTGCCTCTCTCCCCCTCCCGTTTCTCTGTCTCTGCCTCTCTCCCCCCGTATCTCTCTCTGTCTCTCCCTCTCCCTCCCTTCCTCTCCTCCTCTCCCTGTCTGTCTCTCTTGTCTCTCTTCCTCCCCCCCCCCCCATTCTCTCCATGTCTCTTGATCCGAGCCTTTCTCCGGCTGCCTCTCCCCCACCCTGACCCTCTCTTTCCTAAATCCCCCAGAGGCCTCTGAGTGAGTTGCTCATTGCTGCTTTCTTCTTAGACTAATAAATCCAGACAATGGCTTTGGAACTCGTCCCTCTCCCCTCCCCCTCCCCCCTACCAGTTGGCCACATCTCCTGAGGTTGGGGTGGGGGCGAGGGCAAGAGTAGGAGTCAGAGTAGAATGAAATAGGTGTGTGGCCCAGGGGGGCCTCCCTCCAGAATTATTGATGTCAGCTTGAGCTCTTCCAGATTGAGGCCCAGCCCGGGTCCGGGGCAGCAATGGCCTCCGTGCCTGACACAGTCTCGGCAGAGTGGGGCCGGGCGAGATTCATTGCTGGGAAGGGTTGGCAGGCAGAGGCCGTTTGGTCCCTGTAATGGGCCCGGCAGCACAGCTTAAAAGAACATCTGGCTTCATTATACGCCGTCTTCCCAGACGCTTACCAGCACAGGCCTTTCAGGAAGATGAATGAGGAGGAGCTGTGATAAATCTCAGCGGCCCTGCATTAAACCCTCCTGCGGCAGGTTTGCAGAGGCCCTGGTCCCAGGAAGGCGGTGAGATGCCCTTAGAATCTCAGCCCCCCAGGAAAGTCCCCCGGCACCATTCTGCGTGTCCTCACTCCCTCGCACTGCTGGGCTTCCTGTTGGTTTATGGGGATGGTGGGAAGAGCCCCAGGCTTGGAGTCAGGCTCTGGAGCCATGGAACCAACCCCTTTGTTTTCCGAGGCCCCCAGATACTCATTGGGTCATAGGTTTTGGTGTCAGAGGGCCCCTCTGAGGTGATTCGGTCCAGCCTCTGACTTCTAAAGAAGATGAAACTCAGGCCCTAGAGGGTCATAGGTTTAGGGGGCCAGCAGACCCCCTCTAGGCCAGGGAAGAGATTCAGGCCCCCAGCGAAGTGACTTCTCTGGCATTGCAGGCACCCTAGCCTTCTGCCACCACTGGGGCTCTCATCCCATCCTTCTGCTGATTGAGCAGATGACCCTGAAGTCTTCTTCTCCCTGGACCCTTATCTTGTCCTCTCTAAACGCAGGACAGGGCATTAGGGGGGTGTTTGGTGTGTGTGGAGCAGGTAGTCTCTGAGATCTTCCAAAGTCTGTGAGCCTCTGTACCCCGTGGCCTTCCCTTCCTCCACTGGAGGCCATTGGATAAGAGAGAACCCTTGGGCTCCCATCAGGCGCTCAGGCAGGAGGCGTGCCCCCTTGACCCTCGGATCCTAGCCCTGCCCTCCCCACTTGAGTGTTCCAGCCTGCTTCTTTTGGCTATAAATGGTGACGAACGACTTCTGAGGTGCCTTCCTGATCACAGTTTAGGTTCCCACGAGATATGGCAGTGCTAGGCCTGTGAGCTTCCTGAGGATAGAGACTGGGCTTGTCTCTGTGTCCCCGGCTCTCAGCACAGCACCCAGCAGAAGGGAGGCACTGAATAGTGGGGTGTTTGTGGGGTCTGAGTGAAGGGTCTGGAACTGTAGGGCGGGGCAGGGGCCAAGGAGCGTGCTGTGCCTCCTCAGCCCAAAAATCACCCCCCAGGTGAATACACAGCAGCCTAAATTTAGAGCCGGGAGGGACCTGAGAGAGTATCTCCTCCTTTCACAGCCAAGGAAACTGAGTCCCTCAGATGGGCAGTGACTTGCCTAAGGTCCCACAGCTTGTGGGGATGGGCCCCAAGTGCTCTGTGTCTGTGCCCAGTGTACTCTGTGGATCCATGTTGGCTGATGGGCCCTCAGGATCCTAAAATTCCTCCTGTCCTTGGGTAGTCCAGAGCATAAGCTCTGGCCCTGGGGTCAGGAAGAGCTGGGCTTGCATCCAGCTTCAGACACTTGGTTGCTTCCAGTTGGTGGGTGAGCCTGGGGAGCTGCTTTGCCTCCCATAGCCTCAGTCTCCTCCTTTATAAAACGAGGATGGTAGCACCTTCTCCAGGTGTTGTCACAGTTGGCGGCCCTTTGAGGGCTGCACAGGCACAGGCGGCTGTTGCTGATGATGGCTCTTCACGGCCTGGTTCTTTTCTGAGAGCCGCACACCCTGTGTGTGTTCCAGGCCTGACATCAAGCCCCCTTTCTCTTCTTGATCCCTCCTCAGGGAGAAGACAGACGACACCTCTGGAGAGGATAATGATGAAAAGGAAACAGTTGCCTCTAAAGGCCGAAAGACCGCCAACAGCCAGGGCAGACGCAAGGGCCGCATCACGCGCTCGATGGCCAACGAAGCCAACAACGAGGAAGCCGCCACCCCTCAGCAGAGCGCGGAGCTGGGTGAGTGCCGTGGGTCTCCTTCCCCTCCACGCGGGAGCATCCCCCATCATGCCAGGCTCTGTTTGGTTAGAGCGAGGGGAAGAAAGGCCAGCGAGTCTAGCCGGGCCGCTTACTGCCCGCTCTCGGCTCTCTTTCTGAATGGTGCCCGCTGGGGGCCAGAGCGGTCTGGAGGCTCTTCTGCATGGGTGGCGAGTGCTGTGAGCGGCCCCGCTTTTGGTCACTGGTGGGGGGCGGAGGGGAAGCCTCAGCCATTGTAGCATTGCAGGGTGGTGATGTCTTTCGAGATTTGGATTCCCCCAAGCATCACTTCTAAGGACAGGAGGAGCTAGGCCTGTTTCTGCTGGAGGCACTAATAAAAATGTAGCTGGGGAACACTGCTCAGGATGCCTGGCTTGAGACGCTGGTCACTTCTGCTGAGCTGTTTTTTTCTCTTTTTTATTCTTTGTTATAATAATAACAAATGACAGTCAGAGCTAGGATTTGTGTATTGATTTAACGGTTACAAAGTGCTGTACAGATGTTCCTTCATTTGGTCCACTGTGGGAGGAAGGTCCTGTTACCACTGCTTTGCAGATCAGGAAGCTGAGCCTGAGAGGGGTGCAGTGGCTGCTTGCCCAGGGCAACACAGCTAAGAAGTGTCTAAGATAGGATTTGAACTTGGGTCTTGAGTCTAGATCAAGTCTCTATTCACTCGAACACCAAGATATTGTAGAGACAGCCTGGCCAGGGTTAGGATCTATAGGGAAATACAGCCGTGGAAGGAGGTCTTCCCCACCCCCTATACCTCCAGGGTCAAGGTCAGGGTCAGGGTCAGGAGATGGGATGTCGGGTCCTCTTAGCCTCCTCCTTCTCTGACCAGGCCCTGTCCTCTTCCTTGATGCTCCCAAGAGAGGAGAGACATGATTGTGGACTAGTGGAAGGAGACAAGAGGCCTGGCCTCTAGTCCCTGTTCAACCATTGGGTAATATGGTCACTGCAAAGGGTTGGAGACTGAACTGCAGGGAGGGCAGGTGATGTGGGCTCTAACCTGTCTTCGTCCCTGGCCTTGCCTTTGCCTTCTCCCCCACTTCCACCTCCCTTCCCTCCCAAACAGAGGTCCCTCAGACATATAGAGAGCACAGGGAAGGCAGTGCCTTGCTTCTGCCTCTGGCTACGTAGAGGCCAGTTTCAGGCAGAGCCACTTGCACCACTTTCTGTACTCCTGTTCCTAACTCCCTTCCACATTTATCAAGTGCCTAGTATGTGCAGGAAATAATAGAGGGGCTAGGAAGCTGACCTCAAGAGTTAGGAAGACCTGAGTCCCTCTTTCCCCCACCCCCCCAATTACTTTGTCTCTCCTTGATCTAGATAGACAGAATGGCAGAGTGGATAGAGAGTCAGAAAGTCAGAAACACCTGGGAGACTAAATAAGGCACTTAAGCTCTCACTGCCCCTCGGACACTCTTAAGATCTGGTCGAAGAGAAGGGGTGCTAGGCATTGCGTGAAAGTGGTTTCTCACCAGAAATTCCCTGCACCCCTGAAATCACAGGAGGACTCTCGGGGGGATGGAGAAGGTACTAGCCACAGTCTGAGGTGGTGTCTAAGCAGGGTCCCGCCTGTACACGCAAACACACATGTTAATGAGGGATGGTCCCCCAGCCCAAGCAGGACCTGAGACCTTCAGACCAACCCAGCAGATACAGCAGGGAGGTCTTGGGGGAGTCCCCCACTGCAGCCCACTGCCCTGAGGCCTCCTTGTTTGAAGGATGTTATGGGAGGGATCATAGCTGGAGACCCTTTACTGCAAGGATGAAGTTCTCAGAGCTTGTAGCCAGTTGACAATGCCAATGACCCTGTTGTGGGCAGGATCTCGCAGAATGCTTCACCATGACCAGGCCAGGGGGAAGGAGGGCTGGTTTGGGCACCAGAAGGCCTAGGCTGGGTCTTTCTGCAGGTGCTTTGTTCATTGGTGAGGACCTCAGTGCCGCCCGTGTGGTTGTGAGCAGGTCAGTGCTCCCAGGCCTCTGTTTCCTCGGTGTACAATGAGGGAGCTGGATTAGACAGCTTCCAGCTCTAGACCTGTAGGCTTTGCTCTTTAGACAAGACCCTTTATGTCCTTGGGCCTCTTTCCCCTTTTGTGAAACATTGGGGTTGCCCTAGATCCAAGATTTCTAGCTGGTTCCTGGACTCCCTTAGCTTTTGCATGGATTTCAAGTTGTTTGAACTTGACTGACTGAAAAAAACAAAATGCGTCTTTCTTTCACTGTAATTGGTTTCCTTTGTAACCCTGTGTTTTGTTTTATGCATTTAAAACAGTGACTCTTAAGAAGTCCCCATAGCCTTCAGCAGGTTGGCTGCCCCAGGGCTGTAACCCCTTTTCTGGGTTGTCATCTCCAAGACCCGTCCAGCTCAAAACCTGTGATTTGGGGGCAGTCTTACTGTGACTTACTGTGCCTGCACACAGAAACGGTCCCTGTTTGGGGGTGCTTACACCAACCTCCATGTTAGAAGGCTTTTTACTGTGAAGCCCAGGTTATCCCCCTAGGACTTCCTTCCATTAACTGGGGCCAGAGACTCTTGGCTTCACCTGTCATTCCTCTAGAAGTGTTTTGGTCTGTTTGTTTTTGAGGGACTGCACGTTGCATTCCCAGGGATTGTGCATCTTAGGGCCTACAGGCAGAAATGTTTTTAGATTCCTTTGACTTTGGACAGCCCATCCCAGGAGTTGAGGTGTTGGAAGCATGGCCTTTGGTGGTCATTTTGGGCTTTTGTTTCTCTCCATTGACTTCTAAAGCAGTATTTAGGGGCCTGTGGTGGGTGAAAGAAAGCTTGTATTTAAAGTGGTCAGTTCCCAGGGACCCCTTCCCTCCCCACATCTCTGTGACACCTGCACAGTGATGGGGGAGGTAGCATTTAGAATGTGGCTCCTGGGATCACTGCTTCCCATGGGAAAAGTGGAAAGATTCCCTTGAGTTCACCATGTCCTAGACAGGAAGCTGAAAAGGAGCTCAGAAGTCATCTAGGCACCCCCTCCTTTCTGCAGATGATAGGAGAAGGTTCAGGGACTTATTTGCTGCTGGCTGTCATTCAGATGAGTGCCTGTGTCAGTGAGTCATTTGCCAGCAGGTACCCATTCTCTCCCCCAACAGAAAGCCTGCTGCGGTGTCATCCCTGCCCCCCAAACCCCCACGCATACCTTAGAGGCATGTCCTCCTAATGAGACCCTGAGGTAACAGTTGAGGCATCAGGGACCGAGGCTAGGTGGCCATGCCCTCTCTTGGAACATGGGGTCCCTTGTTAATTCTGTGGCTCCTGCCAGACCACTTAGTGTGTCTTCTATTCCCCTCCTCCTTGTCCTTGGCTTTTTTTTCTCCCCTGGTTTTGCTATCCAACACACCTGTCTGCAGGTGTTTTCATTACTGGAGAATTACACGTGCAATCACCTCTCAGCTGTCTGTGGATGGGTCCCCTGTGTCCTGGGCTTATGTGTCCATGGACAAGGAAAGCCCTGTCTCATCACTTAGGTTTGTCTTCAGGATGCCCTTCCTGATTCTCCTGGTTGGTCAGAAAACATATATAGAGTGTTGACTATGTGCCATACACTGTGCTAAGAGCTCAAGACCCAGAGATGATGGTGAAATGGTGCCTGGTCTCCAGGAGCTCCCTCTTTGGTGTAAGGAGCAGCATGTAAAGAATTAGGTTCACAAGGATCTGTTCAGAGCAGATGAAAAGTCATTGGGGTCTTTCAGGCGGGCAGAAGGGCCTCTAAGGTGGTGTTTGAGCCGAGTTCTGAAAGAAGGCAGGGGTGACAAGAGACTGTATCGATGAGGGAAAGCTTGTGGTGTGGAAGCATGGGGGACAGCCAGGAGGAAGGCTGTCTGCTTCTCAGGTTCCTCTGAGGTGGGGGTACAGTTGCCCAGGTGGCTGGCACATAGCACACCCACAGAGAGTTTGTGGAGTGGAGAGAGGTGGTGGAAGATAGGAAGAGATGAAATGGCCAGCTTAGGGAAGGCTTGACAAGCCAAGCAGAGGCTTTGCTGTTTGATCCTGGGAGTCAGAGGGAGTCCTGGGGCTTTGTTGAATGGGTGGCTGATATGGTCAGACTTTTGGCTTTGGGGACCTCACCCTGGCAGCTGAATGGAGGCAGGGAGACCCACCAGCCAGTCATGGCACGTGTCTAGGAGTATGGCGTTGGGCGCCCACATCAGGGTGTCACGTGTCTGATTGAGTGTGCAAGATGCTTGGAACAGCAGGATTTAGCAGTGGATTTGGATGCTTGGAGGGGGTGCGAGTAAAGCTCGAGGAGGACGCCGAAGGTTTCCAGCCTGAGTGTTTGGAAGGATGATGGTGCTCTTGACGTTTGGGCATTGGCGGGTGGGGGAGAAGATGACGAGTTCTGCTTTGTACACGTTGTGTTTTCGATGCCTACAGGACTTCAGTTTCAAGGAGGCCAAAAAAGAGATGGTTGGTGATATGGGCCTGAAACTCAGGAGAGAGACCAGGGCTGGATTTAGAGATGTTAAGTGAAGCCATGGGAGCTGATGAGCTCAGCCAGTGAACTAGTCTAGAGGGAGAAGAGAAGCTGGCCTAGGAACGAGCCTTGAAGGACACCCACAGTCAGTGGCTGGGGTGTGGTTGAAGAATCAGCAGAGAAGACTGAGGAGGAGTCATCGGGCTATAGGAGAAGAGCAGACGAAGAGAATTGTGTCATAGAAATCCAGAGAGGACAGCGGGATCTGGAAAACGGTGGCGATTGACCAACGTGTCAAGGGCTGCAGGGAGATCCAGGAGTGTCGGCGTTGGCAATTGGAGATCAGTGGTCACTCTGAGAAGGAAGAACAGTTCAGTTGAATGATGAGGTCGGAAGCCAGATTGCAGAGTGAGAAGAAAGGAGAGTGGAGGAGTTTAGCCAAGAAGGGGAGGAGAGATACAGGCCAGTGGCTAGAAGAGATGGTTGGATGCAACGAGGGCTTTTTTAGGATGTGGGAGAAGAAGGGTGTGCTGGCTTGGCAGTAGGGAAATGGCACTTGGGTAGATTCTGTTTCTCCCCCTCTGGACAGAAATCCTGAGGGATGCTTATTTATAGCAGTGTGATACCTGACCCCTCTAGGACACTCTGGCATACACCGTACAGCCACCCCCAGAGGAGGGAGGGCCAGCAGGAAGCACTACTCCCATTTTCCAGATGAGGACGTTGAAGTCCAGAGAGGTTGACCAGCTTGCCCAGGCTCACACGGCCAGTAAGCATCCAAGGTGGGCTTTGACACAGGTCTTCCTGACTTAAGAGTCCAGCACTCAAAAGTGTCCTTAGAACTACTTCCTACAGAGGAGATGCCTGAGTCTCTCTCCTCTCCCTGGTTGGATAGGAAGATAGAAAGATCCCTCCTTCTCTTTTTTTGCCCCCTCTCCCTCCCTCATCCCGCCTACTTCCTAATTGCATTTGTTTTTTTTGCCAGCTTCCTTGGAAATGAATGAGAGTTCTCGCTGGACCGAGGAAGAAATGGATACTGCTAAA